>OZ024880.1:80000-562500 GCA_964017185.1 Rugalucina vietnamica | reverse complement strand
ATGTGATGTTAATCTAACAGGTACAAAGAGGGAATCAAAATAAGTTTAGAAAAGAAAATTGATTATCATTTAAAAACATTTTCAAATATATCGTTTATCAACGTAAGGTAAGGATAAAATACACATTTACACATTTTTCAAGTGCATCGTTCGCATTGCTCACATCCTAATTAACGAAAATTTGAACGACTGTACCTATCACTGGGTACAGAACCTCTAACACTGTGAGGCTTTTACTTCGTACAATACCTCTTATTCACTGGGACAGTAGTTCTTTTCACTGAATTTCGAACGTACAATCATTTATTGTTAGAAATTTCGGAATCGATGAAGCGGATCAGCATGCGCTTTCTTATATTGAAAGTTCCGAAGTATATATTTCTTTTGGGCGTATTTTATTTTCTCAAAATTGTTTGATATTAAAACTAGATGAGAAAATGCAACGACTTTTAACAGTTTTACAACTCTCGTCCAAAGCAAATGCCTCATGTATACTCCCACGAACACCTTTTGATGAAACAATAACATGTACCGAAGTGATCAACTGAAAACTATGTCACAGAAACAAAGCTTATAACACAAAAACATGCAAAATATACTAGAGGACTTTGAAAACGCCTCACTGTACATCGGTTATATTTTGATTAAGAACTTCCTTAAAGTTGAGCGGATGTACAAAATAATCATAGTATCGTGTACGCTAACACGATAAACACTATTTATCCATAAAGATCCATAAAAAAAATGTTCGCTCGTTTGTTTACTACAGCTGTTTTCACAGACGTCATCGAGACGCAAGAAAACCTTAAAACGGCAACAATAAACTGATTTTGTAAAAACTAACAGTCTCTAGTGATAGCTAAAGACCTCAAGCACAAGAAAAAGCAAAATCGAAATGGGGCATTTCTTTTAATGTCGTTTGAGCCGCTAACGTTATTTGATGACGTCAAGCGTAAGTGTTCAAAATACCTCTAGCGATTCGATTACAGCGTCGAAAGTAATTGTAATTTTTACGCAAGTCTTTGCCTATTCATTGTGCACAAAATCTTTTGAATTCATTATATTTTACACGCAAAAAATAAAGTTTTCTTAATAAAAGTAAAAGTGACGTAACTACCGCTGTTTTAGTGCAAATGAAAGCAAACCAACAGCATTTGCTTGGCTTTTAGTGTTTCTTTCCAGAAATCATGTTGTATCTGATGAATATTTGCCGTCCCTATACTTTGGTTTTGTTGAATTCTGGTTAACGCTTGAATTCATCGTGTATGACGTTAATAACTGGCGTTGGCGCTTCGGTTTTGGTATCGAAGTTAAGCAAACTGGATGTACTTTTTAGTTTAAAAATATTTTTGCCGATATATCATGTATTCTGAGAGTAAGGTGCAATAAAACAAGTGAGGCGTTTTCAAAGTCCTTGAGTATACTTACCACTATCTCAAATATTTTGCCCCAAAAATGTGGTCAATCACTGGTACAGTGTCTTTCACTGATTCTACGGTGTACAGTGAATCTATAGGGTGAATAGAGTCCCGGTACTATTTACAGTAAGGAATGGAAGATCATCGTGCATTAAAAACTTTAACGATGAATGTAAATATTCCTTTGTGTGAAACATTTACCCATATGATTTAGCAGTTGATATTGAAAAAGGGGCTAAATATATAATTTTGGTGGATAAAGAAGCTATTTCACGCTTTAACACACTTCTCTACAGGTCGTAATTGTCAGGGGTGGTAACAGGCAGTAAATCCAAATCAGAAAAGGTCAGATGTCCAGGCCTGCAGAACCCAAACCCCCTTCTATCCAATGAATCTCCTTGGATTTGTATTGCTTTCAAGTCAACAGTTAAAAGAACAAAATCTCAAGAATTGGCATAATTAATTTAATAATCCCAACCCAGACACTAGGCAGGAACAGAGTCCTAAATCAGGAATTCCTGATAAATCAGGAACTTTATCACCCCTGAATTGTGCATTCCAGTAAATAAAGTTAGTTGGTTCACTTCGTTTGTCTGAATATTCGTCAGTTGATTGAACATTATCACAAACATCAAAACTAGACACAATGTCCAAGCTCCAGATTATAGTTCAAAATACTGCTGCCCGGCCTCCAACCCAGCTCTTTCTTAGCAAAATACATTGAATCAGATAATGAATTCATTTGCGTTACTATCTACAACGCAGATGAGGATTGCGATCAAAAAGAATATTTTATTTATTTTTTCTAATGCATATTTAATTTATGTATTTATATTCTGTGTTATGTAGTTCGCTTCATAATAGAGGAAGATAAAAAGAACTAAATACATTACAGATAGTGATCAGCTTACTTCTTCTTGTACATGGAACTATCATGGTTCATACAGTAACCAGCATCGCTACAGTATTAGAAGAGATAGAAAAGAGTGCACCTGTGTCAGATTTAAACTCAACTGATTGAGTGACTCGATGCATGCACAAGAGTGATTGATAATGAATTAAAAATGTGTAGCGGTCTAACTATGTGCAATGAAAAATCATTACTTCCATACTTTATTTTTCAAAACAAGAAAGACGTACACCATCTTTGCTTAGTTGCCAAATAAGCTGGAAAGGCTATTTAATATGTCTTTTGACAATACAAGGCTGGCCAATGCATTTCACTACAGTACAATCAATTTGACTGCTCCTGCTCATACTATAACAAGTTTCTATATAGCTAGTCCCCTTTCTTCATCGCTTATCTCGCCACTTCATAGCATATCAATTATTCCCGTGAGCAGCTTTGTCCCGTTTAAATGTTTAGTTGACAGAACATGGAACCAAAATGCCCTTTGTCACGACATGGAATTATAGAAAACGAAGTTATATAGTGTGTTTGTGTTAAAATCTAGCATGCGACCTACAACGCATGTTTTGAACTCACCTATAAAGTGATTCCAAACCACAGACTACGGTTTCAGATGTTCGGCTGGAGGTGAAAAAAGCTAGATAACATGCCAATTTCCATTTTTGAAAGAGTCTACAGTACACTACATACGTTGTCGTACGTCGTATACAACCAAAATTTTGTGCATGAACAAATTTACAACGTATACCGACGTATTGATAATACGTTACTCATAAGTTAGGCGTACGCAAAGAACATAACATGTTATGCATAGGTTCATGAACGTAACCTGTAAGTAACTCATACGTTCGCATACGTTGTCATACGCTAAAGCCCACCTGGGTGTTTGTTTAGCATATGAGAAGCGTATGCATAACGAATTACCGTCCTACGAGCAGCGTACTCGGAGCATATGCAGCGTATGTTAAACTTGCGAAGAATATACTCGGCGTATGCGCAACTTACGCGTAACGCATTGGTCAGCGTTCGGGATTTAAAAATGGAAGGAATAGAGATTATTCTCATGATCAAATAGCCACACAGAAGCATCAAAATAATATACTCAGCCAAAAACAAATTGCACAATTGGGCGTATGGCTAAATTGTATTCACTTTTATATTATCGCTTGTCCAGAGGATATTTTTTTTTAAAAAAGTGGATGCCCTCAAAGCTCATATTCAATGGTCCTTTATAAAATTGTCGACATATAAAGTGTCAAAGAATTGTTGTCACCTTTTTCAAAATATGCTTATTACCAAATCGAATATCAAAGGTAACTGAAAAAGCTTGTAGATTCCACTATATGCTGGCTATTTTCAGTTTGTTTCGATTCTGGTATGCATGGTAGCTTAATCACTAAAATAAACAGCGAATACGATGGTCTATTGCACAATTAAGTATAGTGTATGTATTATATCATGCACGTGTTCAGCTCCAGTAAATTATTTGTCATTATTGATGACTTTGTAACTTTTGTTAACTGACCCATAAGCTCAGTTCTACCTAATTATAGGAAATGATTCTTCTGAGAAACGATAGAAATCCACAAAATGCACCCAGAGAATCAGGTGTGTAGATTTCTTTGGTCATTTTTATTTCCTTTTATTTATTTATTTATTTATTTATTTATTTATTTATATATTTATTTATTTATTTTTCACTTTTTACTGAATGCATGTTTAACTCACCTTTTTTGACGAACATCGAGCTCGTTAGAAGCACGCTGTGCGTACGTTTGGAATACGTCAGACGTGCGTTGTACATACGCTCCTAATAAGTCACGAACGCTATGCTAACGCTAGGCGTACGCTGTTATACGCTGTATAACTCATGATACGCCAGGGATACGTTATGAATACGCTACTCATACGTTAGACATACGTTCCGTGCGCTAAGCTTACACTTTGTATAAGTTCAGAGAGAGCCTTTTCCGAATTTGTAACATATAACAACGTACAACGACGTACTGGAATTTTTTTCATAAGCGGCTCATACATTGGCTAATACGTTGTGGTCTGAGCGGGCCTTTAGAAAGTAACAGTATTTTGTTATGATTGCTAGGGCAATAACGGTTTCACACGCGCCTTCTTCATTTCTATAGTTCTTTGAATCAACAATTATTTTCTGAGAACATAATAAATGACCCGCACGGCCAATGTTTATAAAACGGTTTATTCAGATTCAGAACGGAACTAACTTTAGGACTGAACAAAAATATCTGTGGATAAGCCTTATTAAACTGAACAATATGTTTGTAAATAAAACATTAGTTTAATACGAAGTATGAAAAACCACATAATAATGTCAAAGCTTAATAATTGATCATTGTTAAACATAAAATAATGCACAGTACGATAGCTGGCAGTAAATATTCTGGTCCAAGAACAGCACAGATTTGGCGGTGCTTGAAACTGTACAAGTTGAAGATATCATTCTTTTTTTTTTTTTTTTTTTTTTTTTTTTTTTTTTTTTTTAACATCATGATTACACGACAACTATGTGATACCGCTGTTGAATCATTGCTGTATTAATCTGACTTTATACTTTCAACAAATACGTTTTCCGATTGTCTAAATATTGCAGAGATGTTATGTTTACTTTCCAATGATAACTGATCAATCAATGCTAAGTAGATAAACAATTACTGATCATAAAGCTACGCAACCGAATTCCTTGGCCTACATAAACATGAACTGATAACGGTGATGCTAAACGATGGTCACATCACAGTCGACATGGCCGAAGAAGAATTACAGTATCCATTTTGTAAGCTTCAACAAATTGCGACAATTTATTGATAACCATTTTGAAAATAAAGCCAAATTATGATTATCATATAGAATAAGCAGCTAACATGTCATGTCATGAAATTCCATTGAAAGATACTGTAAAAATCAGAATTTCAAATATTATGAAATGTGTTGTGCCAGAATTTGTCCAAGTCCACAGTCGCATCTTAACAAAATGGCATATTTGCAGATTGTGGATGATTTAAGCTCCTAAAAGTTTAACAAAATCTTTTTGACATCAGCTGACGGCGACAGATTCTGTGTATATAGGTGTGTTTATGTTTACCCCAGGAGCTAATTTGACCTACCATGCATCCCCGCATCCCAGGACAATTTTTCATGGGTGTCAAATCGTTCATTTGGACCCTAGAAATGCAAAGAAATTTTATCCTCAAAGATAAACTCTTTTGGACTATGAAAAAAATGCATGGTTTCCATTGCAACCGTTAACGTGATTTATGCGCACGGCGGGGCACATACAAAATTGATCATATCTCCGCTGTTACTTTCCCTAGACCACTGAATCTGGTCTCATTTTGAAGCGTATACACTGCCGTTTCATCATATGGTCAGTAATATAAGTTATCTAATTTTTAGCTCATCTGAGCCGAAGGCTCACAGGTGAGCTTATAGTATATCCATGCTCCGTCGTCCGTCGTCGTCGTCGTCGTCGTCGTTGTTGTTGTCGTTGTTTTTGTCCACACTTTTCAAACATCTTCTCCTCTGAAACCGCTTGACCAATCAAAGCCAAACTTCATGTGGAGCATCGTTAGGAAGGGGGAATGAAAGTTTGTATAAATGGTCCAGGTCACATTATATACCAAGATGGCCGCCATGGCTATAAATAGCAAAATCTTCTTCTCCAGAACCAAAGGGCCTATGATCTTGAAACTTGGCATGAAGCACCATGGAGAGGAGCTCTACAAAGTTTGTTTGTATAAATCATGACCTTGATCTATTTTACGGCAAGGTCAACATAGGTCCCCCATGCATTTGAATGGGGGAAAATTGTTAAAATGTGATTCGAAGGGCAACTTTGCAGGAAATGGGCAAATGGACAGAATATTTGTGTTTAAGAAAAAAATTTGTCCCCAGGGGGTTGTCTGCCCCTGTCCTAGGGCTATATACATGTACATGACCATGATATTCAAACATCATCTTCTCTGAAACCGCTTGGCCAATCAAAGCCAAACTTTATGTGAAGCATCGTTAGGAAGGGGCGATGAAATTTTATATAAATGGTCAAGGTCACGCGACCAAGATGGCCGCCATGGCTATAAATAGCAAAAACCTTTTAAAATCTTCTTCTACAGAACCAGAAGGCCTGTGATTTTGAAACTTGGCATGAAGCATCGGGCAATGGTGTTCTACAAATTTATACAATTCATGACCCTGACGACCTAATTTATGGCAAGGTCAACATAGCTCTGCTGTGCATTTGAATGGGGGAAAATTGTTAAAATTGGATTTGAAGTGCAAACCTTGCAGGAAATGGGTAAATGAACTGGAGATTTAAGGTTCTGAAAAGAATTTGGACACCAGGGGTATTATACATGTATATGACCATAATATTCAAAGATCTTTTCCTCTGAAACGGCATGGCCAATCAATGTAGAATTTTATAGGAAGCATCTGTATGAAGGGGGAACCAATGTGATTATAAATAAACCAGGTCACATGACCAAGATGGCCACCATCCCCATATATGGTTAAACATGCGCGGATCCAGAAAATTTCTCGGGGGGGGGGGGGGGTCCAAATTCCCAGAAGGGGTCTGACGGAAAATTTCAAGACGGCAAAAATTAATAATCTGGCAATTCCAGTTGGGGTCCGGACCCCCTGCCCCCCCCCCCCCTCTGGATCCGCCCATGTTAAAACCCTTTAAAAATCTTCTTCGCAGGAACTTTTGAAACAATTGCAACGAAACTTGACATGTAGCAATAAAGACTAGATTACTACAATGTGTGTATAAAATATGATCCTGTGATGACCTTGACCTATTTTACGGCAAGGTCAATATTGGTCACATATGCAGAAAACTGTAAAAATGACACTGAAGGGAAAAACTTACAGTAACTGGGCAAATGAACAAAATGTTTATGAAGTTGAAAAAAGAAATTAAACCCATTGGATGTTCTAACCCAGTCCTGGGGCTATATACATTTATATTCAAACAAGTTTATTGGTATATATCTCAGATCTCAGGTGAGCGTTTACAGGACCATTGGTCCTCTTGTATATTCAGGAATTTTAATGAAAACATTAAAAATGCCAGAAACATTCTCCTACACCTATAGTTCCTCCGGTGTGGTCTGTAGCAACGATAAGTGTCCATCAACGACTTCTGTTCACCATGAACAAAAGTCGTTGAGGCCGCAACGACTTCTGTCCTCTAGACAGTAATCGTTGATTTTTCAACCGTTTCTGTCCATTGTAGACAGAAGTCGTTGCTGTGGTAGATATGATCTGCAGTGTCAACGATAACTGTCCATCTGAAAAATCCAGAAACTTGAGTAAGATGCAGTGATTTTGCCTTATATCTTGACACTCAATTAGTATATTTTCATACTTCTTTCAGATTATGAGTATGTATGACCTGACCTTTGACCCCAATCAACTTATAGGTCACTGTGAACTAATTTCACGGTTCAGTGATTTTGCCTTATATCTTGACACTCAATTAGTATATGTTCATACTTTTTTCAGATTATGAGTGAGTATGACCAGAGCTTTGATCCCCAATATACTTATAGGTCACTGTGACCTAATTTCACGGTTCAGTGATTTTGCCTTATATCTTGACACTCAATTAGTATATTTTCATACTTATTTCAGATTATGAGTGAGTATGACCAGAGCTTTGACCCCAATATACTTATAGGTCACTGTGACCTAATTTCACGGTTCAGTGATTTTGCCTTATATCTTGACACTGAATTAGTATATTTTCATACTTCTTTCAGATTATGAGTGAGTATGACCTTACCTTTGACCCCATTCTACTTATAGGTCACTGTGACCTTATTTCACGGTTCAGTGATTTTGCCTTATATCTTGACACTGAATTAGTATATTTTCATACTTTTTTCAGATTATGAGTGAGTATGACCTTACCTTTGACCCCAATAAACTTATTGGTCACTGTGACCTAATTTCACGGTTCAGTGATTTTGCCTTATATCTTGACACTTAATTAGTATATTTTTATACTTCTTTCAGATTATGAGTGAGTATGGCCAGAGCTTTGACCCCTTATATACTTATAGGTCACTGTGACCTAATCTCACGGTTCAATGATTTTGCCTTATATCTTGACACTGAATGAGTATATTTTCATACGTCTTTTAGATTATGAGTATGTATGACCTGACCTTTGACCCCAATAAACTTATAGGTCACTGTGACCTAATTTCACGGTTCAGTGATTTTGCCTTATATCTTGACATTCAATTAGTATATTTTCATACTTCTTTCAGATTATGAGTATGTATGACCAGACCTTTGACCCCCAATACACTTATAGGTCACTGTGACCTAATTTCACGGTTCAGTGATTTTGCCTTATATCTTGACACTGAATTAGTATATGTTCATACTTCTTTCAGATTATGAGTGAGTATGACCTTACCTTTGACCCCAATAAACTTATAGGTCACTGTGACCTAATTTCAAGGTTCAGTGATTTTGCCTTATATTTTGACACTCAATTAGTATATTTTCATACTTCTTTCAGATTATGAGTGAGTATTAGCAGAGCTTTGACCCCAATATACTTATAGGTCACTGTAACCTAATGTCCCGGTTCAGTAATTGTACCTTATGTCTTGACACTCAATTAGTATATTTTCGTAGTTCTTTCAGATTATGAGTTAGTATGACTAGACCTTTGTCCCCATTCTACTTATAGGTCAGTGTGACCTAATTTCATGTTTCAGTGATTTTGCCTTACATCTTGACACTCATTTATGATATTTTCATGCTTCCTTCAGATTATGAGTGAGTATGAACAGACCTTTGACCACAATATACTTATAGGTCACTGTGACCTAATTTCATGGTTCAGTGATTTTGCCTTATATCTTTGCACTCAATTGGTTTAGGAACATAATTCTTTCACACTATGTTTGTGTATGACAAGACCTTCGTCCCTAAAGTAGTCCTAGGTCATTGTGACCTGATTACATGGTTCAGTGATTTTGCATTTTATCTCGGTTTTCTTTTGGTATATGAACATATTTCCTTCACATTATGTTTGCGTATGACAAGACCTTTGACCCTAAAGTATTTCTGGGTCATTGTGACCTAATTTCATGCTTCAGTGACTTTGCCTTATATCTTGACACTCGGTATATTTTCATACGTCTTTATTATTATGAGTTAGTATGATAAGAACTTTGACCCTAAAGTACTTATAGGTCAGTGTGAGCTTATTTCACGGTTCAGTGATTTTGCCTTGTATCTCGGCACTCAGTTGGTGTATTAACATACTTGATGTACAATATGATTGAGACGTTTAAACCTTCAGTAGTTATAAGTTATAGTTAACTGTCACGGTTGAGTGATTTTGTTCTGTATAACATCAAGGCAAAAAGATGTATGAGCATATTGCTTTGGGTTACAGGTCGAGTTTGGCCCTATGTTTGACAAAGGTCAGAGCAGTCGATATTCAGATTATGAGTGAGTATGACCAGACATTTGGCCCTAAATTACTTACAGGTCACTGTGACCTTTTTTCACGTTTCAGTGATTTTGCCTTGTATCTCGGCACTCAACTGGTATATGATAGAGTACAAGTAGGCAAAGATCAGGAAAAGGCGCAATCAGAAAAAGATTCCCACTCCAAAAACCGTTGTGGGAAAAAACTATATTAATAATCAGGTACTTATACGATGAAAACATCGTAAGCCGAATGAGCAGCTATACTTCTTTCCTTTCACTATATGTTGGCGTATGACCAGACCTTTGACCTACAAGTAATCCTACGTCACTGTGACTTAATTTCACGATTCAGTGATTTTGCCGTATATCACATCACTCAATTAGTATATGGGCATACATCTTTCACAATATGAGTAAGTATGACCCGACATTTGACAACAAACTAGTCTTACGTCCCTGTGACCTAATTTCATGGTTAAGTGATTTTGTCTTATATCTTAACACGCTATCAGTAAATTTTCAGACTTCTTTCAGATTATGAATGAGTGTTACCAAACCTTTGAACAAAAAGTACGTAAAGGTCACTATAACCTTATTTCATGTTTCAGTAATTCTGATTTTTATTTTATACATTACAGTGAAAACAAGTGTATATCAAAACTTGATAAAATTGGTATTTTCATTGATATGAAATTTCACTGATATCAAATCTGACTGATATCAAAAGTTACTAGTGACTGGTATCAGCCTATATCTTCACTGTAGAGTTTGGATTACTTCTGACGTTTCCATTTACTTGTCGTCATTAAATGTGTTTCACTTCAGAAATTCAATCGCCTATAACTCCGTAATTTATTAACGAAAACATAAAGTGTGGGTTCTCATTTTCTTAGTTAGAAAGTGAGGAACAATGTGGTACAAAAATATTTTGTGTTTTCAACAATTTTTTGTTTTTTGCATTTTCACCGCCTGCCTAGTGATTTGGAAAATGCCCGTGTGTTGTCTGTGTTGTATAAAATAAAAATAAAATTAGCTTTGTGTATCAGGAACTTAAATTGTAAAAGTTTAACGGATTTCATCTGTCACAAACTGGTATCGTTGACAATTTACGACTTCTGTCTGCTGTCAACAGTTATCGTTGGAAACTCTACCGGTTCTGTCCATCATGTACAAAAAAACTTTAACTTTGCCTCATATTAGTTCATAAAGAACACGATTACTTGTTTTAAGACAGATTCGTTTATCTAGAACTTTAATAATTATAAGATTGACTGATTTCTATGTGTTCATCTGCCGTGAACAGAAGTCGTTGACAACATAACGACTTCTGTCTGCTATGAACAGTTGTCGTTGAAAGCTCAACCGGTTCTGTCCATCATGTGCAAAAACCTTTGAACTTGCCTCATACTAGTTCCGAAAGCCACGAATAGTTGTTTTAAGAAAGATTTTTTGTATCAGGAACTTAAATTGTTATACGATTGACGGATTTATATGATTTCATCTGTCGTGAACAGAAGTCGTTGACAACGTAACGACTTCTGTCTGATGTGAACACTTGTCGTTGAAAACTCAACCGGTTTTGTCCATCATGTACAAAAACCTTTGAACTTGTCTCATACTAGTTCAGAAAGCCACGATTAGTTGTTTTAAGATAGATTTGTGTATCAGGAACTTTAATTGATATTAGATTGACTAGCTTATATGATTTCATCTTTCGTGAACAGAAGTCGTTGACAACTTAAAGACTTCTGTCTGCTGTGAACCGTTGTCGTTGAAAACTCAACTGGTTCTGTCCATCATGTACAAAAAGTATAAATTTGTCTAATGCTTGTTCAGAAAGAACACGATTACTTGGTTTAAGATATATTCGTGTATCAAGAATTTTCATCGTTATAAGATTGACTGATGTCTATGATTTCATCTGTCGTGAATAGAAGTCGTTGACAACGTAACGACTTCTGTCTGCTGTGAACAGTTGTCATTGAAAGCTCAACCGGTTCTGTCCACCATGTGCAAAAACCTTTGAACTTGTCTCATACTAGTTCCGAAAGCCACCATTAGTTGTTTTAAGAAAGATTTTTGTATCAGGAACTTTAATTGTTATACGATTGACGGATTTATATGATTTCATCTGTCGTGAACAGAAAACGTTGACAACGTAACGACTTCTGTCTGCTGTGAACAGTAGCGTTGAAAACTCAACCGGTTCTGTCCATCATGAACACAAATCTTTGAACATGTCTCATACTAGTTCAGAAAGCCACGATTTGTTATTTTCGGATAGATTTGTGTATCAGGAACTTTAATTGTTATTAGATAGACTTACTTATGTGATTTCATCTGTCGTGAACAGAAGTCGTTGACAACGTAACGACGTTTGTCAACTGTGAACAGTTGTCGTTGAAAACTCAACCGGTTCTGTCCATCATGAACACAAACCTTTGAACTTGTCTCATACTAGTTCAAAAAGCCACGATTAGATGTTTTAGGATAGATTTGTGTATAAGGAACTTTAATTGATATTAGATTGACTGACTTATATGATTTCATCTTTCGGGAACAGAAGTCGTTGACAACGTAACGACTTCTGTCTGCTGTGAACAGTTGTCGTTGAAAACTCAACTGGTTCTGTCCATCATGTACAAAAAGCTTTTCTCTGTGGTGGTTCTTTTTGTTTTATGTCTTGGTGTTTAAAATATTTTTGTGCTGTTGGCGCCTTATGTATGTTTGCATATTTTTAGTTAAGTTAAGGTAACTGAGTGGCCACCTATTGGGAAAATAGCTGCTCATTCGGCTTACGAAATGTTTTCATGGTATAAGTACCTGGTTGTTGGTTTGGTTTTTTCCCACCTTGGTTTTTGGAGTGGGAGTCTTTTTCTGATTGCGCCTTTTCCTGATCTTTGCCTACTTGTACTTTTTTAAATTTGTCTCATGCTTGTTCAGAAAGAACACGATTACTTGGTTTAAGATATATTCGTGTATCAAGAATTTTCATCGTTATAAGATTGACTGATTTCTATGATTTCATCTGTCGTGAACCGAAGTCGTTGACAACGTAACGACTTCTGTCTGCTGTGAACAGTTGTCGTTGAAAACTCAACTGGTTCTGTCCATCATTTACAAAAACCTTTGAACTTGTCTCTTACTAATTCCGAAAGGCACGATTAGTTGTTATAAGATAGATTTATGTATCAGGAACTTAAATTGTTATACGATCGACGGATTTATATGATTTTTGTATCAGGAACTTTAATTGTTATAAGATTGGCTGACTTATATGATTTCATCTGTCGTGAACAGAAGACGTTGACAACGTAACAGACTTCTGTCTGTTGTGAATAGTTGTCGTTGAAAACTCAACCGGTTCTGTCCATCATGTACAAAAACCTTTGAACTTTTCTCATACTAGTCCAGAAAGCCACGATTTGTTGTTTTTAGATAGATTTGTGTATCAGGATCTTTAATTGTTATTAGATTGACTTACTTATGTGATTTCATCTGTCGTGAACAGAAGTCGTTGACAACGTAACGACTTCTGTCTGCTGTGAACAGTTGTCATTGAAAACTCAACCGGTTCTGTCCATCATGTACACTAACCTTTGAACTTGTCTCATACTAGTTCAGAAAGCCACGATTAATTGTTTTAAGATAGATTTGTGTATCAGGAACTTTAATTGATATTAGATTGACTTACTTATGTGATTTCATCTTTCGTGAACAGAAGTCGTTGACAACGATACGACTTCTGTCTGCTGTGAATAGTTGTCGTTGAAAACTCAACCGGTTCTGTCCATCATGTACAAAAACCTTTGAACTTGTCTCATTCTAGTTCCGAAAGCGACGATTAGTTGTTATAAGATAGATTTATGTATCAGGAACTTAAATTGTTATACGATTGACGGATTTATATGATTTCTGTTCTGTCCATCATTTACAAAAACCTTTTAACTTGTCTCTTACTAGTTCCGAAAGCCACGATTAGTTGTATTAAGATAGATTTATGTATCAGGAACTTAAATTGTTATACGATTTACGGATTTATATGATTTCATTTGTCGTGAACAGAACTCGTTGAAAGCGTAACGACTTTTGACTGCTGTGAACAGTTGTCGTTGAAAACTCAAACGGTTCTGTTAATCATGAACTAAAAACCTTTGAACTTCTCTCATTCAAGGTGAGATAGCCACAATTAGTTGTTTTATGATAGATTTGTGTATCAGGAACTTTAAATGATATTAGATTGACTTACTTATATGATTTCATCTTTTTTTTGAACAGAAGTCGTTGACAATGTAACGACTTCTGTCTGCTGTGAACGGTTGTCGTTGAAAACTCAACCGGTTCTGTCCATCATGTACAAAAACCTTTGAACTTGTCTCATACTAGTTCAGAAAGCCACGATTTGTTGTTTTCAGATAAATTTGTGTACTAGGAATTTTAATTGTTATTAGATTGACTTACTTATGTGATTTCGTCTGTCGTGAACAATAGTCGTTGACAACGTAACAACTTCTGTCTGCTGTGAACAGTTGTCGTTCAAAAATCAACCGGTTCTGTCCATCATGAACACAAATCTTTGAACATGTCTCATACTAATTCAGAAAGCCACGATTTATTGTTTTAGATAGATTTGTGTATCTGGAATTTTAATTGTTATTAGATTGACTTACTTATGTGATTTCATCTGTCGTGAACAGAAGTCGTTGACAACGTAACGACTTCTGTCTGATGTGAACAGTTGTCGTTGAAAAGTCAACCAGTTCTGTCCATCATGTACACAAACCTTTGAACTTGTCTCATACTAGTTCAGAAAGCCACGATTAGTTGTTTTAAGATAGATTTGTGTCTCAGGAACTTTAATTAATATTAGATTGACTTAATTATATGATTTCATCTTTCGTGAACAGAAGTCGTTGACAACGTAACGACTTTTGTCTGCTGTGAACAGTTGTCGTTGAAAACTCAACTGGTTCTGTCCATCATGTACATAAACTTTAAATTTGAAATTACATAAGTCAGTCAATCTTTTAAAAACTAAAGTTCCTGATACACAAATCTATCTAAAAACAACAAATCGTGGCTTTCTGAACTAGTATGAGACAAGTTCAAAGGTTTTTGTACATGATGGACAGAACCGGTTGAGTTTTCAACGACAACTGTTCACAGCAGACAGAAGTCGTTACGTTGTCAACGACTTCTGTTCACGAAAGATGAAATCATATAAGTAAGTCAATCTAATATCATTTAAACTTCCGGATACACAAATCTATCATAAAACAACTAATCGTGGCTTTCTAACCTAGTATGAGACAAGTTCAAAGGTTTTTAGTACATGATGGATAGAACCGGTTGAGTTTTCAACAACAACTGTTCACAGCAGTCAAAAGTCGTTACGCTGTCAACGAGTTCTGTTCACGACAAATGAAATCATATAAATCCGTAAATCGTATAACAATTTAAGTTCCTGATACAAAAATCTATCTTATAACAACTAATCGTGGCTTTCGGACCTAGTAAGAGACAAGTTCAAAGGGTTTTGTAAATGATGGACAGAACCGGTTGAGTTTTCAACGACAACTGTTCACAGCAGACAGAAGTCGTTACGTTGTCAGCGACTTCTGTTCACGAAAGATGAAATCATATAAGTAAGTCAGTCTAATATCATTTAAACTTCCTGATACACAAATCTATCATAAAACAACTAATCGTGGCTATCTAACCTAGTATGAGACGAGTTCAAAGGTTTTTAGTACATGATGGACAGAAGCGGTTGAGTTTTCAACGACAACTGTTCACAGCAGTCAAAAGTCGTTACGCTGTCAACGAGTTCTGTTCACGACAGATGAAATCATATAAATCCGTAAATCGTATAACAGTTTAAGTTTCTAATACATAAATCTATCTTATAATAACTAATCTTGGCTTTCGGACCTAGTAAGAGACAAGTTCAAAGGTTTTTGAAAATGATGGGCAGAATCGGTTGAGTTTTCAACGACAACTGTTCACAGCAGACAGAAGTCGTTACGTTGTCAACGTCTTCTGTTCACGACAGGTGAAATCATAGAAATCAGTCAATCTTATAACGATGAAAATTCTCGATACACGAATATATCTTAAACTAAGTAATCGTGTTCTTTCTGAACAAGCATGAGACAAATTTAAAGTTTTTGTACATGATGGACAGAACCAGTTCAGTTTTCAACGACAACTGTTCACAGCAGACAGAAGTCGTTACGTTGTCAACGACTTCTGTTCACGACAGATGAAATCACATAAGTAAGTAAATCTAATAACAATTAAAATTCCTGATACACAAATATATCCAAAAACAACAAATCGTGGCTTTCTGAACTAGTATGAGACATGTTTAAAGATTTGTGTCCATGATGGACAGAACCGGTTAATAACAGTTAAAGTTCCTGATACAAAAATCTGTCTTAATACAACTAATCTAAGCTTTCTTTACTGGTATTAGACAAGTTCAAAGGTTTTTAGTACATGATGGACAGAACCGGTTTAGTTTTCAACGACAACTGTTCACAGCAGACAGAAGTCGTAACGTTGTCAACGAGTTCTGTTCACGACAGATGAAATCATATAAATCCATCAATAGTATGACAATTTAAGTTCCTGATACATAAATCTATCTTATAACAACTAATCGTGGCTTTGGGAACTAGTAATAGACAAGTCCAAGGGTTTTTGTAAATGATGGACAGAACCGGTTGAGTTGTCAACGACTTCTGTTCACGACAGACAAAATCATAGAAATCAGTCAATCTTATAACGATGAATATTCCTGATACACGAATACATCTTAAACCAAGTAATCGTGTTCTTTCTGAGCAAGCATGAGACAAATTTAAAGATTTTTGTACATGATGGACAGAACCAGTTGCGTTTTCAACGACAACCGTTCACAGGAGACATAAGTCGTAACGTTGTCAACGACTTCTGTTCACGACATATGAAATCATATAAGTCAACCAATCTAATAACAGTTAAAGTTCCTGATACAAAAATCTATCTTAAAACAACTAGTCGTGGCTTTCTTTACTGGTATTAGACAAGTTCAAAGGTTTTTAGTACATGATGGACAGAACCGGTTGAGTTTTCAACGGCAACTGTTCACAGCAGACAGAAGTCGTTATGTTGTCAACGACTTCTGTTCACGACAGATGAAATTACATAAGTAAGTCAATCTAATAACAATTAAAGATCCTGATACACAAATCTATCTAAAAACAACAAATCGTGGCTTTCTGAACTAGTATGAGACATGTTCAAAGTTTTGTGTTCATGATGGACAGAACCGGTTGAGTTTTCAACGACAACCGTTCACAGCAGACAGAAGTCGTTACGTTGTCAACGACTTCTGTTCACAACGGATGAAATCATAGAAATCAGTCAATCTAATATCAATTAAAGTTCCTGATACACAAATCTATCTTAAAACAACTAATCGTGGCTTTCTGAACTAGTATGAAACAAGTTCAAAGGTTTGTGTACATGACTGACAGAACCGGTTGAGTTTTCAACGACAATTATAACGATGAAAACTCTTCATTCACGAATATATCTTAAACCAAGTAATCGTGTTCTTTCTGAACAAGCATGAGACATTTAAAGTTTTTTGTACATGATAGACAGAACCAATAACTGTTCACAGCAGACAGAAGTCGTTACGTTGTCGACGACATCTGTTCACGAAAGATGAAATCATATAAGCCAGTCAATCTAATATCAATTAAAGTTCCTGATACACAAATCTATCTTAAAACAACTAAGCGTGGCTTTCTGAACGAGTATGAGACAAGGTCAAAGGTTTGTGTTCATGATGGACAGAACCGGTTGACTTTTCAACGACAACTGTTCACAGCAGACAGAAGTCGTTACGTTGTCAACGACTTCTGTTCACGACAGATGAAATTACATAAGTAAGTCAATCTAATAACAATTAAAGATCCTGATACACAAATCTATCTAAAAACAACAAATCGTGGCTTTCTGAACTAGTATGAGACATGTTCAAAGTTTTGTTTTCATGATGGACAGAACCGGTTGAGTTTTCAACGACAACTGTTCACAGCAGACAGAACTCGTTACGTTGTCAACGACTTCTGTTCACAACAGATGAAATCATAGAGATCAGTCAATCTAATATCAATTAAAGTTCCTGATACACAAATCTATCTTAAAACAACTGATCGTGGCTTTCTGAACTAGTATGCGACAAGTTCAAAGGTTTGTGTACATGATGGACAGAACCGGTTGAGTTTTCAACGACAATTATAACGATGAAATCTCTTCATACACGAATATATCTTAAACCAAGTAATCGTGTTCTTTCTGAACAAGCATGAGACAAATTCAAAGTTTTTTGTACATGGTGGACAGAACCAGATGAGTTTTCAACGACAACTATTCACAGCAGACAGAAGTCGTTACGTTGTCAACGACTTCTGTTCACGACAGATGAAATCATAGAAATCAGTCAATCTAATACCAATTAAAGTTCCTGATACACAAATCTATCTTAAAACAACTAATCGTGTCTTTCTGCACTAGTATGAGACAAGTTAAAAGGTTTGTGTACATGCTGGACAGAACCGGTTGAGTTTTCAACGACAATTATAACGATGAAAATTCTTCATACACGAATATATCTTAAACCAAGTAACCGTGTTCTTTCTGAACAAGCATGAGACAAATTTAAAGTTTTTTGTACATGATGGACAGAACCAGTTAAGTTTTCAACGATATCTGTTCACAGCAGACAGAAGTCCTTACGTTGTCGACGACTTCTGTTCACGAAAGATGAAATCATATAAGCCAGTCAATCTAATATCAATTAAAGTTCCTGATACACAAATCTATCTTAGAACAACTAATCGTAGCTTTCTGAACGAGTATGAGACAAGGTCAAAGGTTTGTGTACATGATGGACAGACCCGGTTGAGTTTTCAACGACAACTGTTCACAGCAGACAGAAGTCGTTACGTTGTCAACGACTTCTGTTCACGATAGATGAAATCATAGAAATCAGTCAATCTTATAACGATGAAAATTCTTGATACACAAATATATCTTAAACCAAGTTATCATGTTCTTTCTGAACAAGCATGAGACAAATTTAAAGATTTTTGTACATGATGGACAGGACAGAACCAGTTGAGTTTTCAACGACAACTGTTCACAGCAGACAGAAGTCGTTACGTTGTCAACGACTTCTGCTCACGAAAGATGAAATCATATAAGTCAGTCAATCTAATATCAATTTAAGTTCCTGATACACAAATCTATCTAAAAACAACAAATCGTGGCTTTCTGAACTAGTATGAGATATGTTCAAAGATTTGTGTTCTTTATGGAAAGAACCGATTGAGTTTTCAACGACAACTGTTCACAGCAGACAGAAGTCGTTACGTTGTCAACGACTTCTGTTCACGACAGATGAAATCACATTAGTCAGTCAATCTTTTAACAATTAAAGTTCCTGATACAGAAATATATCTTAAAACAATGAATCGAGGCGTTCTGAAATGGTATGAGGCAAGTTCAAAGGCTTTTGTACATGATGGTCAGAACCAGTTGATGCTTCAACGACAACTGTTCACAGCAGACAGAAGTCGTAACGTTTTCAACGAGTTCTGTTCACGACAGATAAAATCATATAAATCAGTCAATCGTAACACAATACGAGTTCCTGTTAAAAA
Organism: Rugalucina vietnamica; assembly: GCA_964017185.1. Lineage (NCBI taxonomy): Eukaryota > Metazoa > Mollusca > Bivalvia > Lucinida > Lucinidae > Rugalucina > Rugalucina vietnamica. The sequence continues at coordinate 542,968 of OZ024880.1, read as the reverse complement.
TCTATCTTATAACAATTAATCGTGGCGTTCGGAACTAGTATGAGACAAGTTCAAATGTTTTTGTACATGATGGACAGAACCGGTTGAGCTTTCAACGACAACTGTTCATAGCAGTCGTTACGTTGATCACAGTGACCTATACCTGTAAGTATATTTGGGTCAAAGGTCTGGTCATTCTCACTCACAATCTGAAAGAAGTATGAAAAAATACCAATTGAGTGCGGAGATATAAGGCAAAAGCACTGAATCGTGAAATAAGGTCACAGTGACCTATAAGTATATTGGGGTCATAGGTCTGGTCACACTCACTCATCATCTGATGGAAGTATGAAAATATATCAATTGAGTGTCTAGATATAAGGAAAAATCACTGAACCGTGAAATTAGGTCACAGTGATCAATAAGTATATTGGGGTCATACTCACTCATAATCTGAAGGTAATATGAAAATATATCAATTGAGTGTCAAGATATTGGGCAAAATCACTGAACCGTGAAATTAGGTCACATTGACCTATAAGTATATTTTGGGTCAAAGGTCTGGTCATTCTCACTCATAATCTGAAAGAAGTAAGAAAATATACTAATTGTGTGTCAAGATGTAAAATCACTGTACCACGGAAAGTAGGTCAACGCAATCTTACCGTCATGACACACAAGCCATTGTCACAATGTTGAAAGATGAATGACCAACCATCTTAGTACTGTATGTTGTTTCTATTTAGATATAAATCGCCAAAAATATTGTAGCGAGTTCTAGATTTTTACCCCAGAGGTCCGATGTCATGGAACCTAAATTGTATGAAGTAAGATATCTTTCTTCATACAAGTTACACAGCAGTACATTTTACAGTGTTCTAGTTTTTAACCTCTAGTTCCATCCCCCAGGCATGGACCCAGGGATCTAATGCCATGCAATGAAACTCAACCCTACAAGGTACCTATGGTTCAAGTATGAAAGCCCACTGATAAAAGATTTTAAAGATATAGACTTCTAGAATACTATATCACAGAAAAGCCATCAATAATGGTGTGTTAGATTTTTAAACCTCCAGCCCCCTCCCCCCCCCCCCCCCCCCCGCTCGGGACTGGACCTAGGGGCTCGATGCCATGGAATGAAAGCTAACCCTACAGGGTATCAATAGTCTAAGTATCAATGCTTTCTGATGAGTTGTTGTCAAGATTCTAGAAACCTTAAACGCAAGTGTAACGCGCACGCGCACGGGAACGTGGACGACCGCGGTGAATACCATAGCTCTATGCCCTTTGTGTAGTCGAGCTAAAAACAATATTTAGGCAGTTCTAGATTTTGAGCCTCCAGCCCCCCCCCCCCCCCACTCGGGACTGGACCTAGGAGCTCGATGCCATGGAATGGAAGCTAACCCTACAGGGTATCAATAGTCTAAGTATCAATGCTTTCTGATGAGTTGTTGTCAAGATTCTAGAAACCTTAAACGCAAGTGTAACCAGCACGCGCACGGGAACGTGGACGACCGCGGTGAATACCATAGCTCTATGTCCTTTGTGTAGTCGAGCTAAAAACAATATTTAGGCAGTTCTAGATTTTGACCTCTAGCCCCGCCCTTGACTCCGACCCAGTGGTCCGATGTCAGGGAACCTAATGTGTATGAACTATGAATGTTTTATGATAAGTTGTTGTCAAGATATGAACTCTTTGTAAAAAAGTAAGTGCTGTCGCAGGACAGCGCGCTCGACTGCTTCTGACCTTTGACAAACATAAGGCCAAACCTGACCTGTAACCCAAAGCATTATGCTCATACATTTCTTTGCCTTGATTCAACAAGGCAAAATCACTCAACCATGAAAGTTAACTATAACTACCTAAGATTTAAAGGTCTCACTCACATTGTGAAAGAAGAGTGTTCATATACCAAATGCGTGCCAAGATACAAGGCAAACTCACTGAACTGTGAAATAAGGTCACAATGACCTAAAAGTTCTTCAAGGTCAAAGGTCTAGTCATACTTTCTCATAATTTAAAAGAAATATGATCATATACCTGTTGAGTGTTGAGATATAATGCAAAATCACTGAACCATGAAATTAGGCCATAGTGACACATAAGTATGTTTGGAATAAAGGTCTGGTCAAACTCATTCATAATCAGAAAGAAGTATGAAAAGATACCAACTGAGTGTCAATATATAAGGCAAAGTCACTGAACCATGAAATTAGGTCACAGTGGCCCAGGAATACTTAACGGTCAAAGGTCTTGTCATATGCAAACATATGATGAAAGAAGTATGTTCATATACCAATTGAGTGCCGAGATATAAGGGAAAATCACTGAACCGTGAAATTAGGTCATAATGACCTATGACTACTTTAGGGTCAAAGGTCTTGTCATACCCAAACAAAGTGTGAAAGAAGTTGGTCATGAACCAATTGAGTGTCAAGATATAAGGCAAAATCACTGAACCGTGAAATTAGGTCACAGTGACCTATAAGTATATTGGGTTCAAAGGCCTGGTCATACTTACTCATAATCTGAAAGAAGTAAGAAAATATATTAATTGAGTGTCAAGATATAAGGCAAAATCACTGAACCATGAAATTAGGTCACAGTGACCTAGGAATACTTCAGGGTCAAAGGTCTTGTCATACGCAAACATATCCTGAAAACAGTATGTTCATATACCAATTGAGTGCCGAGATACAAGGGAAAATCACTGAACCGTGAAATTAGGTCATAATGACCTAAGACTACTTAAGGGTCAAAGGTCTTGTCATACGCAAACATATCATGAAAACAGTATGTTCATAAACCACCTAAGTGCCGAGATATAAGGCAAAATCACTGAACCGTGAAATTAGGTCATAATGACCTATGACTACTTAAGGGTCAAAGGTCTTGTCATACGCAAACATAGTGTGAAAGAAGTTTGTTCATATACCAGTTGAGTGCCGAGATATAAGGCAAAATCACTGAACCGTGAAATAAGGTCACAGTGACCTATAAGTATATTGGGATCAAAGGTCTGGTCATACACACTCATAATCTGAAAAAAGTATGAAAATATACTGATTGAGTGTCAAGATATAAGGCAAAATCACTGAACCGTAAAATTAGGTCACAGTGACCTATAAGTATATTGGGGTCAAAGGCCTGGTCATACGCAAACATAGTGTGAAAGAAGTTTGTTCATATACCAGTTGAGTGCCGACATATAAGGCAAAATCACTAAACCGTGAAATAAGGTCACAGTGACCTATAAGTATATTGGGGTCAAAGGTCTGGTCATACACACTCATAATCTGAAAAAAGTATGAAAATATACTGATTGAGTGTCAAGATATAAGGCAAAATCACTGAACCGTGAAATTAGGTCACAGTGACCTATAAGTATATTGGGGTCAAAGATCTGGTCATACTTACTCATAATCTGAAAGAAGTAAGAAAATATATTGAGTGTCAAGATATAAGGTCAAAATCACTGAACCATGGAAAGTAGGTCAACCGATCCTTACCGTCAAAACACACAAGTCAGTCCATCTGTGAATGTTGTTTGCTAAATGGGTGTCAAGATATGTACTTACAGAACGGTTTTAACAGTAATCAGCATTTTTCGCAGTGCTCTATGAAAATGAACAGTAGTCGTTGAAAATAATTTTTATATCTACATGCTCAACGACTTTTGTCCATTTAGCTAGTGGACAGAAGTCGTTGCGGCCGCAACGACTATTGTCCATGGTGAACAGAAGTCGTTGATGGACACTTATCGTTGCTACAGTGGTCTGTGCCAACTCTGAAGGCGCTGAATGATTATATTTCTACGGAAATGTATAACTTGCTTTTCATCTCCTCTAGGTCGACAGCTCTGGAAATCCATATGAAATTTAAATATACGGTTATTTCCGACGAGATGGTTCTTATGCTAAGTTGACCTAAACTACCATTAATTTGGGTATTGTGGTTGACAAATATCCTGACTAATCTTCTTCCCTACGTCTTTACAGTTGAAGTGGCAGCCAGTGTAAACTTTGAGCCGCCTCATGAGAAAACCAACAATCTGCATATGCGAAAACAAAGACGCAGATCAGCTTCGCGGTAACCGCGAAGCTGATCGGCGCCTTTGTTTTCGCTATACGGATAGTACAATTTCTCCTCTTTCTAAAGCTAAAACTTCAACCCTCTAGCCTGCTTCTGTGCTTGTACAGGTTGGTTTATATAAGACCTGTTCGGAAACCACATTGTTGGTTTTCCTACGAGGCGGCTCATTTATGAATGAAGGCACTTGATTTCCCATGTAGTCACGGTGAAGAGACACTCCAACCTATCTAATGTTTAGAAAACTTTATTTGCTTTCAATACAAAATTTGTGAAAAGAGCATAAAGAACTGTTTAAGATGATAATGTAGAGCTCATCCAGGGATTTAGAGGATTCACTAGGGCGTTTAATAGTCTGGCGCCTATTGGGTAAATTATCCAAGGCGTGAAATGGGATTTAAGTTAAATTTCAGAGGAAACTATAGGAGTTCGTCATACCCTCGGAATTTCCGTGGATGATGAAAATAAAACATTTATCTTACGGGATTAAGCATACAAAATTTAGTGTTTGGTTTGAAAGAGAGAGAGAGGAAAAATGTGAAAGTCTATAACAAAACCGAACGCCTGTCTTTCACCTCAAAATGTTACAAGTAAGATTCGTGCATGTCGTTAATGCCAACGTTGCTGACATTGAATTATCAACTATGTATTGACACCCAGTTCTAGTGGAATTATTATGATACGACATAGTTTCCCCTATATCTCGTGATGATGTGAGCAATGAATCCACATTGTAAAGGAGTTTCGTGTCCCATTTGTCAGTGAATCCGAATTTGAGACGCAACTTTAAACCTTAACAATAGGTTAAGATCCAACTAAAATGTATATCATTACTTTAAGTGCCCACTGACTGTACAGTAAGGCATCCCACTGTTATAATGGTGTATAAAGAGATTTAAGTAGCCGTTGTGTGGACATTTATGAGGCGTTTTGAAGGGAACTACGGTTAAATTTATAGGCGACATCAGAGACGTTGCTTTGATCCCAGCACGATACAGAATGGATCTCACTAATGGGCCATGATACTTCTGGATCTGCTTCCAGTTTTCGTAAACCGATGCTGGCCAGTTCAAACACACTGTTCTCAGTCGGAACCATTACAGTTTAAAAAAACAACTCAAGTTAATAATTAAACCTTGCACGCAATACAAATGAATGCCTTCTCACAGCCGCCTTCTGGCTTGTCTTCTGGCTTGTCCTTTGCCTCTGTTTTTATCACGAACATTGGCTGTTCCAGTAATATTATTAGCAAGTACACGCGTTTGTATTTACCGTTCAGACGCACGTATGTGTTCGTTGACAATATGTAGAATGAACACACACGTATTGACGTACTATTTCATTAGTTATACTCACGAAATTTAATTTGAGACGGATGATAAACTTTGATGTTCATTTATTCATGCTTGTGTACCTATCAAATAATTATATCAAAATTATCACAAGTTCAATCTACAATTTGTGACACCAGAAAATATGCAAAATTCATGAATAGGCCAAGTGTTAACCCTATAAACTGAGTGTGTCAAATTAAGTCGAAATATCCATGTTGTACTAGTCACCATCTATGTTATACTAGTCACCAGCTTTAGTTACCTTTTTCCAGGAAAGAAAATACCGTTATATTGTCATATTCCCTTACCATAATCAAAAACTATTTAGCTTTTCTGAAGCTGGGGAAATCGTTTGGTTTATTGTAGTCGTCTAGCTGTAACGCAGTGGGTTTATTCAGGTATATCTGAGGCCTAGACTTTAAAGTTGATCTTTTGATTAAGATTGTCGGCTATCATAAAACATATCCTAAGTTTTGAGACCCGATGATACAAACGTGTGACTCGTTTTGTGTCAAGATTATTCCACAAAACTTCCACAGATACATGTATTTAGCTACTATAATCATGACAATTGCTAAAACGGCATTATACATTAATAGCGTATAACCCAAACACGCATCGGATGTATGAAAAATCTCAAGACGCTGAATTTTGGACGTATAATAGTCGAGACGCTAGATTCTGTATCTACTGTATTTAACGAGATCGCACAACACCCTCCACATATATGTACTTTGTTTGCAGTATGCAATTGGTCCATTGGTCATCCTAGATAAGTTCTAGGCACGTTGTCGCCCCGGCAAGTGGTGCACAATATCTCTGTAGCTCGTTACATAAGTTACATGTACAAAATATATTTGTACCAACAAAGTAGCGAAACCTACTTTGCACCACCCACTTTAATCATGCAACAACACTAATTATATCACGTACTAGAACAATTTAACGGACATGCTTTATGATCTTCAAAAGTTGAAATTAGACATTAAACGGTGTTACAAACGTTACTTCTACATCTATGGCGGGAAAATAGGAGTTTGGGTTCAAAAACGTGTTTGCTTTTTGGCATTTGTTTCTTCATATTCCAAAAACGATAGGTCCTTTCTTACTGACCAATAGTTCAATTTGGCTATTACACAAAATCATATATTTAAATTAAATATTTAATTTATTTTATTAAAATAATTTAACATTTCCTAAGGGGTAACATTTGAAAAGTAGGCGTTTCAACAAAAATATCAAAATGAATAACTGTTAATATGTTTGTGTAAATTATTTAGTTCTATTTTATACACCCTAAAAAGTATGATAAATACATGTTTAGTGTGCTAAAATACACAGTCTGTGACTTGCAAGCATGCTCATGGTAACGTATGTAACACCTTAATGTTCAAACATGGGTAGATTTCATTTTGGTGATTATAAATGTATATATAGTGAGCCGCTTCATGCGAAAACCAGATTCTTCCTATATGAAAATAAAGATGCAGTTACTGCACAGCTGATCAGCACACTTGTTTACTCTGCACAGATAATTCAAACTTCTTAAATCCGAAATTTCAAGCGACTAAATTCTGTGACTGTGTAGAAGGAATATTGTCGGAAGAGGAGGTTTCGCGCGCTGCGGCTCACGTGAAAGTGGTCCCACATAATTTTCTGCAAAGGTTTTCGCTAGAACACAGTAAGGTGTTTGGAATATGTTGACCCACTGGTGACTTGTCAGTATGCTCATGGTAACGTATGTAACACCTTTTTCATATAGGGCACTGTAAGGTATATATTATGAGTTGGTGACCCCGCATTAATTGCGAGTTTCTGTTGTTCCACCTCTTCGGTGCCATGTTGTGTGCTTGAACAAGATCCACGATTTAATGACTTCGGAAGACAAAGACTTCGCAAATATCACACTGACAGTCGCATCCAACTAGATGCGGATATTATCCTCAGACTCTGGATCCATTTATTTTATACTATATGTGGTATTCCTTACAGCGATTTGACGTATTGTTTGAACCTGTTGAGTAAATCCATCAGATCGGATGAACGAGAAAGGTCATTATCTAGCCCTGCGACACCAGTTCCCCGGGAGTGGCAAAATCCAATGTAAAGCAGTAATAACACGAAATGTGAATTTCTTGAGGGCCCTCGGTGTGAAATCCGAACATAGAACAGGATGTGCAAACAACGTGTATGCATTTTTACAGATAACGAAAATGCTTTCTTGCCAGGGATGACGTAACTGCACTTTAGACAATGAAGACACAGATACGCGAATTTTCATAATAACCACGATGCTTCTGACGGTACAATCATCTGAATCAGATGTCTTGGTTTTATGCTGCTGTCTATTCTAGCCAAATGATTGCAATACATTATGGTTCCACGCTGGAAATCCTGAAAAAGCACGATACTATCAGTCTGTTGTTTTGAGCAAGCCTTGATGTCCTGGTGAGACTCTCGACCATTCTATATCTTCAAGAAAATAGAAGTTATGACTAAACAATAAGGCAGTTTAGGTGAGACTCCACACAATGGCATTGATAAAACGAAAGCTTGGAATGTTGCTGAGAAAAGCGATCAATCACAAACTACCCTGTGCAAACAGACGATAACACTCCCCACAGCACAAATGTGTACGAAAAACCATTTGCCGATTCTGTTCATCTGCTGGGCAATCTGGTTCAAGTGTAAATAGTGTCCGTCACTTGTTCTGTTGCCATTAGTGCTACACAAATGAAAGTGTACCACCAAAGCATGATCGTTTGATGACACATTTATAACGTGAAAACTTCAAAAACATGTTTTCAGCATTAGCAGAAATGCTCAACCATATCAGCCTAAGCAGAATCCCTCAGAAGGTTGGTCGGGTGGGAATATGGGCCCCGCTCACCGGGTCCTTAAGAAATAGATGGGCTTCTTTTGCCTCCAGGCATAGCTTATACGCTACTTACTGACCATCTTATGAATGGTTAATCGCTCAGGTCTGAGCCTGACCAGGAAAAGTGTTTTAAAATCAAACCATCCATACGTATAAGCCGTAGTGGCTTACTTGGGTGGTTATATTTAAAGCATTGTTCGGATGTCATGGCATCCGATTTTCGGGCAAAAGTCCCATAAAATGGAGTCAACGTCTCAATATGACAATAGCTGTTGACTAGGCTGTTAAGCATCAACTCAAAATCAAACAAAACAACCGCATCAGGCAATGTCTGGAACATCAATGGTACTTATATCGAAGCAGTGCTCATGACCAAGGACTGAACATTTTTTGTTCCGTTTAACGTCCCTTTCAATATTATGTCAGCTCATATGAGACAGGCTTACCGGTAGGTGGGGCGAAAACGGGAGAATCCCGAGAAAAACACCACCTGGCACACGCGCAAGCAGAACTTGGCTTGTCTCACATGTGCCCCAAACCCAGACAAAGTGAACTATCATGCGCAGAGTTGTGCTTTTGTATGGCCGGCGAATCATTTCATAATCCGAAAATCGGAAAACGGTCTTAAGGTGATGATTATTATATCTTATTACTATTTGTTTTCCTTAGGTTTTAAAACCTAAAATTTTAAGTGAAACTGTGTTACATACGTTACCATTAAATCGCCCGTCACTCGCATTGATATTTGCTTACTAATATTGGCAAGCTTTGTGAAAGGTTACTTAAGAAATAGTGACCGACGGTGTTAATGATGTCATTTCATAACACTGGATACTAACAATGGTGTAAAACATGCTTTGGGATTTTGTGGTTTGGGTGTGCGCGCTTTAAGTTCACTGAAAACCGGATTACACTATTGAATATTTGCTATATCTTATATAATTCCTAAATTAATTATTAGTGCTTAATCATAATTACATACAGCGATGAGCATTTTATCGGCATTAAAATCATTTAAACTGATTTTTTTATATTTAATAATGATGTGTTACATACGTTACCATATTTATCAATCAAAAGTACACCTTTCTGGCAAAGCAGTGAGCATTCAATTTAAAGAATGCATATATGTTATTGATCAACAACAAGATGATTGTATATTTTTTCTTCTTTTCTTCAAACTTGTCTGTTCATAGTTGACTTTGAACACTTTATTCTTTCATAATCTGAAGTGAGTTACTTTGGACTATATGCAATAACTTTCGACTAAGGAATGGCAGGATGATTATTTTTTCAGCTTTGTAAAAGAAAAGGAATAAGTGTCTCTTAGACCAGTGTATCTAAAATATAAATGTGCAAAGAAAAGTATATTAAAATAGCTTACTGTTCTGTAATTAAACTCTGAACAGTCTGTTTTGAAAATGTAACATACGTAACACCATCGATGCATATGTGTGATTAAAGGTACCAACACATGTGCCAGTAACATTCTTTCATCAGATGACATTAATATATTTAGGTTTGGAATTCATTTTAGAGATTCATAGTGCATTTTTCAAACTTAGAGTATATTTCTGTTTTGAATGGGTAACATACGACGTGCGTAACGGCTTCTGGAGGGCAAATGCACAATACCATTGGGCGACAACGTGCATAGAAAATCTTTATATTAATCAACAAAGCCACCCGACGTGTATTAAAAGTGAAATTAGCGAAGAGAAATATATTAAAAAGGCTTACTGTTCTGTAATAAACATTTACACAGACTGTTTTGAGAATGTAACATACGTAACACCATCGATGCATGAATATAATTAAATATGTCAATATATGTGCCCGTAACATTCTTTCATCAGATGATATTGATACATTTAGGTTTAGAATTTAGATTAGAGATTCATAGTGTATTTTACAAACTTAGAGCACATTTCTGGTTTGAATGGGTAACATACGTAACGGCTTCTGGAGGACAAATGCACCATATCACAGGGCGACAACGTGCCTAGAAGCTCATTATATTGATCAAAGAAGCCACCCATAGTATCAAACCTAGTATGTGGAGGGTGTTGTGCGAAACGAAAAATTTCCCTACCCACCGTCTCCTCTATAAAAATTAATCTGTTCCTTTATCTCACTTTAGCAGCCACACATTAGCGTGTGACTGAGGCGTGTGTCGGACGTATAAAATTGTTCGAACTTTTGGAGTACGTTTGTATTACGTCCCAGACACGCTAAGCACGCGCTATATGCGCACAGCAAACGTTCAACGCGCATTTCACACACGCTTGGGACACGCTATTGAAGCAATATCTCATAAAATCGGAACGCGCATGCTGCGTACACTGGCGTGCCTAAAACGCGTTCGAAGCGTATTCAACGCGCCTGTAACGAGCGTGAGACGTATAAGACACACGCCTGGGACACGCCGAGCTTCTAAAAAAATTTAAGCATGTTTAAAAATGTTTGAGCCCAAACGCGCCTGGAGCACGCACCTACCTACAGTGAATTTATCAACGTACACAAAGCGTACACCTTGAGCGTACAAGACGCGCATGTAACGCTCACCCACCAAGGGTGGTTTACTGCGCTATATACCCAACACTTACTCGATTCACAAAGTCTCGAGTTTGAAATTTGCATATTTCCAAGGGAGGCTATCCCGTCACATTACTTCCCCCTCCGAGAAGACTCGTCCAGAGTCTTGGCCTGGGGACTACATGGGTAAGGCAACCCCGGTCTGGCAGTTGTCATTATCCCACCGCTGCCACCAAATGTAACGAACAGCCGAGTCAAGCCACAGCAAACCCCGTCGGTGGAAAAGCATGCCCACACACCAAGGGTGGTTTACTGCGCTATATATCCAACACTTACTCGATTCACAAAGTCTCGAGTTTGAAATTTGCATATTTCTAAGGGAGGCTATCCCGTCACACGTGTCTCTGACGTGCTCCTGACGTATGTTGAATTTTACATTTTTTCAACACGCCCGGTGCGTTTGGCTTATACGCTAGTATGTAACTGCTATTTTAAGTTGACACTATTATCTAAATTATTACTTCAATGGTAAACTCTGGTCCGCGTTTTAATCATTAATGGTACTTAAAATGAGGTAGGACTTAAAACAATGGACTGATATAGGCCATCTATCTGACATCTAACATACGAACATGTTCTTATACACCATTTCTCGACTAGGTATTTCTAATTTTCGTTATATAATCTTTGATAAAAGTTGGAGGATTCGTCGGCTAGATAAGTTCGTATAGTTAACTCGATGGTCACTGGTAAGAACATCGAGATAAACAGGCTGAAGACAGATCTATATAGATTATTTATTCGTATTTCATTCATATTTTTCATCCCAAAATGAAATATGGCCAGTCTTTGGGCTATACTAGGCCGCTGAAATAAAGCACTTTTTACAGAAATGGTTGAGTATCATGGTTAAACAAAACTCACCAGAGCCAACTTGATCCAACACTTCCCTCACATTATATTCCGTAAACTTTGTTGCTGCGCCAAATATGTCATCATATTTCGCGGATAATCTGTCTTTATATGTCGTCAGAAATAAAATGTAGCTTTCGCCCTCCATGACGTCAGCGTAACACATTTTCCTGTCTCCAAAGTTACTGATATTATAATGTTTATGATGTATCCTAGTCACAGGAATTTTGCGTAATAAATTATTTCCTTTATAAACGTCCAGAATTTTCACCTCGGATGAATACGTCTCTGCGGCTGTCCGAAATTCCCGCGCTTTGAAAGTTCTGAGCACGTGTGCCGAAACAACAACGTCTGCAAAAGCTGTACGATTGTAAACTGACATTGGCATCCAGCCATTTAAAAGGTAAATACAGGAAAATGCCAATGGAACAAAATGGAACACAATGAATATCCCAAATATCGCTGACGTTGACTGCACGCATTTACGCCTCATAATTAGGCGTCAGTTGAAAATGATACTCAGGGATAACTTACACCGCCACTCACATATTCTCAGCAATAATCAGATTCAACATGTACAGATTATATGCATTTCAAATACCTCGTATATTAGTCTCATTTTGTACAAAATATTCCTTTTCTCCAAACTATTTATTTACATCTCAATGTATTTACTACCCGTTCCGTCAATTGTCATCTTCTGAACGCTGTTAATATCAGCATTAAATCTGTATTAATAAATTCCAAATAGGTAATTAACCCGTTGAGGTATGGGTATCTATTGCAAACAGTGTCTTCGTGTTTGGATGAAAGATGTAACGCTACGCCAACATCATATGTTATGTTTTCCTTCACAATTTTAGTAGGAAATACGAACTTGATGCTTTTATGAATTATTAATATCTATGAAACTCAAGACCATTTTCAAATATCAAAGGATACCGTACAATGAACTATTTATTAGATAAATAATGGATACCATCTATAACGTTAACTAAATCGTATCAAATAGCATCCATGTTTTATTTTGAATCAGCTATGAATCATATTTTGCACATATTTTTTAAGTGTCGAAGCTAAATTGTTCATAAAATTTGTTTACTTTAGTAACATATAATAATTTATGCCTTCGTTGAAGTAGATGCCCAGCTGGTCCTGCATAATACATGCCTGTCCATTCGAATCATGAAAATATTTTGGTCAAAACTGATTCAGTGATTTATTGACATAGTCGGTAGTTTACTTCCATTGATTACTTCATAATTTTTGTATTAAACTGAACATTGTTTCAAATTGTTTTACAACATTTTTGAAAGTTAACGTTATAAATGCCTTATTTTTCAGGTCAATAAATTGTGCCTTTTCTGTGTTTTAAATGAATAGTCATTCTGATATTCTGATTCAAAGCGTGATTTCTCACTCTTATTCCAAGCATAAATTTTCACTTTTATTCCAAGCATTAACAGTCTAAGAAGTTTTCTCCGCTATTGTTATATTTCCACGCCGTTTCGATATAGTTTTTGTCGTTGGATAAATTTAAAAAATCCTGGTTCTGGTTCAATATTTTATTTATTTCAACACATTTTCCCGTGTTAATACAATTTCTTCAGATCAATGCTGCTTTTCCTTTTCTTCCTTTAACACGGATTACGTATACAGAATAACCTTTTTCTTAACAAGTATTTTTTTTATTTTCACACCTATTCTTAACTATTCTCATCACACCTTTCCTCCTATACTATGTAATATCTAGCACGCGCCACCAAGTGTAGTCGTACAGTAAATGATGTTTGACATCTTCTCTAATACTTGTCAAGTGGTATTATAGTACCCGATTCAATGAATAGCCCACTTCAAGTATGATTAGACGATAAACCATTCAGAATTGGGAAAGATGATCGAAATATGTCTTCAGATGCGTTTAGTGACAGTGAATAGAGTAAAAATGCGTTTTGAGAAATCGATAAAGAATATTACAATTATGATCAGAGGCAAAAGTTTAGTCAGTGAAAATACATGTAAAATCCCTTTGGAGCGTTTAAACCACTATAGCTTTGAAACGTCTTGATGTTTGGGGATAAAAAAAATCAGTTATAAAGCTGTGAATAAAACCTAACAGTTGGAATATCACATGCGGTTTTGCCATGAAACATTCACCAATTCGTTCTTCTTTTTAAGTGAAAGGGAGATACTCTTAAAATTCTGACTTTTCGACTTGTTGGTTCTCGAGACTGCAGTTGAACTTTGCTAAGATTTTTTTCCGGATATGTGTCACTGGTAACAAACCTCTATTCGTATAATCAAAGCACATATTTTATCATTTATCGGGTAGTTACAAAAAATGATTTTTTTCGAAAACAATATGCAACCGATGGAGTTTCTTATCAAAATTGGAAAGAATTGTCTTTACACATTAAACAAAGAGGATCAGCCAAGGCAAGCATCAGTATAAGATAGTAATAGGGCTTGTCAAAGTAACTGACTAATACTCTGGCAGATTCGGGGGTGGACCTGGATTTGTATAGAAAATGTTTGACTGATTATGATAGCCAACACCTTAAGAAACACGAATCTACTTGGTGCCACCTTGTCACCCTTGGGCAACTCCCATAATTCAAGATGGCGTCCAAGAGGGTTGTCACTTATTACAACAAGACCTGTATAGTGCAAAATTCAAACTTCTTTGATCAGATTTTATCAATAAATGTTACAGATTTCCCAGTATCATTTTGTGAGTAAAGTACTCTCATTGTTTTTATGGGAGTGTAAAACAAAAATGTTTTCCATGATGGCCGCCTAAATTTTTAAAAAAGTTGAATTTTCAACTAAATTTCATAAGGTACTTTTTCATGTTTTTAACATAAGAAGTGGTGTAGAAGAAGAATATGCAACAAATGAACACAACTGACGCCATCTTGTCACCCTTTGGAAATAAACCAATTGAATATGAAGTCAAAGATGGCTGTCATCTATTTCAATTATACAGTATTAAACGCATGTAGTGGGGTCATGAGTAGTGTGTTGAATTTTCTTTATTCAAATAATATTTCTATTTTTTCAGGTGTCGAAAGGACAACATCAAAATTTTGAAACTTAGAATTGAAGTACCGAGTAGAAAAATCTACGAGGTTTTTAACTAACTTGTAGTATGACAGACCAATATCAAGAAGTTACAGTACAGTTGTCATTCCGCCTCTTTCCTGGGTATCAATATGTAGGCCAGCCTCCTTAGAGGCGTCCTTAGTTGCATTGGATATAAAAACTTCAAATGAAAAACAGAAAGCCATACTACAACGTAACATTGCTGGACTACGTACGTGAAGGTGAAATGATCAAGTTGAAAATAAAACTGGGGCTCACAAGAAAAACAGACGGAACGAAAAAAAAAACGATACTGTTCGGTTTCTGATGTCTAAAGCGACACTATAGTGCGGGAAAATTGTTCCCTTCTGTGTCACTGTAGCGCTTTCGCTGACGTTTCTGCAGCAAAATCATTTTGACGTTGACGTCTCTATTGCCTACGAATCCTTATGATAAAACATTTCAGAAGTGGTGCCTTTATATTCGGATGCACACCTTTAGTCTATTTTCATAACGTAGTCGCATTATTTCAGTTGAATAGCCGAGAAAGGAGCAATTGTATTCTGACGCTTATTTCCCTAGACGTCAAAACATGTTGCACACGACTTTCAATCTGATTTGCTTTCGCGATTTGCTGAATATTACGTTCAGCGATATTTCTGTTGTGACATATTCCAACCTATGGAAACGGCGTATTAGAAAAACGGTGAGACAACGTGGGTTAATCGGAAAAATGTGAAGCATCGGGCGATGTGTCGGTGAGACATCGGGATTTGCACTAGATAAAAGGTATGTTGTTTGTTTACTTCTATTTTGAAGCGAAAGCTAAAAATACTGCAGAAAATAAAAACAAATCGAACACTTGCAGGAGCTGTAAGGGTCTTTGATGCAGCACCGGAAACCCTAAATTTGTTGAAAATATATTTTGTTTAATCGCCACTTTACTACTCAAACATTTCAGTTGACTTTCGGTTGTATTTTTTGTTTATTTTTTAAGCTTACAACGAATTACAAATGTAAACAACCTTAATTCAGATTGGTGAATATAGAAAAGTAAGCTCCTGATTATCAACCTTCAGAAAATGTGTAAAAAAGACTGGAAAAATCGAGATTCAGCCGGGTGATTGATTATTTGGTGAGTCTCCGGGCAAGTTGTGTGTGTCGCCGGGGAGCAACCAAATTTTGATGGAATAAAACTTTAATTTCTTAATTCTAGCCAGTACATGATTGTTGTTTTTTTTAATTTTAGTTTGAGTGGAATCATATCAATCCCAATTACGGATGCTATAAACACACGTTATTCACCGGCAGTGATGAGAACTCGGACGTTCCTCGTCCGCGGCGTCCGTCATATCGCACTGTTCGAATATATATAGTTTTTTTTTTTCGCTGGTTAAATGAAGCTGAAGCAATGAAAACGTATAATTGGAAAAGATACTGTCTCCAATTCTCAAATTTCTTCAGTTGAAATTGCGGACTAAAGCAGTTCAAAATTCGCGTCTCTTAGGAGATCTTAATTTTAAGGACTAATCTCACCATCACACAAACACCATCAGGAAAACGAGGCGAGGCGGTTCTAACGTGTGCCCACAAAATTATGTTTTGAGCAAAAATAAGAAAAATATCCAAATTGTTCCGATGAAATTTTCAATTTTTACAGCTGAAAAAAAAATCTCTGTATATTGCATGGGCAAGTTTTCGTAATGACGCCCCAGTCACGATGGAGTGATGGTTGTCACTTTGGAATGTCACCAGTGGTTACTGGTCGGTTGCCGATTTGAAGACTGGGAAAATTATAACAGTAAACGCAGGTCCAATCTTTGGAAATAATATGGAACAGTATCTATTTGGGTAGCTTCTTTCCCAAAATTATCAGGGCCTGAAATGCCCTCTCTGATGTCTACCGCTGAGGTGCCAGATGATTGCGTGTCGAAGCTTAACGTTTCTTGTGAGATCTAGGGACAAAGATACCACAGTCACAGCCCCCGCTAGAGCGCGGTAGCTGAAGCGGTAGAGCGTCAGACTCTGGAGCGAAAGGTCCTGGGTTCGATCCCCACGAGCGCCGCGTGGGTGTAGGGTTCGAGCCCCGCACGGATCACATGTGGGACAAGTCAAGTTCTGCTTGCAGGTGTGTCAGGTGCTTTTTCCTGGAGTACTCCTATTTTCGCCCCACCTACTGATTTGTTATTGAGTGAAATAATTGGCTTTTAAGGCACGTAAAACTTAATCAATGATAATAATAATAATAATAATAATAATAATAATAATAATAATAATATCAATAATAATAACTGATTCGTAAAACATGACATTTTGACAGGTTCCCAAGTTTGATTAGCTCTACAATATACCGGGACAATGCATACCTGACGGTATTAATTGATGTTAACTTTAGGTTCGGTCTCCTTTTGTTGCTCAGTTCACACGACTGGACATTTATTTTCTCATGGGAAAAATGAGGATTTTCAACATGACTATCCGAGTAACACAAGTATAAGCGTTTCCAAAACGCTTGCGATCTCTCAGCACTAATTTCACTGTATGACCACGTATAAATCCACGGCGATAACCACAGACCGAAAAGACTCTGACAGCTCGGTTCAACGGTTCAGCTTTCATACCTGAGCCGGCATGCGCTATTAAGTGTGACCCAGTCGAAGCTGCCTCGTCCAATCAAGTACGACCGGAAGTGTGGTCGATTAACAACAAGATTCCAGCCCTGTTCAATTACATGTATATATGCGCTCTCGCCGTGGCGAGATCGCAAAAAGTAACTCGAGTGGTGGCCGCCTTTGGCATGGGCCGTTTATATACTTCATATTTTTCTGAAATATGAGTGATTTTTGAAAAACTGCAATTTGTAACTAATATTTCGTTAGAAGCCTCCGTGGCATGGTGGCCAAGCTACTGGCCTAGTAAACCAGGGGTCGTGTGTTCGATCCCGGGCTTCTCCAGTCTTTCGGATGAGACTTTAAACCGAGGCCACTTCTCCATATGACCTGATAGCTGTTGAGTGGGAAGTAAAACACCAATCAAACAAAGAAACAAACTAATATTTCCGAAAATGTTTCCAGATGTCGTTAGCAGTTAAGACGGACGGCTCATTGGAACTAAAATTGCAGTTTGGTGATGACGCTATGTAATTGCTCAAAATATTACTGGTCTTTACAAAATTACTACAGTTGGGGTTGAGTTTAAAATGAATATACATGTACATATTTTAAACAACAAACGGTAATCCGTTTGGGAACGATTTTCACACAAGTGCATCTGGCACTGGCAATGATTCAGGTGAACGCTAGCGTTTTACACTTGTCGGTCTAGCACTTTAATTTCCCAACAAGAAAGGGACGAAGATGATACGGAATATGAAATTACCAAGTCGAAGATGACACAGAATATGAAATTACCTTGATCAAAAATAGCTCTAGAGTGTTTATAATCGGAAATTAATGCAATAAGTTTTGATTGCCCGATGACTCACAAAATTCGCCCCGTTGTCTCACACAACTTGCCCGATGCCTCACATTATGTAAATGCACCTAGCATTAAATCCCTTTGCAATGCTTGGCGAGATTTTAATTTTTGTGGGAATTTTCAAGTATACTATTATTCATTTGCAAATACTAACGTGACCTTCTTGGTCCATTTCTTTTACTAGAAAATCAAACGAAAATGTGTTTTCGTGGCCTATAAAGGCATGCCCTCTAAAATGGGGCGCACAATCACGCGTTTCTTGGAATATTTATTTACAAACTGTTTACATAATATAGAATAATAATGATTTCTACAGCTCCTGCAGCAAACAGAATTTTAACATGCAACGTCACCCAGCCATATCGGAACAAAACAAAAAGAAGATTAAAACTACGTACCGTGTCACCATTGTAAATCCCGATGTCTCACCGACACATCGTCCGATGCTTCACATTTTTCCGATTAACCCCCGTTGTCTCACCGTTTTTCTAATACACCGTTTCCATAGGTTGTATTCTGTTTCTTCTTTTGACATTAGTTTCAGTGGAATCAGTATATCTATATCAACCTATGGAAACGGTGTATTAGAAAAACGGAGAGACAACGGGGGTTAATCGGAAAAATGTGAAGCATCGGGCGATGTGTCGGTGAGACATCGGGATTTGCACTAGATAAAATGTGTGTTGTTTGTTTACTTCTATTCTGAAGCGAAAGCTAAAAATACTGCAGAAAATAAAAACAAATCGAACACTTGCAGGAGCTGTAAGGGTCTTTGATGCAGCCCGGAAACCCTAAATTTGTTGAAAATATATTTTGTTTAATCGCCACAGTGCGCCCCATTTTACTACTCAAACATTTCAGTTGACTTTCGGTTGTATATTTTGTTTATTTTTTATGCTTACATCGAATTACGAATGTAAACAACTGGATTCAGATTGGTGAATATGGAAAAGTAAGCTCCTGATTATCAACCTTCAGAAAATGTGTAAAAAAGACTGGGAAAATCGAGATTCAGCCGGGTGATTGGTTGTTTGGTGAGTCTTGGGGCAAGTTGTGTGTGTCGCCGGGGAGCAACCAAATTTTGATGGAATAAAACTTTAATTTCTTAATTCTAGCCAGTACATGATTGTTGTTTTTTAACTTTTAGTTTGAGTGGGATCATATCTATCCCAATTACGGATGCTATAAACACACGTTAATCACCGGCAGTGATGAGAACTCGGACGTTCCTCGTCCGCGGCGTCCGTCATATCGCACTGTTCGCATATATATAGTTGTTTTTTTTTCGCTGACTTAATGAAGCTGAAGCAAATGAAAACGTGTAAGAAATAATTGGAAAAGATACTGTCTCCAATTCTTAAATTTCTTCAGTTGAAATTGCGGACCAAAGCAGTTCAAAATTCGCATCTCTTGTGAGATCTAAATTTTAAGGACTAATCTCGCCATCACACAAACACCATCAGAAACGAGGCGAGGCGGTTCTAACGTGTGCCCACAATCTATGTTTTGAGTAAAAATAAGAAAAATATCAGTCAGAAGGTTTATTTTCATAAATTTTAAGTAGTTCCCCGGGGGGTGTTACTACCCAAGCTCTGGGCCTATAGACGAGGACATATAAGACAGTATATAAAGTTTCAGGTGAGCGCTCTCATGGCCATTGGTCCTCTAGAATATACCTGGTAAATTGAAGCTATGTGGTAGCGCGTCGGACTCCAGAGCGAGAAGTCAGGAATTCGAACACCATGATCATCTTGTAGTGTCCTTGAGCGTGACACTTTAATCTCCCCAAAGTATATACCAACGGTGGCAATGAAAAATTATTGACTAGGACGTTACACAACAACACCATTCAATCTCGATATTCGCAATTCAACGTCAAAACAATGTTATGACTTGAACCACTTTCAGATCATGGAACTTTGAGTTCTGGAGAATATTTTTAAAGGATTTTACCAATATATGGACGTGGCGACCGCCTTTGGCATGGGCCGTTTATATACATGTACATGCCAATGAGGCTTCATATTTTTCTGAAATATGACTGCAATTTGTAGTTTCACGGCCATCACTAATATTTCGTTAGAAGCCTCCGTGACATGGTGGCCAAGCTACTGGCCTTGTAAACCAGGGGTCGTGTGTTCGATCCCGGGCTTCTCCAGTCTTTCCGATGAGACTTTAAATCGAGGCCCCTTCTCCATATGACCTGATAGCTGTTGAGTGGGAAGTAAAACACCAATCAAACAAAGAAACAAACTAATATTTCCGAAAATATTTCCAGATGTCGTTAGCAGTTAACGGACGGCCCACTGGAACTAAAATTGCAATTTGGTGATGACGCTATGTAAATGCTATGCTATGCTCAAAATATTACTGGACTTTACAAAATTACTACAGTTGGGGTTGAGTTTAAAATGAATATACATGTACATATTTTAAACAACAAACGGTAATCCGTTTGGGAACGATTTTCACACAAGTGCATCTGGCACTGGCAGTGATTCAGGTGAACGCTAGCGTTTTACACTTGTCGGTCTAGCACTTTAATTTCCCAACAAGAAAGGGTCGAAGATGATGCGGAATATGAAATTACCGGGTCGAAGATGACACGGAATATGAAATTACCTTGATCAAAAATAGCTCTAGAGTGTTTATAATCGGAAATTAATGCAATAAGTTTTGATTGCCCGATGACTCACAAAATTCGCCCCGTTGTCTCACACAACTTGCCCGATGCCTCACATTATGTAAATGCACCTAGCATTAAATCCCTAAATGCAATGCTTGGCGAGATTTTATTTTTTGTGGGAATTTTCAAGTATACTATTATTCATTTGCAAATACCAACGTGACCTTCTTGGTCCATTTCTTTTACTAGAAAATCAAACGAAAATGTGTTTTCGTGGCCTTTAAAGGCATGTCCTCTAAAATGGGGCGCACAATCACGCGTTTCTTGGAATATTTATTTACAAACTGTTCACATAATAAAGAACTATAATGATTTCTACAGCTCCTGCAGCAAACAGAATTTTAACATGCAACGTCACCTAGCCATGTCGGAACAAAACAAAAAGAAGATTAAAACTACGTACCGTGTCACCATTGTTAATCCCGATGTCTCACCGACACATCGCCCGATGCTTCACATTTTTCCGATTAACCCCCGTTGTCTCACCGTTTTTCTAATACACCGTTTCCATAGGTTGTATATTGTATTGTATTCGTTTTACCATTATTATATGTTCCTCTATTTTCTTTTTAGATATGTTCTGCTAAAGTTTGAATGTTCCTTATTTTTAGCTCACCTGAGCCGAAGGTGAGCTTATAGTATGATAGTCGAGCCGGCGTCCGTGGGTGCGTCCGTGCGTGCGTTCACACTTTCAATCTCGAATATCTCTAAGACAACAAAGCCAATCGCAATCAAATTTTATCTGTAGCATCATTGAGGAGGGGGAAAGGTTGCATTAGGTTTTTGGCCAGGTCGGATCAGAACTCTGGTATCCATGCCAACATATAGCTCCCATTGAGTTATAATGGGGAAAATGTTGTTGCCACTCTAGCAACTTCATTTTTGATTGGATCTTCTTCATTCTTCATTCTCAAGCTGCCCTTGAGCGTCCGGAAAAATCCCCATAGACTTTAGTATTATCATGGGAAAAATGTTGTGACCACTGTTGCACCATTATTTTTCAGTGGATCTTCTTCATTCTTGCAGGTAACAAGGACAACTATAATATCTCGAATGGGTTTGAATTTCAGCTAGATCCGACTTCTGACTGTGGAGTTAGCTGCCCTTGAGTGTTTGATCATTATTTTGTGTTGTGGCCACGATAGCGCCTTCAATTTTGATCGGATCTTCTTCATTTAAAAGTAACAAGGATAGCCATAACATCTCGGATGAGTTCGAATTTCAGCCAGATCCGACCCTTGACTGCAGAGTTATCTGCCCGTGACTGAGTGAAAAATCAATATTTAGTGCTGTGGCCGCCACTCTAGCGCCTTCATTTTTATTCGGATATTCTTTATTATTGGAAGTAGCAAGGACATCCATAACATCTCAGATGAGTTCGAATTTCGACCAGATCCGACCTCTGACTGCGGAGTTATCTGCCCTTGAGTGTTTGAAGAATCAATATTTTGTGTTGTGGCCACTCTAGCGCCTTCAATTTTAATCGAATCGTCTTCATACTTAGAAGTAGCAAGGATAACCATAACATCTTGGATGAGTTCGAATTTCAGCCAGATCCGACGCTTGACTGCAGAGTTATCTGCCCTTGACTGTATGAAAAATCAATATTTAGTGTTGTGACCACTCTAACGCCTTCATTTTTATTCGGATCTTCTTTATTCTTATTATTCCAAAAAAAAATTGTCCAGTGACTGTACTTGTTGACTCTCAGGTGAGCGATCGTTGCCCTTGGGCTACTTGTTGTTTCTTATGATTGTGTTTGTTCCTTGTCACTACTTACTTTCTACTTTTCAAATAGAACAAATGAGTTTGAATGACGGTGAATGACGGTTTTTAAAGTTAATTACAGGTAAAATGTATTAAATACAGGTTTTGCAAAAACGTTAAGATGATAAAGGCGACGCCTCTGTCCCCTGTTTCGTTTCAAGATGATAAAAGTCAGACTCAAGATGTCAGTGGATAAAGAGGCACAATTAAAGTCACAGCAGCCTAAACATTTTAATATCAAGTTTTAAACAGACTCACTTAATTCAGAATAAAAACTTAATTGTTTTCGATTAAAGCCAATTTTGTCGTTACCTTTGATTCAGTGGTTGAAATACATTTAAGTTGACCGGTGACCGTTTCAGTTAAGACAACTTTTGTGAACCGCAAGTATTTTGCTGTGGAATGTTTGAAACTAGCCTCGCAGTCAAATAAGGAGAATCGTCATTCATTACGAAAACATGCCCTTGTATAGTACTTTATACACAAAAAACAAGTTGATAAATTTAGACATGGTTTATTCAGTTATCACAAACAAAATACTAATCATATATCTCTAAAGCTTAAAACTTCACACAAGAAACAATATGTACATACACTTCTAATCATTTATATAAAATAAAATAACAACTTTGGCTCTTTCTTGGGGGCAGCTCACTTCTACTATCTCGAATTGCTTTGGCTAACCTGGGGATCAACCCTACAGTCGGACAACTAAAGTGTGAATGCAGTTCAGCATCAGTGAATCGATTCCGCTTTTAGGCTGTAGCAAGCATGAAACGGTGCATGAAAAGTGGTCTTTCCAAGCATAATAGCGATGCATGTCATGGTATTGTCTGAGTATGAACAGATGTGAATAGGTCATCTAAACTTTGATTGCTAATGCTTGCTTGCCTTTGTATAATAAGCTCGACTCCGAATTGCAGTATCAGATATGGTACTGAATTGTTGAACCGAAAGAATTGCATGTGACCTGAACTTTGCTACTGCGTAGGTAAATCCCATACTCAGGTTATATACCACAAAACATATGAGGTTGCAGCAAAGTTACATGCGGCTCTTGTAATTAAGTCATGTGTATTAGTTCTTGCTACTGTTACACATGGTGTAGGTCTGGACCTGATCAGTGAGCGTGCTTGCCATCATTTTTAGCTCACCTGAGCCGAAGGCTCACAGGTGAGCTTATAGTATACCCATGCTCCGTCGTCCGTCCGTCCGTCGTCCGTCGTTCACAAATTCAAAGATCTTCTCCTCTGAAACCGCTTGGCCAATCAAAGCCAAACTTCATGTGGAGCATCCCTAGGAAGGGGGAACGAAAGTTTATATAAATGGTCCAGGTCACATGACCAAGATGGCCGCCATGGCTATAAATAGCAAAAACCTTTAAAAATCTTCTTCTCCAGAACCAGTGGGCCGATTTCCACGAAACTTGGTATGTAGCATCGGGGACTTGGGCCCATCATAGTTTATATAAATCATGACCCTAGAATGACCTTGACCTATTTTACGGCAAGGTCAACTTAGGTCGCCAATGCATTTGAATGGGAAAAATGGTAAAATGCTATTTAATGGGTAAAACTTACTGGGAATAGGCAAATGGACAGAAGATTAATGTTCATGGAAAATTTTAGCCCTGGGGGGGGGGGGTGTCTGCCCCTGCCCCGGGGATATATACATGTATATTTCCATAATAATGAAACATATTCTCCCCTGAAACCGCTTGGCCAATCAAAGCCAAACTTCATATGGAGCATCCTTATGAAGGGGGAAAGAAAGTTTATGTAAATGGTCATGGTCACATGACCAAGATGGCTGCCATAACTATAGATAGAAAAAAAAACCTTTAAAAATCTTCTTCTCCAGAACCAGAAGGCCAGTGATTTTGAAACTTGGTGTGAAGCATCAGTGACTGGAGCTCTACAAAGTTTATATAAATCATGACCCTGGGATGACCTTGACCTATTTTACGGCAAGGTCAACATAGGCCGCTCATGCATTTGAATGGGAAAAAGTGTCAAAATGTCATTTGTAGGGAAAAAATTGCAGGAAATGGGCAAATGGACTTAAGATTGATGATTCTGAAAGAATTTGGACCCCAGGGGTCTGTCTGCCCCCACCCCGGAGCAATATACATGTATATTACAGTGATATTCAAAGATCTTCTTTTCAGAAACCGCTTGGCCAATCAAAGCCAAACTTTATGAGGAGCATTGTTAGGAAGTGGGAATGAAAGTATATATAAATGGTCAAGGTCACATGACCAAGATGGCTGCCATGGCCAATCAAAGCCAAACTTTATGAGGAGCATTGTTAGGAAGTGGGAATGAAAGTATATATAAATGGTCAAGGTCACATGACCAAGATGGCTGCCATGGCAATAAATAGCAAAAACCTTTAAAAATCTTCTTCTCCAGAACCAGAAGGCCTATGATTTTGAAACTTGGCATGAAGCATCAGGCAATGGAGCTCTACAAAGTTTATATAAATTGTGATCCTTGGATGACCTTGACCTATTTTACGGCAAGATCAACTTAGGTCGCCCATGCATTTGAATGGGGAAAATTGTTTAAATGTCATTTGAAGGGCAAAAGAACAAGAGGAACAACCATTGGACCAGTGGTAGATAACGAGAGGAACTACCATTGTACCAGTAGATTACGGTAGAGTAGAAATGGAACAACTATTGGACCAGTAGATGATGGTAGATAACAAGAGAAACAACCGTTAGACCAGTAGATTACGGTAGAGTAGAAATGGAACAGCTATTGGACCAGTAGATGATGGCAGATAACAAGAGTAACAACCATTAGACCAGTAGATTATGGTAGATAACAAGAGGAACAACCATTGGACCAGTAGATTACGGTAGAGTAGAAATGGAACAAGCATTGGACCAGTAGATGATGGCAGATAACAAGAGGAACAACCATTGGACAAGTAGATGATGGTAGATAACAAGAGGAACAAACATTGGACCAGTAGATGATGGTAGATAACAAGAGGAACAACAATTGAACCAGTAGATGATGGTTGATAACAAGAGGAACAAACATTGTACCAGTAGATGATGGTAGATGATGGTAGATAACAAGAGGACAACCATTGGACCAGTAGATGATGGTAGATAATAAGAGGAACAACCATTAGACCAGTATATGACAGTAGAGTAGAAATGGAACAACCACTGGACCAGTAGATGATGGTAGAGTACAGGGGACGAACCATTGGGCCATTAGATGATAGTAGTGTACAATAGGAACGAGGAACAACCATTGGATCAGTAGATGGTGGTAGAGTACTGGGGATCAACCATTGCGCCAATAGATGATAGTAGATGACCAAATGATCAACCATTGGACCTAGTAGATGATAGTAGAGTACAAGAGGAACAACAATTGGGCCATCTGATGATGTTACCGTACACGGGAACAACCATTGGGCCTATAGATGATGGTATGATATAAGAGAACAACCGTTTGGCCAATACATGATAGTAGATAAAAAGAGAAACAAACAAAGGATTAGCAGATGTTGGTAGAGTTCAATCGAAACAACCATTGGCCCAGTGGATGATGGTAGAGTACAAGAGGAACATTCAAGGTACAAATTGATGAAAGTAGAGCATAACAGAAACATCAGTGAGTCAGTACATGATGGTAGAGTACAAGAGGGACAACTTATGAGTTCGTAGGTGGCATTTGAGTACAACAGGAAAATCAATGAGTTCTGAGGATATTTTCAGACTACAAAAGGAACAACAGTTGGGTCAGGAGATGATAAGTATAATAGGAAAAGTCAATGGGTCAGTAGATTGTATGTGAGTACAGTAGAACCGGTCAGATGATGGTCCTTTTTCTAAAAAATATGAAAACATGAATCATAACGTTCCTCTACAAAGTCTCACCTATTTCCCATTTTGATCACGGTGGATTGAAACGTCGCACTTGGCCGACGGGAACATGATATTTATGCGCTACATAAACGCTACGTTATTATCATATTTCCAGCGGTTGGTCCGAAATTCCATGAACTATCTGCTTTTACTATCTCACATTTTCCTGTTTTGACCACGTTGCTCAGTCTGAAAACACACAGTATTACGATATCAGTTACGAGCCGTGGTTAGGTACTCTGCGGTTGTCTCACGACAAATCACGGTTATTAGAACGCTGGGTCCATTACGGCCTGCCACGTTCTAATGTTGTCAACTGCGTTCAGACCAAAGCCTGACACGTCTCTACGTTCTACCAGACTAAACTGACAAAGTGCAATTTAAGCGCTCTTTTGTGCCCGCATAAGAATAAGTCCTCTGAAACAAGGGCAATCGCGCTCCTCTACAACTGGCTGCTGAGATGATTGGGTACGTGAGGGACTTTCTTTCAATACTATAGAACTGCGTATGGTCCTATTGTCTTACTGTTCCTTTTGGAATTAATCGGTTTTCCTAATATATCCTTTTATATTTATCGTTATGGTGTGATCATAACCTTGCACAACTTAGTAGAGCGGACACCATCATACACCGGAACGCGTCGTACTTCTTTAACACAATATGAAGTATTGGGGATTCCATATGAAAAGGGGCGAGACGTTCGCACACTAAATGAAGCCGAACATAGAAGATCCGTAGCACACGAGCTTCCCGTTGCACTCACGGACCGCCCCCAAGTTTCAGTACGTACTGTCGTGGCTTGTTGCCTTCAGCCCGTTTGATCACGACACACTACGTTTCTCACTTCCGCCGTGATCATTAATTGTAGTGGCAAATTGTTAACTGTCAAACAAAATTTGCCCCGGAGTCCACGGTAATTACAGTCTGATACGTTTGCTTTTCCCTTTCCCCTGCGTTGTCTCACGTATATTCCGTTTTGATGAAGTTGGTCGGAACCGCTGTTGCCGAGGCCACCGGAACATAGTGTAACGCTGCATAATAGGCGAATTACCACGGCACGCTAGAGTTTGTGCAAACGGGGTGGTCGCGTATCTACGGTGTATCAAGATACGAAAGGTACGCCACGCGTACGTCGTACATACGTACATGTAGCTCATACTCCTCGATACGTAGCTCATACTCCTTATACGCCGATGTGCTACGTTTTTATATGTGCACTTAAAAATTCGCAGCACGTATGTGACAGGTCCGATACGCCGTACATACGTCACACATACGAAAGCAACGTCGCAGGTACACCGTACATACGTAGCTCATACTCCTGATACGCCACACGTACATGTACGTCGCGGTAAACATTGCACGTAACCTTAACGTATGCACAGCGTACCTGTCGTATCTGCTACGTATGTGTGGCGTATGTGTGGCGTATTCTCCCTCGACTCTCTTTTCGTAGTAGATTACGGCGTATCAGCGACGTATCAATGGCGTATGTGCTACATATGTGCTACGTACGTTTCGCTGCTGTTGAGTATGTGTGACGTATTAGCGGTATAAGAAATCTTTTGTGACTTTTGTGGCGTTCCAAGAGAATCTTAATGCATGCTTCTTACAATATTCTTGTAAATGTTTTCGTTTTTCCGAAGTCATGGATCAGATGTTTCTCACGGTCCGGTGTGCCGTGCAGGGTTCTTTCAGGGCTACGCTCGGTGTATTCTGTAGTTACTACGCTACGGACAAGGTGAAAGACATATTCTGCGAAAAACATTTATTTATTGTTTTTCAGAGCGGGGTTAGTACTTTTATCGGGCCAGTTAATGTCTATCTAGAATTATTGAGATTGCATGTCTATCACGAGAAAACATGTTTCTACACGATCATTTTATGCGGTACAAGCGCATTTGATCGGCTTCTTTGTCGTGTACACGCCTGTTTCGGTCAGGCCTAATCAGAAAGGTTTTATTGTGGCGTGGCCAGTACCGTGGCCCTGTCCTAATGCCCTACTCATGCATGCAATTGAAAATACTTATCGAAAAGACCTCACACGCCTAAAGACAGATTTGAACAGAATACCCATTGCATTGCGCCTTGCTCTCGGATTCATTTTAGATGCTACTTTTCGTGCCATTATAGATGCAATTCGGGACCAGTTTGAAGGCAAACTTTGGACCAAAATAGATGCCAGGACCATTATAGAGCCAGGACCAGTTTAGATGATGTACAGACGTGTTTAGATTTGGTTTAGATTAATTTTCTAACCTATTTGGCTCTGTTTGGATAATCGACTATCCTGTTGAAAGTTGCAAAATTACAGTATTTCACTTTGGCTCCGTTTTGCCGATTCTAAAGTGTCACTGAAGAGGCTTAAGTAGCCGAAACCGCGGTATGGCCCATCCATTTTCTCGTTAATATGCTCTGGGACTGCTCTTAGTTTTATAGTTTTATTCTTTTACCACTATGCTTTCGTGTTCAAGCGTATCTATAGATCCGGTTCAAGTTCGAAGAAGAGTGTCATCTGTTGTGTTTCGACAAGATACCCTGTAGGCTTACAGCTTTCATCCCATAACTGTATGACTAAATGACCACTAGGTTTTGTAAAAGCTAATACTTGTGTCCTGATATAGTAAGATTATGGCGGCCATCTTGGCCATCATCTTGGCTAATTGTTATTATGTGAGAATAAACACTAAGTCATGCTGTTCACAGCATACTATATTATATGAGCATTTCAAATACATGGCTCTTGGTATATGCAGCACATGAATGGTATTTCATTCAGAGAACATGCTCTTTTAAATTATGGCGGCAATCTTGGTCGTCATTTTTCTTCGTTTATATGAACTACAGTGACATGCCAAATTAATGTCCACAATGTCAGAATCTCCATAGACTTCAATGTATTTTCACGTTTACAAGAAAAGTTATCCTGCCTCTCTTGTTCACCCGATTTTCACGATTTTGGTGTCATTTGAAAGGTAAATAAATAAAACAATAAACAAGATTTTTCATTTGATTCTAAAAATGCGTTTCAAGACTGCAATTATTTAAAGAAAACGCTTGATTATGACAGTCATAATAAAACATTTATTTGCACTCAGGGCATATTTTATTTACGAATATTTGATATAATTTTATCAATCGAATAACGGAGACCATTTCCTGCTAGCATGGTCATGTATATCAAAGGGTACTGCGGAGACCTTACGATTTCCTTACGATCTCCGTACGGTTTTGTCTCAGAACGTCGAGGAAAGCCACAGCAAGAAATCGTAGGCATGAATAATTGTGAACACATACATCATAGCCCATGGTCACCTTCCGTAGGGAAAATCGCAGACCAAAAATCGTACGTGACGATCGGGACAAATGTAACCAAGGCATTAGTGCTCGGGAAACTTTTAACAATTTTAACCTTATAAAGTTGTTTTGAGAAAGCTTCCACAAACTGACACCTTTATTTCAGTTTGACAGCTCATATTTATTATTATCATTTTTTTTCTTTCTTATCTGGTGTTGCGGTTGAGCTGAAGAAAAAAAAATGTGTCAATTGATTTTTTAAACGGAGTGGCTATTGACAAACGTTTGTCATTATAATCCCATTGGGTAAACAAGTCGTGGCAAAGGTCACTTTGGTTCCGTGTCCCGTTAACTTAGCAGGTAAATGGGACAAAGTTGGTCACGGGGAGGTGACAATCAACAATGCAAGGATTATAGCGATTTTTCGTAAAACTCGCTATTGACAAACGTTTGTAAATAGTGGATTTCACGTATTTTCGATATCTTTGATAAGGTAAATGTAAGCAATGATCAGGAAATCGGGTGCAATCAGACCGAAAGTCCAACTCCATTAACCGAGGTGAGAAAAAAAACTAATTGCCAGTCAGGTACAGATACAAAGAGAACATATCATAAGTTCAGTTAGCAGCTATGTTGCTATTTTTTAGTAGTAGCCATTCACCCGTACTAAACTAAGTATACAAGACATACAGTTGCAAATAGCATAAAAAATAGCACAAAAACACTGTGTTTTGGTGCTAATTTTTTTATGCTATTTGTTAAACACAAAACAATAAAAATAACACAACAGAAGTGCCGCCTTGGAATGGACCAGTACGCAACCCGGCTGGACGGCACTAAACAATTTGTGCCGTCCTTATCAAAATAACTTCGATTGCCCAGTGTGTTGCGATATTTTATATGCACATTTGCCAGTCATATATATGTCAATTAATAATGCAATTTTCCCCACCCAAGATGTTGGAGACGATGATGATACATGGCACATTGCTGCTATCATTGTCTTACTTGGCTAATTAAGAATAATATAGCCGTTTATCAAAAGTGATTTTTCGTATTTTTGACTATTGACAAACGCTTGTAAATAGCAGATTTAACGTGTTTTCGCTATTGACAAACGTTTGTCACTAGCCTCTTCTTTTTAATTCTTTTCTAATGAAGCACAGATCAAATTCGGCGCCTCAGATTCCTCAAATCTTTTCTGATCAAGCTCATGTGGTTTCTAATAGACTCCAATAAGCAATGATCTTGAGACAGCAAGATTCAGCTGTATCCAAAGGGGCTTTTTATACAGATATTCACACCCTCGTCCCTTGAACAGGTTAGTTTGACAAGCTTCCACTTAATTCAGATCTCTGCTCAAGTCACATCTATCTTGGATTACTATGTTTCGAGCATCTATTAAAGAATCTATGTGATCATGATTAATAATGAATCTGTCTGAATGGATGGGGGCACACATTTTTAGCAGGTAAAAATATTTGCATCCTATCTACACTGCCGTGTACTTTTAATTTTGGGCGCAATGCAGAAGAGTCCTTCAAATCAAAATTGGGTTTATAAGGGGGCACACATGTTTATAAGCAGTTTATCGTTATTAAAAGATAAGGGGGCACATAGGCTTATAAGCAGAAAAAGCCAATTCGATATTAAAATTGGATTTATCATTATTAAAGGACAAGGGGGCACACAGGCTTATAAGCAGAAAAAGTCCAATTCGATATCAATATTGGGTTTAGCATTATTAAAGGACAAGGGGGCACACAGGCTTATAAGCAGAAAAGTCCAATTCGATATAAAAACTGGGTTTATCATTAGTAAAGGACAAGGGGGCACACAGGCTTATAAGCAGAAAAAGTCCAATTCGATATAAATATTGGGTTTATCATTATTAAAGGACAAGGGGAAACACAGGCTTATAAGCAGAAAAGTCCAATTCATATAAAAACGAACGACAAAGGGGCAAACCTGTTGGCTTATGAGCAGAAAAGTCCAATTCATATAAAATATGGGTTTATTAGAAATAAATACAAATGACGAGTTTGTTGCATTTACGTGTTTTCTGAACTTAAAACAGGGTTTATTTTTTTTTTTTGAAATTTTTCTCTAGAATGCCCATCTGAAAGCATGAAACTTTTATATTTCACAAAATTGTCCTCGCTTGCATGGCTCGCTCATATGACAATCCACAAGGAAATAACTCTGTGCTCTTTCCAAAGTTATTAAACCCCAAAGTTTCATGAAGTGCGCCAATTTTGCTGAATATAACATTGTCTCTGAAACAGCCTCTTGATGCATGAAAAATACACCATTTTTGAAAATTTTCTCGCTTACAAGACTCGCACGTTCTTTCTGTTTTAAGTGAAGACTAGCAGGAGTCATTTGGTAAAATTATCTCTAGAAATGCATCTGAAAGCATGAAAACTATTTCTTACCTCGCAAAATTTTCTCGCTCGCATAGCTCGCTCGTTCTTAAAAAAAAAAAAAAAAAAAAAAAAAAAAAAAAAAAAATCTGGGTGTCCCCCCCCCCCCACGTTGACAGATCTTCTGGATCCGGTCCTGTAATAAAATTCATGTCAACGATAATTTTTGCATTTCATCTTCTTTAATAACATGACAGTTGGTAACTTATTAAAATACATTTCATCTTCTTTAATAACATGACAGTTGGTTACTTATTAAAATACTTGTATGTGAAACTGTCTTACAGGGTAAAATAGCGGTGCGCTCCTTTACCGGAATGGACCGGGATGGGCTACCAGAATGGACATTTATATGTGTCCTTGAGTACTATTCATTTGTGTTTTTTTTTGGACAGATTGGCCTAGAATATACACAGACGGTGATTGGTTCAAGAATCATGTGGTTTAAGTACAGTTACATTGTGTTCCGTATGGTGGGATAGCCCAGGTCAGGTGCTCATATACTGAGTTCCACAGCCAACGCAACTTTATTTTTTTCCTCTCTTCTTTTAAATTGTTCAATTATGTGAAAATTTTTGTGCCCTACCATCATTAAAATGACTCGAAAATCTTTGTGTGTTATCAAATCTGAGATTTAAGTGCGCATGCGCGGGAACACGCCCCAGGGTATAAAACCGCATTTTCCGTGACCCGCGCGCGCGGGCTTGAAATTTTTCAAAACAATTCACACGATTCAAATCTTGGACGATCGTCCAATGAGTGTATGGCAATACAAATGTTGAAACCCACGGCTCAACGCCAGAAATTGGCATTGATTTTCAATACCCGAAAAATGCTTGTTTTTAGGCGTTCAACGTCACTTGGTCACATGGTCGACGTCAATGCAGATTTTAAACCATATGCTTCATTTTGTGTTTCAACCTAGCCTTATTGAATAAAGTGTATTTCAGCTATGGGAAAGTCGTTTTTCAATGTGTTTCGTTGCTTTACATTATGGTGGTTTGCACAGTTTAGCAAGAAATTCATTAAAATCGTTGATTTCTTTCATTTTTCAAAATGACCCCTTCGCCAGGTTTTACGCAATTGTAGGCGAACGAACAATGTTTGACGGCTGATTTTTACAGGTCATCTTTGAAAATGGATTGACTACATATATTCGGCATTTCGGATGAATCGACTGAAACCAAACAAAGTTATTTAAAATTCAATGACGAGTTGCGTTGGCTGTGGAACTCCGTATATATACTTTTATAGGTCCCTGTCACACATCAGAACTTTTTACTCATTTCTACTTCTATTCATCCCTGTGTTTGCTTTAGAACAACCACTGATGACCTCTATATATTTCAATCAAAGATACCTCTGAACAGTGGCCCTAACCCGGATCCCACCACTGAGCTACCCTAATCACCCTGGGAAGTCAATTTTGCTATACTGAGATGAATTGTATCAGATTCAAACTCTTCATTTGACTACAGAAGTACATTTTATGCAGATAAAATACATTTAAAGCACCCAAAGCCATAGCATAGTGTCCATTCCGGTAGTCCATTCCGGCAATTATGTCCATTCCGGTCCATTCCGGTAAAGGAACGCACCCGTAAAATAGAAATTTACTTGACATTGCAAAGAATTAATCTACCATAGAGACTCACGCCAAGAGTTTGCAAAAGTGGGCGGGATTTTCCCTATACTTCATGTTGTATTTTTACTAGATGCTAGTAACTGATAAGGGGTATAGCTAAACAGCGAAAGGAAGGTTCCTTTCGCGAAAGGAAGATTTTTGTACGAAAGGAACATTTCATCGTTATCGTCATTGATATTTAACAGCTTTTAATTGTTTTTTTTTTTTTACTCATGTTGTAATAAACAATATCAAGTAAAATGTGTAAAATGTAAAAAAAAGTTATTTGGTGCAAAAAGTGGAACTAATAAATAAAGAAACCTTACTAAATTTAGGCGACGAAAGGAAGTTTGCCTATGAAATGAATGCTATATACCATTATCATCATTGCTGCATATTCCCATTGGCGGATTTAGAGGGGGTTCGGGAGGTTCGCTTGAACCCCCCTCTGGGACCAAATTATTTCAATTTCATGGGGAAAGTTTTGAAAAATCAAGTAAAATGTTGTAAACGAACCCCCTCTTGATAGATTTGAACCCCCCTTCCACAAATCCTGGATCCGCCCCTGTATTCCCCCCACCTTTTTTTCTTTTCATACATTCTGCAATAAAATAATAAGAAGATAAAGTAAAATACAATTTTATTAGTAAGAAAATTTGGTCGAAATGGAGGACAGCAAATGAAATTTGACACTAGCCGCGCTGGCGAAAGAAAGATTTTTTCCGCTACGAAAGGAAGGTTCATCGCTGCCTTACGGTTTTTTAAAATCAATTTAAAGTGAAGTGAACATCATACAAAAACTATTACTTATTTCCTTTGCCCGTTTAAAACTTACAACATGCACAATTATAGTCAATGAGTTCAAAATTTTGAAATGAAATCTTCCTTTCGTATGAAAATCTTCCTTTCGCGAAAGGAACGTTCCTTTCGCTATATAGCTATACCGACTGATAAGCCGTGAAAATTTTGGTCCCCCGTTGGTCCCGAGCTGTATTTCTCCTACGTGAGATTTTTCACGGATTTTTCATTTTAGTATTCTTTGACATGAGAGATGGCAATACTAAGAACGAATTTGTGCCAAATCGTGATTTATCGGACATCGTCAATACCGCAAAAACTGATCCCGGGTCTAAACCTGTATGTTGATCAAAATTTCAAAAAATTCGAATTCTTTTGGTACATGATAATATACATCATTGAAATGGCCCTGTCCAATTTTAATCTAAATTGTTTCACGCAAATTGACTTTTTGATGACCCGTATTTTGGTCCCGGGTATTCAAGCTGTGGTACCGGGTTTTACTCCTTCCCTTACTGGGGAAAGCCGATAATCAGAAAAATTAATCAAGTTCGCCTGTCAAAGCTACCGGCTAGTTTTCAGTCATGTTTTCTTCGTTTTTTGTCATGATTTCAGTGGCTTTAATCACTAACATATATACAGCACACGCAGATGGTGTATTGGGGTGTGGTGGATTTGTAAAATCTGACGTAGAAATCAACTTCTCTTTGGTTGAGGTAATTAGTTTGCAACAGCGAGTGGGTGGGGTAAATTTCAACGTGGTAACATTGGTTTGGTTGAGATGATATTCCTACCTTAGCCTTATGATTTTGAAAGAGAAATCGACCTCAGGGTTATTCTGACCCTGTCCTGTAGCTATTTACTTGTATATGTCAATTATATATTTACTTGTATATGTCAGTTATAGTCCTTCGGTCTATATTGATTCGGTCGGGGTGACGTCATTAGTGTTTCCCCTGTCCAAAAAAAGGGCATGGTAAGGTTGCTAAAAAAAGGGCACCTTTTCACGCGTGGCAGCATGTCAAAGGGGCACTTTCAGCGCGTGACAACGATAACTTAGAAAGTTTTTTTTCCCTCTGCCTCACATTACTTTAATAACGAATTTACCATAAGAGATAACCTCACTCATTTGTTTTGAAAAGTAAATTATTGGTACTATTGAAGCTAATTAAATGGTACACTTATTATAGCTATATTACCAGGTAGGGCATTCAATTTTCAGGCCTTTTTTATGATTAACAGCTCATTTGGTGTCAAATTGAGTAATAGTCATTGAGTAATTATCAATATTTGCCACTGCAATTAAGTGACAATAAACAAGGGATTAAAGCAATCAACAGTTGTGGAATTTTGCCAAATTTGTTTCTGCAGACTTCAAGCAAAAAGTCTTGCAACTTCCTTATTTTTAGTCCGATTTTGACCAACTTTTTACCAAAATGTGCGGCACAGAATATAGATTTAGAATAAGGGCATGACACTGGGAAAAAGGGCATGGCCTTGAAGAAAAGGGGCATAGCGCGACGCCATAGTACAAGTGGCTAGGGGAAACACTATGTCATAGGTCATTCGTACGAGGTGGATAACTCGGTGTTTATCACTGTAACCTTACTGAATTAAAAGCAGAAAATATGAAAATAAAATGGAAATATTATTAACAGCTTTACATGTATTTTTAGATCGTCATTATTTCTTCGACTCAAGGTATGAACCCCGTTATATTTCTGACAAATTATAATTTTATAAGTTTCTAAAAATGATTAAATCGCAACGATATTGACCGAGTTATACCCTCGATCGAATGAGCGATGAGACGGGAAAGGTGCAGTTCCGGTAACCAATATTGATTTTTTCTCACGAAAAAGTAGCTTGCCGACCTATTCAATCCTATTCAATCCTATCTATCTATCTATCTATCTATCTATCTATCTATCTATCTATCTATCTATCTATCTATCTATCTATCTATCTATCTATCCAGTGTTAGAAATAAGACCCGGGATGCAACTTGTCCGGGGGGCAACCTGCAATCAAGCTGAACTTGCCCCCCATGGTTTGAACTTGCCCCAATAGAAACGTCATATAAATGGATTATTTATCATGTTTATGCATGAATTCAAAGGTACAGTCCAATTGTCATTGCTTTGAATTTGTATTTTAGCTCATCTAAGAATGATGAGATTAAACCCTTCTTGGAAAATTTCAGGTTGTCCTGGGGGCAACCTTTCAGTAAGATCAGGTTGCCCCCACCAAATTTGACCCGTGACGGGCAAGTGGGCAATTGCTTATTTCTAACCCTGCTATCTATCTATCTATCTATCTATCTATCTATCTATCTGTGTCTGTCTATCCATCCCATCCATCCATCAATTCCATCCATCCATCCATCAGAATGTGTCTGTGAAACGACCGGGTTCGGAAGGCGACAGCCAGACCAAATTCGTGGGGTCATTATTCATGACACTCTTTGACACGTCTGCTTGTGCAGTCATTAGGTGAAGCAGTACACTCCTCATGGCAGCATCAAATACCAGACTGACCGTGCTGTATCTTGTTACAGACCTGTGAAGCTCTATACTCCTCACAGCAGTATCAAATACCAGACTGACTGTGCTGTATCTTCTTACCGGTGAAGCTCTATACTCCTCATGGCAGTATCAAATACCAGACTAACTGTGCTATAGCCTATATCTTGTTACAGGTGAAGCTCTACACTCCTCACGGCAGTATCAAATACCAGACTGACTGTGCTGTATCTTGTTACAGGTGAAGCTCTCTACTCCTCACGGCAGTATCAAATACCAGACTGACTGTCCTGTATCTTGTTACAGGTGAAGCTCTATACTCCTCATGGCAGTATCAAATACCAGACTGACTGTGCTGTATCTTGTTACAGGTGAAGCTCTACACTCCTCATGACAGTATCAAATACCAGACTGACTGTCCTGTATCTTGTTACAGGTGAAGCTCTATTCTCCTCACTGCAGTATCAAATACCAGACTGACTGTGCTGTATCTTGTTACAGGTGAAGCTCTACACTCCTCACTGCAGTATCAAATGCCAGACTGACTGTGCTGTATCTTGTTACAGGTGAAGCTCTACACTCCTCATGACAGTATCAAATACCAGACTGACTGTGCTGTATCTTGTTACAGGTGAAGCTCTATACTCCTCATGGCAGTATCAGATACCAGACTGACTGTCCTGTATCTTGTTACAGGTGAAGCTCTACACTCCTCATGGCAGTATCAAATACCAGACTGACTGTGCTGTATCTTGTTACAGGTGAAGCTCTACACTCCTCACTGCAGTATCAAATACCAGACTGACTGTGCTGTATCTTGTTACAGGTGAAGCTCTACACTCCTCACTGCAGTATCAAATACTAGACTGACTGTGCTGTATCTTGTTACAGGTGAAGCTCTACACTCCTCACGGCAGTATCAAATACCAGACTGACTGTGCTGTATCTTGTTACAGGTGAAGCTCTACACTCCTCACTGCAGTATCAAATACTAGACTGACTGTGCTGTATCTTGTTACAGGTGAAGCTCTACACTCCTCATGGCAGTATCAAATACCAGACTGACTCTGCTGTATCTTGTTACAGGTGAAGCTCTATACTCCTCATGGCAGTATCAAATTCCAGACTGACTGTGCTGTATCTTGTTACAGGTGAAGCTCTATACTCCTCACTGCAGTATCAAATACCAGACTGACTGTGCTGTATCTTGTTACAGGTGAAGCTCTACACTCCTCACGGCAGTATCAAATACCAGACTAACTGTGCTGTATCTTGTTACAGGTGAAGCTCTACACTCCTCACGGCAGTATCAAATACCAGACTGACTGTGCTGTATCTTGTTACAGAAGAAGCTCTATACTCCTCACTGCAGTATCAAATACTAGACTGACTTTGCTGTATCTTGTTACAGGTGAAGCTCTATACTCCTCATGGCAGTATCAGATACCAGACTGACTGTCCTGTATCTTGTTACAGGTGAAGCTCTACACTCCTCATGGCAGTATCAAATACCAGACTGACTGTGCTGTATCTTGTTACAGGTGAAGCTCTACACTCCTCACTGCAGTATCAAATACCAGACTGACTGTGCTGTATCTTGTTACAGGTGAAGCTCTACACTCCTCATGGCAGTATCAAATACCAGACTGACTGTGCTGTATCTTGTTACAGGTGAAGCTCTACACTCCTCACGGCAGTATCAAATACCAGACTAACTGTGCTGTATCTTGTTACAGGTGAAGCTCTACACTCCTCACGGCAGTATCAAATACCAGACTGACTGTGCTGTATCTTGTTACAGGTGAAGCTCTACACTCCTCACTGCAGTATCAAATACCAGACTGACTCTGCTGTATCTTGTTACAGGTGAAGCTCTATACTCCTCATGGCAGTATCAAATTCCAGACTGACTGTGCTGTATCTTGTTACAGGTGAAGCTCTATACTCCTCACTGCAGTATCAAATACCAGACTGACTGTGCTGTATCTTGTTACAGGTGAAGCTCTACACTCCTCACGGCAGTATCAAATACCAGACTAACTGTGCTATATCTTGTTACAGGTGAAGCTCTACACTCCTCATGGCAGTATCAGATACCAGACTGACTGTGCTGTATCTTGTTACAGGTGAAGCTCTATACTCCTCATGGCAGTATCAGATACCAGACTGACTGTGCTGTATCTTGTTACAGGTGAAGCTCTACACTCCTCATGGCAGTATCAAATACCAGACTAACTGTGCTGTATCTTGTTACAAGTGAAGCTCTATACTCCTCATGGCAGTATCAGATACCAGACTGACTGCTGTATCTTGTTACAGGTGAAGCTCTACACTCCTCACGACAGTATCAAATACCAGACTGACTGTGCTGTATCTTGTTACAGGTGAAGCTCTATACACTTCACGGCAGTATCAGATACCAGACTGACTGTGCTGTATCTTATTACAGGTGAAGCTCTACACTCCTCATGGCAGTGTCAAATACTGTGCTGTATCTTATTACAGGTGAAGCTCTATACTCCTCAGGGCAGTATCAAATACCAGACTGACTGTGCTGTATCTTGTTACAGGTGAAGCTCTATACTCCTCATGGCAGTATCAAATACCAGACTGACTCTGCTGTATCTTGTTACAGGTGAAGCTCTATACGCCTCACGACAGTATCAAATACCAGACTAACTGTGCTGTATCTTGTTACAGGTGAAGCTCTATACTCCTCATGGCAGTATCAAATACCAGACTGACTGTGCTGTATCTTGTTACAGGTGAAGCTCTATACTCCTCATGGCAGTATCAAATACCAGACTGACTCTGCTGTATCTTGTTACAGGTGAAGCTCTAAACTCCTCACGACAGTATCAAATACCAGACTGACTCTGCTGTATCTTGTTACAGGTGAAGCTCTACACTCCTCACGGCAGTATCAAATACCAGACTGACTGTGCTGTATCTTGTTACAGGTGAAGCTCTATACTCCTCACGACAGTATCAAATACCAGACTGACTGTGCTGTATCTTGTTACAGGTCAAGCTCTACACTCCTCATGGCAGTATCAAATACCAGACTCACTGTGCTGTATCTTGTTACAGGTGAAGCTCTACACTCCTCAAGACAGCATCAAATACCAGACTGACTCTGCTGTATCTTGTTACAGGTGAAGCTCTATACTCCTCATGGCAGTATCAAATACCAGACTGACTGTGCTGTATCTTGTTACAGGTCAAGCTCTACACTCCTCATGGCAGTATCAGATACCAGACTGACTGTGCTGTATCTTGTTACAGGTGAAGCTCTACACTCCTCATGGCAGTATCAGATACCAGACTGACTGTGCTGTATCTTGTTACAGGTGAAGCTCTACACTCCTCATGGCAGTATCAAATACCAGACTGACTGTGCTGTATTTTGTTTCAGGTGAAGCTCTATACTCCTCATGGCAGTATCAGATACCAGACTGACTGTGCTGTATCTCGTTACAGGTGAAGCTCTACACTCCTCATGGCAGTATCAAATACCAGACTGACTGTGCTGTATCTTGTTACAGGTGAAGCTCTATACTCCTCATGGCAGTATCAGATACCAGACTGACTTTGCTGTATCTTGTTACAGGTGAAGCTCTATTCTCCTCACGGCAGTATCAAATACCAGACTGACTGTGCTGTATCTTGTTACAGGTGAAGCTCAACACTCCTCATGGCAGTATCAAATACCAGACTGACTGTGCTGTATCTTGTTACAGGTGAAGCTCTACACTCCTCACGGCAGTATCAAATACCAGACTGACTGTGCTGTATCTTGTTACAGGTGAAGCTCAACACTCCTCATGGCAGTATCAAATACCAGACTAACTGTGCTGTATCTTGTTACAGGTGAAGCTCTACACTCCTCATGGCAGTATCAAATACCAGAGTAACTGTGCTGTATCTTGTTACAGGTGAAGCTCTATACTCCTCACGAGAGTATCAAATACCAGACTGACTGTGCTGTATCTTGTTACAGGTGAAGCTCTACACTCTTCACTGCAGTATCAAATACCAGACTGACTGTGCTGTATCTTGTTACAGGTGAATACTCCTCACGGTAGTATCAAATACCAGACTGACTGTGCTGTATCTTGTTACAGGTCAAGCTCGATACTCCTCACGGCAGTATCAAATACCAGACTAACTGTGCTGTATCTTGTTACAGGTGAAGCTCTATACTCCTCACGGCAGTATCAAATACCAGACTAACTGTGCTGTATCTTGTTACAGGTGAAGCTCTACACTCCTCATGGCAGTATCAAATACCAGACTAACTGTGCTGTATCTTGTTACAGGTGAAGCTCTATACTCCTCACGGTAGTATCAAATACCAGACTGACTGTGCTGTATCTTGTTACAGGTCTAGCTCTATTCTCCTCATGGCAGTATCAAATACCAGACTGACTGTGCTGTATCTTGTTACAGGTGAAGCTCTATACTCCTCACTGCAGTATCAAATGCCAGACTGACTGTGCTGTATCTTGTTACAGGTGAAGCTCTACACTCCTCATGGCAGTATCAAATACCAGACTGACTGTGCTGTATCTTGTTACAGGTGAAGCTCTATACTCCTCATGGCAGTATCAAATACCAGACTGACTGTGCTGTATCTTGTTACAGGTGAAGCTCTACACTCCTCATGGCAGTATCAAATACCAGACTGACTGTGCTGTATCTTGTTACAGGTGAAGCTCTATTCTCCTCACGGCAGTATCAAATACCAGACTGACTGTGCTGTATCTTGTTACAGGTGAAGCTCTACACTCCTCAGGACAGTATCAAATACCAGACTTACTGTGCTGTATCTTGTTACAGGTGAAGCTCTATACTCCTCACGGCAGTATCAAATACCAGACTGACTGTGCTGTATCTTGTTACAGGTGAAGCTCTATTCTCCTCACGGCAGTATCAAATACCAGACTGACTGTGCTGTATCTTGTTACAGGTGAAGCTCTACACTCCTCAGGACAGTATCAAATACCAGACTGACTGTGCTGTATCTTGTTACAGGTGAAGCTCTACACTCCTCACGGCAGTATCAAATACCAGACTGACTGTGCTGTATCTTGTTACAGGTGAAGCTCTACACTCCTCACAGCAGTATCAAATACCAGACTGACTGTGCTGTATCTTGTTACAGGTGAAGCTCTATACTCCTCATGGTAGTATCAAATACCAGACTGACTGTGCTGTATCTTGTTACAGGTGAAGCTTAACACTCCTCATGGCAGTATCAAATACCAGACTGACTGTGCTGTATCTTGTTACAGGTGAAGCTCTACACTCCTCATGGCAGTATCAAATACCAGACTGACTTTGCTGTATCTTGTTACAGGTGAAGCTCTATACTCCTCATGGCAGTATCAAATACCAGACTGACTGTGCTGTATCTTGTTACAGGTGAAGCTCTATACTCCTCACGGCAGTATCAAATACCAGACTGACTGTGCTGTATCTTGTTACAGGTGAAGCTCTATACTCCTCATGGCAGTATCAAATACTAGACTGACTGTGCTGTATCTTGTTACAGGTGAAGCTCTATACTCCTCATGGCAGTATCAAATACCAGACTGACTGTGCTGTATCTTGTTACAGGTGAAGCTCTATACTCCTCATGGCAGTATCAAATACCAGACTGACTGTGCTGTATCTTGTTACAGGTGAAGCTCTATACTCCTCACGGCAGTATCAGATACCAGACTGACTGTGCTGTATCTTGTTACAGGTGAAGCTCTATACTCCTCATGGCAGTATCAAATACTAGACTGACTGTGCTGTATCTTGTTACAGGTGAAGCTCTATACTCCTCATGGCAGTATCAAATACCAGACTGACTGTGCTGTATCTTGTTACAGGTGAAGCTCTATACTCCTCACGGCAGTATCAAATACCAGACTGACTGTGCTGTATCTTGTTACAGGTGAAGCTCTATACTCCTCATGGCAGTATCAAATACCAGACTGACTGTGCTGTATCTTGTTACAGGTGAAGCTCTATACTCCTCATGGCAGTATCAAATACCAGACTGACTGTGCTGTATCTTGTTACAGGTGAAGCTCTATACTCCTCACGGCAGTATCAGATACCAGACTGACTGTGCTGTATCTTGTTACAGGTGAAGCTCTATACTCCTCATGGCAGTATCAAATACTAGACTGACTGTGCTGTATCTTGTTACAGGTGAAGCTCTACACTCTTCACTG
The DNA here is from genome assembly GCA_964017185.1 of Rugalucina vietnamica. NCBI lineage: Eukaryota > Metazoa > Mollusca > Bivalvia > Lucinida > Lucinidae > Rugalucina > Rugalucina vietnamica. The sequence continues at coordinate 499,449 of OZ024880.1, read as the reverse complement.
CAGTATCAAATACCAGACTGACTGTGCTGTATCTTGTTACAGGTGAAGCTCGACACTCTTCACTGCAGTATCAAATACCAGACTGACTGTGCTGTATCTTGTTACAGGTGAAGCTCTATACTCCTCATGGCAGTATCAAATACCAGACTGACTGTGCTGTATCTTGTTACAGGTGAAGCTCTATACTCCTCATGGCAGTATCAAATACCAGACTGACTGTGCTGTATCTTGTTACAGGTGAAGCTCTACACTCCTCATGGCAGTATCAAATACCAGACTGACTGTGCTGTATCTTGTTACAGGTGAAGCTCTACACTCCTCATGGCAGTATCAAATACCAGACTGACTGTGCTGTATCTTGTTACAGGTGAAGCTCTATACTCCTCATGGCAGTATCAAATACCAGACTGACTTTGCTGTATCTTGTTACAGGTGAAGCTCTATACTCCTCATGGCAGTATCAAATACCAGACTGACTTTGCTGTATCTTGTTACAGGTGAAGCTCTATACACCTCACGGCAGTATCAAATACCAGACTGACTGTGCTCCTAACACAGGCTACTATCTAATACCACTGTACGACAAGGGGGACTTCATCCTCAAAGTAGAGCCACCAGCAGGATGGAGTTTTGGTAAGATTACAGGAGAAACATGATATTAGAGTTGTTGGACCAAGTCTTTACACTAACTGGTTGAAAAAAGGTTAGCTTGTATAGTCAGCTTGAAATTTGTAATTTTACTATCTGTGTGGTCAAACTAAATCCCACAGATCTATATCTGTGACAAGAAGCCTATTTCCCAATATAAGTAGGTGGCCTCTCAGTTCAAATTTAAGTCCATCTGTGTGTCAATCCGTTCCATATTCTTTAACCACGCACCTTGACTTTATGTCCTTGACTTATATTTCACAGCAAATGACTTTGTAAAAATTAACATTCCTTTGCTTAGTCAAGTTCCAGAGGGCTAGAATTTAAGTGTTATGATAGCCATAAGTATGACACCCTGCATAGTGATTGTCTAAGACCTTTAATGACCCTTTTTGACCTATTTTTAATGGCACATTAGCTTTGTGACAATTTATGTCGAGTTGTGTCAAGGCTGGAGCTTAAGTGCTGTGTTGCTCTGTAGGAACAGTAACTCTGTAGTAAGTATAGAAATTGTCATTGACAGACTATTCATCATCTCACCATGACCCTAACTCCTTGACCCATTCAGGCTTCGTAAGATTTTTCTGGGATGTGTATTTCTATATAGAAGTGATTGCTGCATGCATGAAACCAGGCATCTTTGACATACCATTTAAGTCAGGGTTGAGAAAACACCGGCATTTATGAGAAAACTCCATGCCTCTGGCGTTTACTGGCATTTGCCAGAACAATCCGGCATTTTTTGGCATATTTTGGCATTTTCCAGCACTTGTTGGAATACTGTTTGATGCAACTGTAATATTCCCAAACTATATGCTAGATTTAGACATTCTCCCCATTGCATGTGCATCCAACAATATAATATTGTAGTTAGTAAGGCTCTGCCTTTTTCCAAATGAAAAATGTAGTGTTTTCTTTTTATTGCTGAAAAAAAAAGCTAAGAATAAAATGTTTCACTTGTGCTTTGCACCACTACTTTTGTTAGTGGGTATACACTACAGTACCTAATTGCAATGTCAACATGATGAACAGCTAATCAGCTTTATTCAAAATTCTCACCTTTCTAATCACACAATGGTCTATAGACTAAATGACCAAAGGTTATGGTATGTGATCAATTTGAGTCACATCATGAAAAAATCTGTTGTTTTTTTTTTCATAATGTGAAAATAAATTAAAGCACAGATCAACAACTGATGAACATCTCTGTTTCACTACATAGATAGTGCTACATCTGGAAGTAAAAACACTCCTGCTTCCTAAACTGAAATTTAAAGCCATAACCATCTTGAATGGCTGCACAGCACAGTTTGTGTCAGAACAGGTCAAAAAGCCAAACAAGCTTTTTCATGACACCTTCCAATTTAATGCACGTGAATTTGTGAATTTAACTACTGAACTGAGCCCTGAACAACTGAATCAAGAACCAGAAATGCTTATAAGTGTTAACCCACAATTAGATCCAGATCTGTTGAAATTCAGCATAATGACTGACATCCCAAAAGCTCCGACACTCCAATGTACAGGGTGTCCCAAAAAAACGTAGCCGCTACAAAAAAGTGCATAGCTTTTTAATTAATACAGATATAAGCAATATATTTTACACAGTGGTAGTGCTATTATAATTGATGCTGAATCTGACATCCGTTTTGCTAGGTGGTGCTTCATTAGCAAGTGATGTCTTATCAAATCGATGATGTCATTTCCTGCTATCTGCTGCAACTTGCATTGTTGGGTATTGAAAAAAGTAACAAAATACAATATCCAAGCATTTTCAAGCTTTTATTCTCCATTAAAAATGTTATAAAGAGGAGGAAGTAACAATTACTATCAGAAAATCAACAGGGTTTGTTAAACATGGGCAAAATATGGTGAAAAATAGAAATTTTGTTCCAAAATTGGGAGTGAATGACCATAAAACTTGTCATGTAAAATTTCATTGCTCCAAAAGGGGTCATTTAAACTTATGGTGCTCATTTCGGCTATTAGGCGAAGTTCATAATTGCAATTACTATATATTTAAAGACATTGTTTTTAAGCATACTGCTACTAAGTTTGATTGAGTTTTTTTTATAAAAATGAAATAAATAGTAAACATATATTGTAGCGGACACGTTTTTTTAGGACACCCTGTACTAGTGACAACAGTGACGTTATTGTTTGGTGGTAGTCTGCACAAATGTCTAAAGTGTTACATGATAATTTGTGTTTGCTGGCGATGAAACTTTTACAAATGCCAGCAAGTTTAGGCAGCATTGAAAGAATTTTTTCAAACTTTCGCCTTGATCCAATCTAAACTGAGTAAAAGACTAGGTGTGCAAAAGGCAGCAAAGCTACTGCTATGTTATAAAACTTCCAGATCAGGTGAAGAAATTGACTGGTGAAAAAGTGCTATCAATACATATTGATCTTGACTGTCGTCACTGTCAAGGAGTATCTTGTACTGCTTCAATTTTTTTGTGATCTTGTGTTTGAGACTGAGTGTAACGGCCAAGTACTTACTGTAACAAAACCCTAACCCTAACCCTGTATATATATGCTTGTAAATATTGATATTTGCAAGTATTTTAATACCATATTCATTTAAAACATAAAGATGCAAGTTGTATGTTTTATGTGTTTTTAAGCAAAATTTTATTCATAAACGCCAGTAAACGCCAATAAGGTGATTTTTTGAGTAATTTGCCATGCCGGCATATTCCGGCATATTCCACTGGCATTTGCCGGCCGGAGAATACTTGTCCCAACCCTGCTTTAAATATGTACCTTTACTTTGTGCCATTGATCTTCATTTTCACTTTTAGTTACTGTAAGTTAGGAAATATTCACGAGAGCATTATTTTTGCAAATTTGTTGCCTTGCGAATTCAAGGTTCTGGCTAATAGTTAATCTCTATAAGCCATGAAAAATACGAGCACTCATTTGGGAATTCAAGACCCCACAAATCTTCCCGAAAAGTCTTTCCTCTATTGTTCATTGAAAATATAAAACCGATTTTTTGAAAAATTCAATTTTTCCAACAATTTTGTCTGTCTGATCGAAGGAATTTCAATTAAAATACCCCCTTGAAATTAAAATAACATCAGATTGTCCAGAGGTACATTTTGTCTTGAGGATTAAATAATGTCTTGTGATGATACAAGGCTGACAAGTGTATTTGATCATAGTACAAACAACTTGACTGCTCTTCCTCATAGTACAAACAGCTCGACTGCTGTTCCTCATAGTACAAACAGCTTGACTGCTCTTCCTCATAGTACAAACAGCTTGACTGCTGTTCCTCATAGTAAAACAGCTTGACTGCTCTTCCTCATTGTACAAACAACTTGACTGTTCTTCCTCATTGTACAAACAATTTGACTGCTTTTCCTCATAGTGCAAACAGCTTGACTGCTGTTCCTCATAGTACAAACAACTTGACTACTCTTCCTCATAGTACAAACAACTTGACTGCTGTTCCTCATAGTACAAACAGCTTGACTGCTCTTCCTTATTGTACAAACAACTTGACTGTTCTTCCTCATTGTACAAACAACTTGACTGCTTTTCCTCATAGTACAAACAGCTTGACTGCTGTTCCTCATAGTACAAACAACTTGACTGCTCTTCCTCATTGTACAAACAGCTTGACTGCTCTTCCTCATAGTACAAACAGCTTGACTGCTCTTCCTCATAGTACAAACAACTTGACTGTTCTTCCTCATTGTACAAACAACTTGACTGCTTTTCCTCATAGTACAAGCAGCATGACTGCTCTTCCTCATAGTACAAACAGCTTGACTGCTCTTCCTCATAGTACAAACAACTTGACTGCTTTTCCTCATAGTACAAACAACTTGACTGCTGTTCCTCATAGTACAAACAGCTTGACTGCTCTTCCTCATAGTACAAACAGCTTGACTGCTCTTCCTCATTGTACAAACAACTTGACTGTTCTTCCTCATTGTACAAACAATTTGACTGCTCTTCCTCATAGCATAACAAGTTTTCTTCAAAGCCAATCTCAAGACATTTCTGTCTTTAAAGGGTTGTAAACCATTGATATATTTCTTTCTAATGCTGTGTGACATTGTATATTCAGAGCCTGAGAGTGTAGAAATCCATGTAGATGGAGAGAAGGACAAGTGTAGCCTTGGAGAGGACATCAATTTTATCTTCACAGGCTTCTCACTGGATGGAAAGGTAGGTGCATGTCACAGAGTGGTCTAATATAAATGAGCCTGTACATGAGAAAACCAACAATTTGGGTTTCCAACCAGGTCTGACACAAACCGGCCTGTACAATCTCAGGAGCAGGCTAGAACCCTGAAATTTTGGGTCTAAGAAGAAGAGAATATTGCACTATCTATGGAGCGAAAACAAAGGCACTGAGTAACTGCACGGCTGATCTGCGGCTTTGTTTTCACATATGCAGATTGTTGGTTTTCTTATGCAGCGGCTTAAATATAACAAAGTGATTATTATAGCGGCTGTTCAGTCATTCTATTGACTTTCATGTTCATCAAAAAGTACCCGAAATTACGAGAGACTGGGTGCTGATTCAAATCTGGTACACATATAAAAATTTTGGTTTCAGACAGGTACACATATTCTTGACAACTGTTCCAAAGATTGTAGCAAAGGTTCATGGACAATTTTGACCTTGGCTAATTTGGACCTGATTCAGACCATGGCTGTGGATGATTCAGTCCTTGGCTAATTTGGACCCGGGGAAATCTTCCGAATTAGCCAAAGCCCAAATCGATTTAGGGTCCGAATTAGCCAATGTCCGAATCGGTTACGGATCCCAGTTAGCCAGTGTCAAAATCTGTTTAAGGTCCAAATTGACCAAATAATTTTTCTTGTTGAGGTCCAAATTTACCAATAAAATAAGGTCTGAATTGACAAGTGGTCAACTTCTGAATTGACAAGTGGTCAACTTCTGAATTGACCAGTGGGCATTATGGGGCCACCTTGCCCTCACCACATTTCTTTAGAGCATGTTCAAAATTTCACCAAGACGACATCCATCAAGACATCGCTACATCCTTACTATGTTCCTACCACTTCTTACAAGGCCGTCCCACATCTTTACTACATCTTTGATTTTTTAATGACATGGTAAGGACGTAGTGGGAACATGGTCCAGTGTGAATGGGGTAAAGCCTTTGGAGTATAGTTTCAATTCCTGTCATCACAGGTTGTGAGTAAAGGTCAAACAGTTGGACCAGCCAACATCGAAGTGACTCTATCTAAGACTGGGACTACTCAAATTCTACAAACAGTATTAACAAATGAACAGGGGAGGTGAGTTCTACAAACAGTCAAAGTCAAAGTGAAATTCTTTCCTAACTTGCAAGTTTTAAGTAACTCTTAAAAATGAAACACAACTTTAGACTCCAAAACATTCATAAGATCTAAGTTCATTGAAACAAGAGTTTGAGCTCTGGGTGCCGTAGACAATGCAATAAGAGCTGTCAATTTTAAAGTCAATATCTTCATGGATAACCCATCTAATGGAAATAAAGAACTTAATATATAAGAAAGTACTTTTGAAACATCCCATGTACAACTATAGTGGGGTTTAGGTGGATTTATGTGAAACAGTCCTTTCATAAATCTAGTAATCAAACAAGCATTGATGCACCATGTAATGTCAAAAAACTGTTAACTTGGCCAGGTTATCATCATCTGACCTTTCAGCTAACAGTGAGCAAATCTCTCCGGTGAGCTACAGGACCATTGGTCCTCATATTATATTTCAGTTACCATTTCACCAAAGTTCTACCAGGTGACTATGATATCAAGGCTAAGCAGACAGACCTGAAGTTTCTTAAAGTGAGTTATTTAACATGGAATATTCTCAAGGAAATGATATGTTTATTCTATAAAAGTTCATTTTGTCTGTAATTGCCCATTAAATACAGGTACAAATTAAGTCAATCATCATACCATGCGATTATCATACCATGTGATTATCATAATGCGATTATCATATTGTGATTATCATACCATGTGATTATCACCATGTGATAATTATACCATGTGATTATCATACCATGTGATATTCATACCATGTGATTATCATACCATGCGATTATCATACCATGTGATTATCATACCATGTGATAATTATACCATGTGATTATCATACCATGTGATTATCATACCATGTGATAATTATACCATGTGATTATCATACCATGTGATTATCATACCATGTGATAATTATACCATGTGATTATCATACCATGTGATTATCATACCATGTGGTTATCATACAATGCCATTATCATATCATGTGATTATCATACCATGCGATTATCATACCATGTGATTATCATACCATGTGATTATCATACCATGTGATTATCATACCATGCGATTATCATACCATGTGATTATCACCAATTACCATGTGATAATTATACCATGTGATTATCATACCTTGTGATATTCATACCATGTGATATTCATACCATGTGATATTCATACCCTGTGATTATCATCATACCATGTGATTATCATACCATGTGTTTATGATACCATGTGATTATCATACCATGTGACTTTGTTTCAGACTGAGACTCAGGTCAAGGTCACCAACGACAATGGTAATGCTGGGAGTAACATTGTCATAGCAGGATACAGAGCTCAGGTACTATTATAATTATAAGAAGAAGAATGATGATCTCAGTATGAATGCCAGTCCTCCATATAGTCCTCAGTGCAGAAGGAACTTTACTGAGTTCCACAGTCAACGCAACTTTATTTTTTCCTCTCATCCTTATACCCCACCACTTGAAAAAGTGCGGGGTATAATGTTATACCCTCAAAAAAAAAATTGTGTTTGAGTGTCCGTCCATCTGTCTGTCTGTCCCTCTGTCTGTCCATCTGTTTGTCCATTATTTCGTCAAATAAGAACAGAGTTATGGCCCTTGATTTACGTTAAAATTTTGTTACCAGGCTCTATCTTGAGCATTTATTGACCAATTTTCTTCAAACCTTTTACAGGAGTTTATATTAGGAAGGAGTGGTTTTGAGTTGAAAATGGTTAAATTTCATCAAATAAGTACAGAGTTATGGCCCTTGATTTTTGTAAAAATTTCGTTTCCGGGCTCTATCTTGAGCATTTATCAACCAATATCTTTCCAACTTTGTATAGGAGTTCATATCAGGAAGGAGTGGTTTTTGATTGAAAATGGGTAAATTTTGTTGTATAAAAGTTCAGGAAGTAGTCGTTTGGGATTTTATTCAAATACATACAGAGTTATGGTCCTTCATTTATGACAAAATTTTGTTCTGCTTTTTATCTTGAGAATTTATTGACAAAGATATTCTGCGCATTTGTACTGAATTAAATTTGTGTGGCGGGGTATCATGCATGCCTGCAGCGCTTTTATTTAAATTGGCCAATTATCTGAAAACTTTTGTGTCCAGTCAGCATCAAAATGACTCAAAAATCAAATTTTAGGTTTTAGTGCAGGAACATGTCTCAGTCAGTATTTGGTATAACATGAGGGTTCTTGGAATCCCAAAATTCCTCTGACATTTCATTTATTTGTAAAAAATAACACCTTTTTGGTGCCATTTTGTTTCCTTCATACTTTGCTGAAGATGGTCTTTGATCGTGACATTGAACTACAACAAAAACACAGTTCTAACTAAATTTTAAGTTGAACTAAAGTATATTTAAAATCTTTGCACTCCGGACAACTGTTATTAAAGTCCCTCTTTTTTAGGATCCAAATCAGAGAATGATACTCAGATCACTTGTATTGTCTCCCCTTCTGTTGGGCAGAAAGTGCCAATCTTTGTATAATTACAATGATACAGGTTCAATTTGTCACTTTATTTTGTAGTAATATCAAACAAAAACTTTGTTTAAAGACAATCGATAAATAAAGAAACATCTTTAAATTTAATTTCTAGCCCATTTCACCTTTTAAATTCAATATTTATGGTTTTTTTTGCAGTTAGATATTGCAGAAATATTGTCAATAAAGGATGTATTTTAATTCAATTAGATACGAGGGATTTTCATAAATAACGTAAACCAACTTGATAACTTTAAAATGTGATAAAACATTGCAATAAAAATAATATAAGCATAAATTTGTATCAATTCGCCATCATATGGTCAAGTTTGGTGTAGATCCGATGAGTTTTAGGAAAGTTACAGGCTCCCAAAGACAGCTAGTACCATGACCGCGGGGCACTTCAACTGGGTAACGCGACGTCAAATACGTCATTAGCATTGAATGATAAAGATCTGTTATTGATGTGTTCATTTCTTCTCAAAGCTGTCACCATTATGCACCTTTGACATGTTTAACTGCTTTGTCAACACCTTGTAGACAGCTTCTATACTCACGTCGAACCTTTTCTCCGTGACACTTGATTTCCGCCCTAGACCCGACCGTTCTTGAATCACGCTCCACGCTCCTGAAACCTTTTATACCACTGAAAGACCAATGTCCGACTGATAGAAGTCTTACTTCGTCTTACTGTATTCATTTTATACCCTTCCTTTGGTGTTTCCCCGAGATCTCCACAAAATTTGATTATTGCACGGTCTTCAAGGCGATCCATTGCCGCAAAAACTGGACGTTTTGACGTTGGCTCCGAGGAACTTAAAAGTTATTTACTTCCAAATGCAGTTGCCAAATGATGTCATTTTTTCAGCTAACGTTGTAATGAAGCTTGGTGTAATTCTGATGTAATTTCAAGCAAATGCGTTGATTATCAACTGTTTTACAATCAAATAAATGCATACAAAGGAAGTAAAGAATCGGAGTGCCCCGGGTGACCGTTACCATGGAAAAATAAACAGCTCATGTGCCTATAGTATCAACGTTATCACGCTTAAATTTGGTTCACTGATTAAACATGAATTCCAAAACAACATGATACATGTTTCAGTATCATGCTTTGCTCAGTCGGCGTTTTACAGCAAAAGTCTACGTTATTTATGAACAAACCACGTATATCAAAAATTTAATGAAAATCTTATAAAAAGACTACTATTTCATCAAATATGGATTAGATAAGTAAATGAACAATTATCAAACTTAAATATACAATCGAGAAACTGGGAATTAGACGATACAATAACACTGACTTTCAGTAGGATAATGCCAACCACAGGACATTGACAATAGTATCATTGTCTGATGACATAAGCTATGTAATTGTCTATATATAAAGCAACAGCAACAACAACAAATTTAAGTAATAATTTCTTTTTTCAGTAGTTGTGTACATAGAGGATCTTACACGAGTGGTCGTTTCATATGAAATTTATTAAACACGCCTTTGTCAAGTTTAATAAATTTCATATGAAATGGCCACGAGTGTAAGATTTGTTCTATCATAAGACCACAAGTGTAAGATTTGTTTTATCATATGACTTTTAAAATAGGATTTTATCGCCTTCAAAGTAATTTTCAATGAAAATTTAAAATTGTTGTTACAGACGTCGACTCGTTAATGTCGTTACATATTCCCGCAAAAGTGTTAATACATGTGTGGTCATAACACTTTTTATTACATGATGTTATCCACTGGAAAACAACAACGTCATATGATGAAAGTAATTATAAGGAGCTGGCAAAACATGATTGACACATCTTATATGAGCCGCGACGCGAGAAAACCGGTCTTCAGGGTTTCCGACCAGGTCTGACTCAAACCGACCTGTACAGTCATAGAAGCAGGCTAGAAGCTTGAAACTGCAGAGAAACTGTACTATCCGTGTAGCGAAAACAAAGGCGCTGATCAGCTCGCAGTTACTGCGAAGCAGATCTGCGCCTTTGTTTTCGCATAGGCAAAAGCCTGTTTTCTCACAATGCGGCTCATATAGTAGAGATAGGCACTCACATCTACAATTATTGGAGCATGATAAGCATCTTATAATGGGATTGTTCTGCCATATGTTTAATGACAGATCATACTATTAAACAAAACTGTTTTATCTTGATATTCAATATCTAAAACATTTTCTAGGGGCAAGTGTTCAGTGAAGGAGAACCTATCAAGGGAGTTAACTTCTTGCTGTATTCTAGAGATGTCAAACCAGAGGTAAATATACATTGTGATTATCTAGGCAGGCACAATAGCTTGGTAGATAGCATATCTGATTCCTATTAAAATAGATTGGAGATAGAATCCCATGTCCGTCTCATTTGAAGATTTGTCAAGGAAAATATTAGGGCTTAAACTGTCTTAATCGATTGCAATTGTAATTATTGCTAGTGATTTTCTCCTATGCTTAATGTTTATTGAATGTTTACTGTCAGTTTGTATATTGGTACAATGATTTTTTGAGAACCATACCAGTTCTTTTAACCTCATTTAGGAAAATAAGCATCCTTTAAACAATTGGTCACTTACTAATAGATTAAACAATGATATTCTGTTGTTAAACCATTCTTGTGGTTCATAGCTATCCTCTCCCGTAATAGGATTTTGAAATAGGTACAGATGAATGATCTTGTCTCTCCAGGATGTGTATGACTGTAACAAGTCTCCAGTATCAGGTGTCAGTAAGACAGAGAACTATCTATGTTACATGGTGTCAGATGCTGCAGGAAAGTTTGTCTTCCCTTGTCTGCCTACAGGAGAATATCGCTTGGTATGTCACCTAGATTGCTGGAAAGGTTTGCTAGAATTTAATTTCAATAAAATTTGTGAATTCGATGACTTAAAGTTGTGTATTCAAAGTTCTTGCTTATAAAGACTAATTAGGGCTATTCCAGTTGAACATAGTTACCCTGGGAAGACGGCACTTTAATAAACTTCTATCGTAGGGTCCTTCGTTGGTTAAAATACTTCTGTACGTGGTGGGAGTTGGAGAAAAATTGCTTCTATAGGAGGTGGGGTATTTTTTCGTGTTGAAAATCGGTTCCAAGGTGTAAAATTCAATGCAATGCATAGAAGCAAATTGAACAGACTAAAAACCTTTCGTTCGCCCGATCTGACTTCGATTTTCATTGTCGCTGACAGGTAGCGCTTCACGCACTGACCTGTTGCAGTTGGCCAATGGGATCTGGGAAATTCATGCGGGATGCCCCAGCTTTCTTCGTATGTCGTCTGTAGCCAAAATCGGCTATATCCCACAATTCAAAGCGTCAAATGCGAGAGATCAAGATGAGGTATCGTCTGATCTCGCGAGAATGGTGAGAGTGCTCTCGATCACGTTCGCGCTGGTGACGTGTGCAAAAAAAATGAATCAGGAAATTGTCAGCGATCGAGGTTGTTTTTTGGCATTTTAAGCCTAGAAAAGGCATTTGAACCGAGATTTTGGTCAGAAATCACAATTACAGACCTGTTGAAAGCTAAAATGGCGGCTCATTGATGAATTTAATGATGTTTAGACACAAAACATAGCGATATACCGACTTGTATCGCTCTCCCAAAGCAAGTATTAGCTTTTTGGAAAATGCAACATAGTGTTTTTTGAAGCCTGAAAAGTGGCGAAAAAGCGATTTTTTTGCAAAAAAAAAAAAATCTCAGTGGCACACGCTATTGGAAAAAATAAATCTCAGCATGATTACGGTTAAGAGTGACGTTACACATATAATTAATTGGATATAGCCCATTGTTGAAAATAGGCGCAATAATCATGAAAGCTGATGAGATTCAAACAAGCTTCGTTGTCCACATGGCTTGCTGATCAGGATGATAAAATGAAGATATATTTTCAAAAAATAGGTATTCAATCTTTATTATTATAGTGAGAACATTATTTTAATGACTTTTGACAAAAATCACACATACAGTTCCGTAAAACAGCAATGCAAAAATTTACTTCTCTTCCTAAAAAATTCCCTCTTAATTTACTTCTATCCGTATTAAATTTTGCTTCTGTAGGAAGGTGTTTTATTGAAATGAACGGTTCTGTAGGTGGCTCAGTCGAGATGAAATTCACTTCTATAGGTGGAGGGTCAAAATTCAAAGTGCCTGCTTCCCCCCATACTTATGTTTTACTGGAATAGCCCTTACAAGCTTTATAGACTGTACTCACTCGGGAATTCTAGAACTTGCTTGTAGGTTTAAAAGAAAAAAAAAATGAAAAAAATAAAATTATTTACTCATTATTTACTATCAGCATATTATTCTAACACACCTTGCCTTTATAGCCTATGGTTAAATGAGATTTTATAACAATTTGATGGTCTAATTAGCTTGACATTACTTGTTACGCTTTTGACACCATTTTGATAATTTGGTATGTATACATATGATATTTTCCTTCTTCGTGGTCGGGAGATTTTCAGTTTGAAATCGTAAAATTAGCTGTCAAATCAGGAGGTTTATTTTCTAGTGGTGACCACCAATTACATTCAATAGCTCAGTATTTTTGGGGGAGGTTTTTGAAGTAGTATAAAAAAGAATGATAACATTAGTTAGGTTCTAAATTCTTGATATTTTATTTTATGAAAGCAGCAATTACATCCAAACCATTTTGAATATAAAGTGTCAGCATTACAATGGGGTTTTCTTTGGACTAACTGTGGTACACTCATACACTTCATAGATTTTGGTAATTCCATGAATGATTGAGATCTCTATAATTGGGACTTTTCATAACGCTTGCCACTTGATAGCACATTGCTTATTTTGATGATCAATTAAATAGCTGACACCAGTCTTGTTTAATCAGTTAATCTCTGTTGTAAAAACCTCAAATATTGATAATCCAATTATGACACTGCAACACAGACAAAAATAGCCACAGGTAATTACACATTATTGGGTCAAGTTACAATATTTACCATCCTATAAGTTAAAAATTGGCTAGTTGGATAAAAAAGAATTTCAAAGAGCTCAAATAGGGAACTTCGGTATATCGGAAGACCATTGGGAATGGGCTGGATTTGACAGTCAGAAATCGGGAAAACCTGATGAAATTGGTAGATATCGCATGTATGGGTATGTCAAATATCCCTCAATCCCTCGTTCACTCAATTTCACTCAAATAGAAGCTCTATTTTACCTTTATCACAAAGTCAAAAGAACAAAATTAATGTGATAGTGCAAACACAAAAAATGCGAGCACAGTCTAAATGTCTATATTGGATTCTATACCATGCTTAATTTCAGCATCACAAATGCTAAATGGTTGTTTGAAAAACTAAAGATTTGGAAAAGATGCATAATTCATTATAGAAGTTATATTATCACTATGATTTTGCCTTGACAGGAACCATTCTATAAAGGGGAGTTAATAACATTTGATGTTGTACCAGAAACCCTGCCATTCCTAGTCCACCATGGTCCTGTAGGACTGTACCCTCAGTTCCAAGTTGCTGGCTTCTCTGTTACTGGACAAGTGCTAGACTCTGTACAGGTATTTTTCCATTCTTCTCTTTTTATGCCCCCAACTTTGAAAAAGTTGGGAGGGCATATTGCTTTTGGCTTGTCTGTGTGTCTGTCTGTGTGTGTGTGCGTCCGTTAACTTTTGAACGGTGAATGCTAGGGTTTTGAAATTTCATATGCACATTCCTCATGAAAAAATAGTTGACCCATATTTTTTTCATGTCGGAGTTATGCCCCTTTTCTGAGTTATCTCCCTTTGAAAACAAAATTTGAAAATCTTGTGTGCAAGATATCTCAAAAAGTATTTGAGCCAGAGCCATATTTGGTATAGTTGTTGAGGCTGAGGAGTAGATGACCTGATTAACTTTTGAGAACTTTCTGCCAAATTTTGACAAAAATACGGAATTTTGAATTTTTTGTTGATTTTGCCACTTTTCGGTGAAATTCGAAACTTTTGAACGGTGAATGTTAGGATTTTGTAATTTCATTTACAGATTCCTCATGAAAAAATAGTTGACCCATATTTTTTTCATGTCCAAGTTATGCCCCTTTTCTGAGTTATGTCCCTTGGAAAACAAAATTTGAAAATCTTGTGTGCAGGATATCTCAAAAGGTATTTGAGCTAAAGCCTTCATACATGGTATACTGGTTGGAGCTGAGGAGTAGATGACCTGATTGACTTTTGAGAACCTTCTGTCAAATTTTCACAAAGATATGGAACTTTTGATTGATTTTTCCACTTTTCGGTGAGATTTGACACTTTTGAACGGTGAATGTTAGGGTTTTGAAATTTCATACACAAATTCCTCATGTCCAAGTTATGCCCCTTTCATGAGTTATGTCCCTTTGAAAACAAAATTTGAAAATCTTGTGTTTAAGATATCTCAAAAAGTATCTGAGCTGGAGCCTTCATATTTGGTATACTTGTTGGGGCTGAGAAGAAGATCACCTGATTAACTTTTGAGGACTTTCCCTCCAATTTTGACAAAATTACTCCATTTCAATTTTTTTACTCCATTTCTAACTTGTCTGCAAAAAGCTTACATTCTGTTTCTGGATGGAGGTCAAAACAGAGGCAACCGAACAGCGTCTTAGGGAAATTAAATTTCACTTCATTCGAATGAAATAAATCAATCATACAAACTGCCTGTTTAGGGACAAGCATACAGTTGGGGGCATAGTGTTTTACAAACACGCATATCTAGTTGCTGATTCAAGAAGAGCATTTGCAGTAGATATGTTAGCAAAGTACTAGTTATCTCTCTAATGGAAGCATATCAAGGAACAATATGTTTAGGAGAACTGACAGTCTCATCATGACCTTGGCTGTTGAACCTGCACATACGAGTAAATAAAATATAAAGGTTTGATCCTTTGGAAGCAATAAAAATATTCAAAGGGAAATAGTAAACTTCACTATGGATGATGTACGGGGAGACTTTTTTAGGCCGCCACACCGCACAACACCAGCTGCAGTAAAAGCGCTGCAGGCATGCATGATACCCCGCCACGCAAATTTTAGTACAAATGCACATAATATCTTGACGACATTAATCTACAATACCAAACCACATCTTCCAGATATGAACTCCTTAACAAAGTTTGAAGCAAATTGGTCTACAGATGCTCAAGATAGCGCCTAGAAACAATATTGTAACATAAATCAAGGGCCATTACTCTGTATTTATTCGACGAAAATTACTCATCTTCGATCCCAAACTACTCCTTCCTAATTTGAACTCCTATACAAAGTTTGAAGAAAATTGGTCTATAAATGCCCAAAATATAGGCCGGAAACGAAATTTTAATATAAGTCAAGGGCCATAACTCTGTACTTGTTTAACAAAATTTATCCATCTTCAATCCCAAACCACTCCTTCCTGATTTTAGCTCCTATACAAAGTTTGAAGAAAATTGGTCAATAAATGCTCAAGATAGAGCCCGGAATTGAAATTTTAACTTAAATCAAGGGCCATAACTCTGTACTTATTTGACGAAATTTGCCAATCTACAATCCCAAACCTCTCCTTTTTAATATGAACTCCTATACTAAGTTTAAAGAAAATTGGTCAATAAATGCTCAAGATAGAGCACGGAAACGAAATTTTAAAGCAAATCAAGGGCCATAACTCTGTACTTATTTGACGAAATTTGCCCATCTTCAATCCCAAACCACTCCTTCCTGATATAAACTCCTATACAAAGTTTGAAGAGAATTGGTCAATAAATGCTCAAGTTAGCTAGAGCACGGAAACGAAGCGCTGACGGAAGGACGGACAGAATGACACTCGAACGCAAATTTTTTGCGGAGGGTATAACATAATACCCCACAGCAAACTCTGGAACAGGTTCGATCCGCCAAATACCTTGGACTTACTATCACTGACGACTTGGAATGGGGTCAACATATTTCAGAAATTTCTTGTAAAGCAACTAAGACATTGGGTTTTCTTCGGCGCAATTTGGCTCTTGCACCTCGGCACACAAAGGAAGTTGCATACAAAACATTGGTTCGTCCTCAGCTTCAGTATGCAGCTCCTATTTGGCATCCCTATAATGAAACTGAGACAAAAAAGGTGGAGAAAGTGCAGAAGACAGCAGCCAGGTGGGCCTGCAGGTGATGGCGTAACAGGAGTAGCGTCAACGATATGTTGAGCGAACTAGAGTGGCCATCCCTGGAGGACCGCAGGGTGAAGTCTTCCTTAACTTTCTTTTACAAGATTCACTCCGGTACAGTGTCTCTTGATAAAGATCGATATTTGACCCCGGCACCCAACTTAAGAAGTACCAGAGCATCTCAGACTCATCATTCACAATACACAAGATACATGGCCTATAGTGATGCTCTGAAGAATTCTTTTTTCCCGAGGACTATCCCTTTATGGAATAGTCTTCCCTCTTCAGTGGTCTCATCAAAGACTGCTGAAGAATTTAAGGCTCTCATTTAGATCAGGGGTTCAGAGGTATACGTTTTAGTATGCCTCTGCTTAGCTTCTTGTAAATAGTTTTAATGGCCCATCCCGAATGTTCTCCCCATCTTGCTAAATTCAAAATTTAGCACCCACCCAACACCTGAGATGATGATCAGAAATTGATCGACTCAGTATATGAAGATAGATAGATATGTTTATAAATGTTAGTGTTTTGAACACTCTAAATATCTTTATTGATCTCAAAGGACCTTAATAAAAATGTAAACTGCTCTATGGATGATGTACGGGGAGACTTTTTCACACTTTTCAAACATACAAAGAGAGGTCTAAATATAGAAATTTGTATTTTTGCATATTGCCCTCAGCATATTAAATAAGATTGAAGTGTGGTTGAAGCCATGTTGGTTCTATCTGGTAGGTGGATGGTCATTTCAAAAACAAGTGTACAGAAACTGAGACCTTGTCTGCCACCTACATGTCTCCTGGCACTGCAGCAAATCATCATTATAGTATGATATTAAAGGAGCACCTGGACTATAAAAAGCCGAATTAGGTGTCTTATCTCACTTTTTGTAGTAGTAGTAGTAGTAAAAAGTGGCAGTTTTTCGTCATGCCGGGCTGAACGGACTTAATCCAAGGTTCCACCACAAGGACGAAGGTTAAGTGCTCCTGGGCTGCAAATCGTGGCGGTGACAGCAAAATGCAAATCGCGCTGTTCGCCTGTGCCCAACGTATACTGATAATGCAAGTCAAACCGGTAAAATGGAAGGAGCACTTCTTTTTGGAATTTTGAACGCCATGGTCGAAAAGTGAGCAGAAAAGTAGATAGGAAATCGGTGCCAATTCGGCTGCAAATCATTGATTTCGCTATCTTGCTCGAGAGCAAATGTAGGTCAAATGATATATCCAATCATGTAGCTCTCTATTAGGGCCGCGCTTAATGGCTATGCTAGATCGGTGAAATGACCTAGTTTGGAACTGCACATGATTAAACAGCTACGGACGCTGCAATCCATGTGGACAGGTGGTATCGGGCGTGCGCTTGCGGCTGAGCGATGAGTTTCTGTGAGGAGGAGCAGGAGTGGTATCTGTGATGCAAGCCGGAGAAACCTTAAGCGGGCTGGACGTTTTACCAGTAGAGACGGGGGTGCATTGTCCTACTAGTGGCTGATGACAGGATGTTCTTATATAATATAGGGGCTGAACATCCGTATCATCTTTATTTTGAATTTTGATACCCGCGGCCTAAAGAGTTCAAAATATGTCATGGTACAGAGTGGAGTTACCAAAGTAGTTTTATGAAGCTGCTGTACCATATATGTTTTTGGTTTGTGAAAGGGTATTTTTGGTTGTGGATTGGGTGGGTCGCGACATTCCTTAGGGTAGTTCCAATCAGGGGGCATTGTGAGTTATCGTAATCCAATCTAAGTCGTAGTTCGTAACCAATCGTGTGTAAAAAAAATAAATAAGTTACTAATGTCATTTTTATATATTGACATTGACCATGGTTTGGGTGGGCCTATCTGAAAAGCAAAGAGCTGAAAACATATTAAGACAGAATTATACAATATATCTACCCCATAACCATTGGTCGGAGATAGCAAGGGTCCCAGTTTAGTAACAGCCACTCCTGTGCATGCTTTAACCAGACGGAATTACTATCCCCGGCCGTTGGCATGGGAAGAAAGTACAAGATTAAGGTGATTACATGGTACATGGTATGTGTGGGCCAATATATACATAGTCAGATGGAGAGAGTAAGGTTGAAAGGATGAAGCAAAGTGCTGTGCCCTTTATCAGTTAATATCTTCTCCTTCTTCTTACATCCAGGTGACGTGATATTTTTGAATTTTATTAGTTTTTTTGTGGGTATAATGTTTTTAGGGAAAAAAATGCTGATAAGGTTTCTGATATATACACTCACATGGTTTACATAGGTAACAAAACATCTCCCATACGTTCTCTATCATACATATCTATATACTCACATACAAGCATACTATCGTACAGCCTTAATGTCCTTAACATGGAGTCCGGAAGTGCCCACCAGAGAGAACAGCCCAGCCTTCGTACGAACACCGCGGGGCCAGTGCGCTAGTAAAAGGCAGCCAGTATCCAATCGACGTACCGCAGTACGTAAAAAAACAAAACGAAGGTAGGTTGTGTCCGTACGATTGCCGAGTTCTTCCCGCCGTTGCACCGCACTCCCTTTCTCCACTCCCAGAGTCCATAACCCTTTATATATACAGCCCAGGGCCTTCCCGCCCTTTACTCTGGGATTGCCCTGTTTTAAAAATGAACAGAAAAGAGTAAAAACTAAAACAAACAAACAAACGTACTCTGTGGTACCAGGGAGCGAATATCCTGGTACTGGCAGTGCATACCACATTGCAGCCAGTATCAAGTTGGTCCGTAGACACCTCCTACTCCCCAGAATTGCTATACAATAGGTAGGCAAAAGCAAATGGATGGGAAAATAAAGACCGAGGGAAAAATAAAGATGTATATTATGATATGAAATAATATTTATATAAGTGTTGCATCTTGTACATGTAACTATGTAACTTGTGCGCAAAAAAAAACAAAAAAGAAAAAAAAAAAAAAAAAAAAAGGAATAACACTTCCGCAGCGAAGGGGGGTGCACGTATTGTCGATCCCGCGCTCCGAGGTGACACCAGACTCATTTAAGAGAAGCCGCCCCCCAGCCCCGCATTATCGATGCAACATGCACTGGTATTCCCTCCTGCACTTACGGAGTGAGATTCATGTATAAACCGGAGCTATACCGTGGTGCAATGGTATATCATCTGTACTTGGCGATATGGGTCTCTAATCAGCCTCTGTGCGAACCCTTATCTATCCTAGCCAGATCCTCACAGGTTAGGTTGAGAGAGCGGTTAAAACCACTAACTCGGAGTGTTAAAGATACAATACATAATGGCAGGTGGTACAGCATAATAGAGCGGGCTAAGTATGTAACTGAAGAAAAATGAGTGATGATGACCTAAAACCTTAAGTGAAATGGTAAAAAATGGCCCTGGGCATCTGCTTATACAAAATAATCGTATCACGCACGACTAAAGCAGAGAACTGTTAATGTGAAAAACCTAACATGAAAGAGAAGGATTGGCCTGCAAAGATTGCCCTCTTCTACATTCATACGTCTGTATCTCTGTATCCTATATAACCTTAGATGCGCGACATGTATTCTGTGTCCTTAATGTACTGAAAAACGGCACCTCTGATAATTTCTGAGTGAGCATGACTGGGATTAAGAAGTGTTTTAACTGTTATCTCCCCTATATCTGAAATGTTATCCTTAATACTGTTGAACATGACTATCCTATGGTCTATGTGCATGTGACATCTAAGGAAATAGTGGTCTGTATCCTCTATTTCATCACAGTGTGGGCACATAGGGTCCATTTCGCTATGTGTCTGGTTATTAAATCTTAAGCCATTACGCCCTAATCTGAGTCTAGTGTATACCCTGTCTAATTGCCTTTCATCACTATATTGGATTAATTTCGTAGGTAAATTATTGTCTAAATCCCATCTGAACCCATGCTTATGCTCCCTCCATTTCTTTGCCCATTGATCCTTAATAACCCTCTTAATACGACTATATGCCTCAGTTTTGCTCATTTTAATGTTGAGTTCCCTCCCATGTGTTGACCCAGTTTTCGCTGCTTCATCGGCTAGGTCATTCCCTACTATGTAACAGTGAGATGGACACCAGTCCATATTTAAGATTACATTTTCCCTAACTATTGCATCGACAAGTGTGTTGACCTGAAGAATGAGGTCAGGCCTAGAGTTGCTGTTCCCCGATTTTAATGCCCTAATCGAACTGAGAGAATCTGTCAGAATTACAACCTTATCTGGTTTGTTTTCCTTAACCCATTTTAAAGCTTCAATGATAGCTACGAGTTCTGCCGAAAAGATGGAGAGGTCCCCCCCTAACTTAAAGCTCCTGGTAATCTTAAGTTCTGGAATTACAAATGCGCACCCTACTATTCTCTTATCAGTGTCTTTACTGCCGTCTGTGAATATGTGAAGATGGTCATGATAACTGCTACTAATGAGATTGGTTACCTTGCCTTCTATAGCTGCGATAGTATCAGATTTTTTGTTTATAGTTGATTTGAGAGTTTCTCTAGGGTCAATACCCTCCAGAGCAAAGGTTTGTGCGTACACTGGTTCTTGTACCTCAATGTCTTCTAGATGATACTTAGTTTTAAGATCCTGTACCTGCATTACAAATGGTATTTTGCCCCCCAACTTATGCCTTGCTGTCTCGTATATTGAATGCCCGTATAGGTCGTTCAACGGTAGGTTTGGACCGTTGGCTGATGACCTAGCCCAGTATTTGAGAATGAGTTCCTCTCTCCTTAATTCAAGAGGAGGGACGCAACATTCTACTTGTAGGTCGGTAATGGAAGTTGACCTGTATGCCCCTGTGACTATCCTAAGTGCTGCTGACTGAATACCATCTAATCGTGCTAATTGGGATTTGGATGCTGACGCATACGCCTGACACCCATAGTCTAACTTACTCCTAATAAGTGTTTTGTAGATCGTCATAAGAGTTAACTTATCTGCCCCAAACTTAGTTCCTGATAAATACCTCATGAGATTGAGATCTTTCTTACATCGGAGGACTAACTGGTCAATGTGTTTGACCCAATGAAGCCTGTTATCAAATGTGAGACCTAGGAATTTGCCCTGGGTCTTGTACTCTAGTTCCTGGTTCCCTATCTTAAGTTTGGGTATGTTATCCCTTAGATTGCTGTTGTAAAGTACCACCTCTGTTTTACCCGCTGATATCTTGATGCCTAGTGCTTCTGCCCATTCTTTAATAATGTTTAAAATTCTTTGCAGAAGTTGGACCAGTCGCTTCACACTCTTGGCCGTTTTCCAGACCGCTGAGTCATCTGCGTACTGGGACAGCTCTGCAAAGAGTTCCTTAAGTACCTCATATTGCGTATTGGCAAGTATGTTAAAAAGTATTGGGCTCAATACGCTACCCTGTGGTGAACCGTTATCTAAGAGTCTAACATCTGACAAGTCACTTCCTACCCTTACTTGAATTTTCCTGTCTTTTAGAAAATCTTGCACCCAGTCTAAAATTCTACCCTTGATGTTAAACTTTACTAGCTGTGCTAGTACCCCCTTAGTCCACATGAGATCAAAAGCTTTTTCAAGATCAAGAAATATACATAGAAGTTCCCTATTTTCCATCTTAGCCTTAAGTATGGCTGATTGTAACCGAATGATCTGATCAAGGGTAGATCTGTTTTTCCTAAAGCCTGATTGAGTGGGTGCAAGAAGGTTATTATTTTCTATGTGACTTGTCAGTCTGTTAGCTATCATGGTTTCCATTATTTTACAAACAGCTGATGTCAGTGATATTGGTCTGTAAGATCCTGGCTCATGTACTGGTTTGTTTGGTTTGAGTAGTGGTATGATTGTGCCTAGTTTCCATTGGTCTGGTAGTTTACCTTCTGTCCATGATTTGTTAATTAGTGTTAGAAGTTGTGATTTGCCTGTGTCAGTTAGGTTTTTTAACATGTCATAGTGTATTGTGTCTGCGCCTGGTGCTGTGCTCTTTTTCTTATTAAGTGCTGTGTTGAGTTCGTTTATTGTGAAGAGTGCATTATATGGTTCGTCATTGCCTGTGGATATGCTCTCGTTTACTGTTTCATCTATGGCAGGTTCTACTTCCCTTTTCTTTTCCTTAAATTCAGGTTGGAGGAGGTCATTGCTACTGGTCTTCTGATAGTGGTTTGCCAAAACATTTGCCTTATCCTTATTTTCATGGTACCTTACATTATCTTGCTGAATGACCTCTACTGGTTTAAAAGGTTTGCCATTAAATTTGGATATGATCTGCCAAACTTCCTTACTGTTGGTGTTATGGGTGAGTTTAGAGATGAGTTCTCTAAACTTGGTCTTCTTTGCATTATCTAAAACAACCTTACTACTTGCCCTTGCTGTCTTATAAAGTTCTTTATAGTGATCTGTTTTGTGTCTGGTCCAGAGCTTGTATGCACGTCGCTTTGCTTTAACGGCCTCCATACAAGCGCTGTCCCACCAAGGTAAATGTCTGCTCTTATTGTTAATGGGTTTGGTTTTGGGAATTGACTTATTGCATGCATTGACAATTTCTTCGACGAACTGCGCATCGCATTCATCGATGCTACAGCCGTCGAAGTCAATGTCAATATTATTAGTTAAGCTGCCAAAAAGGGTCCAGTTAGCCTTACTTATCTTCCATTTAGGTATGGTGTTCTGAAGTACAGTTTTAAAGAAACAGTTATATTTAGATACAATAGGGAAGTGATCACTGCCAAGACAGTTTTGATGAACATACCAGTGTGTGTTTCTGCTTAGGTTGCGTGAGGTGAGAGTGAGATCTATTGCTGTGGTGTTGCCTGTTTCTATGTTGTAGCGAGTGCCATTACCGTTATTTAGTACTACTAGATTGCGATGTTCTATGAAAGAATTAAGTTCTCGTGCGTCTGGTGTTTCATTGCCTGTAAACTGATCGTCCCAGAGGTTGTCCCTAACATTGAAATCTCCAACAATTATATGATGATTGCCCACATGAGAAAAAATGTGATCATAGTCATTTTCAGTAATTAAGTTTGCTCCATTGGTGTATAAATTGACTATGTCGATGTTTTTAGATTCCCCAAAGATTCGAACTATGGAAACCTCTAGATTCGGATTGTTTTGCCTATACTTAATTTCTTCCGAATCTAGCCCCATTTTAATAAAGGTTGCTACCCCACCACCCTTAGTGTCGTCATTTCTCCTGTATGAAACTGGTTCCTTATACCCCATTAATCTAATTGGTTGGTATGACTTTTTGTTCCATGTTTCCTGAATACATACAACCTCCGGGAGTTCCTTAAATGTCTTTAAATAATCAAAAAATTCAGCCTTCTTGTGTTGCATGTCATGCCCGCAGAGGCTGCGAGCATTCCATTGCACCACAATGAATTCTGAATTAGTGCTATCTGGACCCATTAATGCAGCTCAGTGTATGCTTGTGTGCTTAGTAATTTTTAATGATTGCGTCCACCCTGGGGTTCTTGGCTCGGATTTCCCGCGTCATCTTTGGTGGGTCTGGGCCGCGGAGTGGCTTACCTGGTGATGACTTTAAGGCGGTGAACGTCACTCTTCTGGACTTACTTCGAGTCATGTCGTTTGACCGAGGTGACTTGTTTGCCCGGGGTGATTTAGTGCCAGCGTTAGTTTTGATTTGGTGTGTAGGTGCTGAATTGCTTTGAGCTAATTTATTCATTCATCTCACTTTTTGTTTAGACAACAACCTTTTAACATCTCTCTGAGCTCTCCAATAAACATCACTAGCATTAGTGAATTCTGATTGGATAATGCTTCAGGGAGGAAAGTTACCTGTAGAATTATTGACAACTCTTATCAGCAGATTAAGTATTGCAGGTATTCCAATCTATAGGCTTAAAGTTACCTGGCCATTAGTCAAGCCAGGCCCACTTAAATTTCAACAGGTAATCCCTGGTAACAAAACTTGTGACCCCCTGGCAGCAAAAGTGCCCCTTTAAGATTTTAATTATAATCTCCTTTGATGAAAATATAATTCTTACACGCCTAACAAGCAATCAAATACTTCTCGGCCGGTGCATGTAGGAAAATTGATTTGATCGTATAACGGTGAATGGTGAGATGAAGCAAAAAAAGTAAACACACTTTGCATACTATGAAATATACAGGTTTGATCCTTTGGAAGCAATAAAAACATTCAAAGGGCAATAGTATGGATTATATTTTTATGTAAAATATATATAATTTTTTTAGGAAAGAAGTCTAAAATGGAGGAATACCAGGCAATGTAATATTAACTTTCAAGCTTGTGGTGTAAAGATGAGGCCATACACTTCACATATTTTGACTAAATTCATGCGATCAAAAGCGCACAGAATTTTTTTATGGAAGTGCAGGCAGTTTGTAATGAAAAGCGCAGATTTTTCGACAAATCGAAAGAGCGTATTTTCATTTTATCAAATGAGCAGATTTGTTAAAGCCTCTTGACTTTGAAAGTTTGGGGTGGTATGAAGTTTCATTGAACTGCTAACTCTCATAGGATTAGAAAGGCATGAATCAAAGAACATTGATGCATTTCCAGACTTTTGGAGGCGGGATAAAGAATTTTTTATGGCAAACATATCTCAGTGGCATAACATGTCTCGGTGGCATTAAAACAACCTTTCATCCTCGAGTGAAAGCTAAATATCTGACTTTCAATCTGTTAACAATTGCAGGGTTCTGCTGTGAGTGGGGCTGATGTGTTAGTCAATGGTGCACCAACAACAACAACTGGCCTGGATGGAGTATACCACCTGGAGAATATGAAGACAGGAGTGTATAAGATAGAGGCCAAGATGGAACACATCATGTTTGATCCGTTAGAAGTTAAGATTACACCTAATACTCCTTCATTACCAGCCATTATAGCATCAAGGTTTGTAGCTTGGTCCTTACCATTGTCAATGTTGGTATCAAATATTCAGGATTGATTATTAAAACAAGTTCAAATAGAAATCACAAGGTTTATGGTTTTGAATTTATGGTTATGACTACTTAGATTTATACAGACATATGAGCTGTGACAGGTGAAAACTTTGAAGCTTTCAACTAGATCTGACATAAACCGGTAGATTAGAGGGACCAGTTCTGACATAAACTGGGTTATGCAGTCATGGAAGAATGATATTGCAAATTCTGATTATAGAAGTAGAAGGATTGTACCTTCTGTGTTGAGAAAACAAAGGCTCTGATCAGCATATCATATACTAGGTATGATCAAAAATGATATGCACTTTTGTTGTAGCTTCTATACAGATAAATCAAATGCTTAAAAGATAAACATAAATCAGAAAATAATCTGACAGAACATCCTGGCAAAATATTCGGAAAAACCCTAAACCAAATTAAAAATCTACAGCCAAAACAAAAAGGTCACTATTGTCTACCTGGCGCATGTCATCTTTGATGTTTTTATTCATTTCGAAATAAACATCCGCTCAGTTGTTTCTTTTTCCATCTTTGTAGTGCTGTTTAATTGTCAGAATCACAACAGGAATATTTTTACACAACTGATATATTCATTGAATGTTTCTGTCTAAATTTAGTTATCTATATAATGTCGTTTTTTTTGTTGTTGTTGGCATTTAAAAAAAAGTCATGACAAGTTTAGTGATTGCAGAGATTTAAGCAATGTCTGGTGATGACAATTTTTAACGTTAAATGCACCGAAATAGCATATATATTTGATATAATATTTCAAAAAAGCAATGCTCAAATTTGTTTAAACTTAGGCACATGTGCCTTTTTTGCAATTTAAGACATATGACACAGGACATGACCAAAAATTTTTGTGCACCGTCTATGCTTCATCATGGTTTTTAAATGGTGCTGCTTATTTGCAATACTTAGGAAATGTGTAATTGTTTTAACCTATCTACCAAACAAATGTTCTGATTTATGTCAATATACATTTTTCTTTAGTTTATCTACGTATGTTGAAGCTACAGTAAAATGTTATTTTAGATCTTCCATCGCAGCATTGTTTGTTATACCAATACTATATTTGGGGAGCATGGTGATGTAGTGGTAGAGCCATGAGACTCTTGACTTGAAAGGTCCTAGGTTCTATCCCCAACTGGCAGCACTGTGTTTTGTTCTTGAGCAAGGCACATTATCTCCCCAGAGTACTGGTTAATACCCAGGTAATGGTGTCTTCGTGCCAACTGGACTGAGAATTTTTTGAAAAATTGTTGACTGGGATGTTAAACATGAATGTCACTTCAGTTTCAGCCTGTGTGGTAAGGTTAGCATAGACAAGGTGCCGGAAGGTCTTAGTTCTGCCACAGCCAAACGTAAACTGATCATCTTCCCCGAGGGGCGGGGCTCGGAGGCTGTGTCCAGGGAGACAAGCAAAGACGGCAATTTCTGCACCATGGTGAAACCTGGCAAACATGTTATAAGAGTAGGTTCACACATAGTTTGTACTAGTTTTGCATATGATCCACATTACTTAGATCTTATGAGACGCAACATGAGAAAACAGGATTTTTGCCTATGCAAAAACAAATGTGCAAATCATTTTCGCAGTAAATGCAAAGCTGATCAACACATTTGTTTTCGCTACACAGATAGTACAATTCCTCTTCTACTTAAAGCCATAATTTCAAGCCTCTAGCCTGCTTCTGTGACTGTACAGACCGATTTGTGATGGACCTGGTTGGAAATTCTGCAGGACGGTTTTCTCGTGTCGCGGCTCTTATTATGTAAACAAAGTAGCAGTTGAACAGCATCTGATACAGTTTTGCTCTTTCCTAACTCTGAATAGTGGGGTCTAGTGTTGTCAGTGCACAGATAATTTTAAAAAGGTCTCTTTGCAGAGATACCCTTTAATTTGCAAAATGGCCCCTTCATTTGGAAAGCATAGGCCTTTCGTATAATGTATGGAGATGGGGAATTATGTTTTTGGTGTATGGATCAATGTACTGATCAGTGTACGGATCAGTGAAGAGTTTGATCCCCACCGGGGCAGAACATGAACATACCCATGAAGTACTGGTTCTACCGTGATCTTACTGAAAAACGAATACTAATTCTTGTGATGCGTTCATATACAAATGGCAATAAGAGCTTGAGATATGATTGCAGTTTCAGTTACAGTCTTTTAATTGGTCATATTAGCTCAAGTGATAGAGCGTCCACTTTAGGAACTGGAGGTAGAAGATTTGAACCAGGGCCAGGCCATACCAAAGGTGTAAAAAATTATTCCAGTTAGTTGTTTTGTATGTGTGAGAGATCAGTTTGATCCCCACTGGGGCAGAACATGAACATAACCAGTGATAGAGCGTCCACTTTAGGAACTGGAGGTAGAAGATTTGAACCAGGGCCAGGCCATACCAAAGGTGTAAAAAATTATTCCAGTTAGTTGTTTTGTATGTGTGAGAGATCAGTTTGATCCCCACTGGGGCAGAACATGAACATAACCAGTGATAGAGCGTCCACTTTAGGAACTGGAGGTAGAAGATTTGAACCCGGGCCAGGCCATACCAAAGGTGTAAAAAATTATTCCAGTTAGTTGTTTTGTATGTGTGAGAGATCAGTTTGATCCCCACTGGGGCAGAACATGAACATAACCAGTGATAGAGCGTCCACTTTAGGAACTGGAGGTAGAAGATTTGAACCAGGGCCAGGCCATACCAAAGGTGTAAAAAATTATTCCAGTTAGTTGTTTTGTATGTGTGAGAGATCAGTTTGATCCCCACTGGGGCAGAACATGAACATAACCAGTGATAGAGCGTCCACTTTAGAAACTGGAGGTAGAAGATTTGAACCAGGGCCAGGCCATACCAAAGGTGTAAAAAATTATTCCAGTTAGTTGTTTTGTATGTGTGAGAGATCAGTTTGATCCCCACTGGGGCAGAACATGAACATAACCAGTGATAGAGCGTCCACTTTAGGAACTGGAGGTAGAAGATTTGAACCAGGGCCAGGGCATACCAAAGGTGTAAAAAATTATTCCAGTTAGTTGTTTTGTATGTGTGAGAGATCAGTTTGATCCCCACTGGGGCAGAACATGAACATAACCAGTGATAGAGCGTCCACTTTAGGAACTGGAGGTAGAAGATTTGAACCAGGGCCAGGCCATACCAAAGGTGTAAAAAATTATTCCAGTTAGTTGTTTTGTATGTGTGAGAGATCAGTTTGATCCCCACTGGGGCAGAACATGAACATAACCAGTGATAGAGCGTCCACTTTAGGAACTGGAGGTAGAAGATTTGAACCAGGGCCAGGCCATACCAAAGGTGTAAAAAATTATTCCAGTTAGTTGTTTTGTATGTGTGAGAGATCAGTTTGATCCCCACTGGGGCAGAACATGAACATAACCAGTGATAGAGCGTCCACTTTAGGAACTGGAGGTAGAAGATTTGAACCAGGGCCAGGGCATACCAAAGGTGTAAAAAATTATTCCAGTTAGTTGTTTTGTATGTGTGAGAGATCAGTTTGATCCCCACTGGGGCAGAACATGAACATAACCAGTGATAGAGCGTCCACTTTAGGAACTGGAGGTAGAAGATTTGAACCAGGGCCAGGCCATACCAAAGGTGTAAAAAATTATTCCAGTTAGTTGTTTTGTATGTGTGAGAGATCAGTTTGATCCCCACTGGGGCAGAACATGAACATAACCAGTGATAGAGCGTCCACTTTAGGAACTGGAGGTAGAAGATTTGAACCCGGGCCAGGCCATACCAAAGGTGTAAAAAATTATTCCAGTTAGTTGTTTTGTATGTGTGAGAGATCAGTTTGATCCCCACTGGGGCAGAACATGAACATAACCAGTGATAGAGCGTCCACTTTAGGAACTGGAGGTAGAAGATTTGAACCAGGGCCAGGCCATACCAAAGGTGTAAAAAATTATTCCAGTTAGTTGTTTTGTATGTGTGAGAGATCAGTTTGATCCCCACTGGGGCAGAACATGAACATAACCAGTGATAGAGCGTCCACTTTAGGAACTGGAGGTAGAAGATTTGAACCAGGGCCAGGCCATACCAAAGGTGTTGTCGAATTACATACTGCAATATGTGAATGGGCATGCTGATCCTTAGGAAGGGGGAACGAAAGTTTGTATAAATGATCCAGGTCACATGACCAAGATGGTCACCATGGCTATAAATAGCAAAAACCTTAAAAAATCTTCTACAGAACCAGAAGGTCTATGATTTTGATACTTGGCAAAGGAGCTCTACATAGTTTGTATAAATCATGACCCTGGGATGACCTTGACATATTTTATGCAGTTACTGCGCACCTGATCTGCGTCTTTGTTTTTGCATAAGCAGATTATTGGCTTTTTCATGCATAGGCTCATATTCTTATGAATGTAAAGGTAACCTCTATGACATGGCTTACTTGAAGCTACATGATGTGCTGTCTTTTCTCAGGTTCATATAAGTGATGCGGAGACTAAGGCAGGCCTACAGATATCACCATCAGAGAGGGTCGTCATGGTAACCAATAAACCAGTTCTAGATGTTGTCTTCTCACAGTTCAGAGCTAAAGTCACTGGGCTGGTTACCTGCATTGGTAAGATATAGTTAGAATTACAAAATATGAAAATTAATGTGGATGTTTCTGAACTTAAATTTCAATTGCTTACTTGCAGTGTAATAGGAATATGCACAAAATACTGGTAATGTGTGTTTAGTAAGGCATGACTAGAAACAGAGCTAAGACCATTAAATCTGACATGCAAAACATACACAACATACACAATCATTATTTTACAAAAAGGATATCAACTTTGATCATTTCAGCAAATGAAAGCATATGGTAATTTTTACAATCTAGCTATCATTTAAAGCTTGTTATATGATCTGGCACTTGAAATGAGCAAACATGCCAATGAATTGTAAAATTTATTATTTTATTGACAACCATGCAAAACAAGGCGGCCCCCTTGGCTGAGCGGTTAAGAGTGCTGTTTCTTAAATAATCATCTCACCGCTGTGTCTGGTGTGGGTTTGCGGATAAAAATATATATACCAGTACACCGCGGTTTAACTGTATAAAAGTGACATGTAAGGGGATATACATTATAGACAGCTGTGTTGTCTTCCACAGAGAAATGTGGAGCCACAGAAGTTTCCCTAGAGGCAGTAGGCAGGCCAGAGAAACAGATAGTAGCTACACACGACACAGACAAGGGGACAGTGTTCAGCTTTGATAACATCATGCCAGGAAAATATAAAGGTAAGAACTGTTCTAGAAGATCATGTGACTGTAGAGTGTTCTAGAAGATCATGTGACAGTAGAGTGTTCTAGAAGATCATGTGACATTAGAGTGTTCTAGAAGATCATGTGACAGTAGAGTGTTCTAGAAGATCATGTGACATTAGAGTGTTCTAGAAGATCATGTGACAGTAGTGTTTTAGAAGATCATGTGACATTAGAGTGTTCTAGAAGATCATGCGACAGTAGAGTGTTTTAGAAGATCATGTGACATAAGAGTGTTCTAGAAGATCATGTGACAGTAGAGTGTTCTAGAAGATCATGTGACAGTAGAGTGTTTTAGAAGATCATGTGACATTAGATTGTTCTAGAAGATCATGTGACATTAGATTGTTCTAGAAGATCATGTGACATTAGAGTGTTTTAGAAGATCATGTGACATTAGAGTGTTCTAGAAGATCATGTGACTGTAGAGTGTTCTAGAAGATCATGTGACAGTAGAGTGTTCTAGAAGATCATGTGACAGTAGAGTGTTTTAGAAGATCATGTGACATTAGAGTGTTCTAGAAGATCATGTGACTGTAGAGTGTTCTAGAAGATCATGTGACAGTAGAGTGTTCTAGAAGATCATGTGACAGTAGAGTGTTCTAGAAGATCATGTGACAGTAGAGTGTTCTAGAAGATCATGTGACAGTAGAGTGTTCTAGAAGATCATGTGACAGTAGAGTGTTCTAGAAGATCATGTGACAATTAAGTGTTTGTTTGGGAAGAGGGTGTTCACAGTCATGTTGGTGCTTTTGCTGAGCTCGACAACACATTGAGAAATGCACTGAGAACGCAAAAACAAATCAATGATTAACAAGCAATATCTTTCTCTTATGTAGAGTTTACACTATGTTCTCTGTGGCCACATTGCATATCACCATGATCACAATGGAATATAATAAATGTGAGGCAATGCAGGGGAACTTTGGATGCTGTCATTAATTTTTTTTGACAGTTTGAAAATAATTTGCCACGGCAATCATTGTGGTAATTTGCCACGGCAATCATTGTGGTAGCAAAAAAGTGGTGAGTCGTGATAAAACAACAAAACTATGTCTGTACATGGAAGCGGTCCTAAGTACAACATTAAGATAGTGAATGACCCGGAAAAAGTGAAAACTATGGATATTTTTGAAACTATTGCAGCCTGAAACCTGAAAGTTGGCAGAAGCAGACAACTAATGAAGGTATGCAATTAATTAAGGTCAAGGTCATTTCTTGACCTGGGCCCAAGGTCATTGAAATATCGAAATTAAAGACTTGTTTATCTCACTAACCTCTCTGTGAATGCTGGTTGGTTGATTGGAGTTTAACGTCCCACCAACAGCTAAGGTCATATGGAGACGGGACCTCGGTTTAAAGTCCTATCCAATGGACTGGAGAAGCCCATGATCGAACCTGCGACCCTTGTTTACAAGGTGAGTGACATAACCACTGCACCACAGAGGCTTCTCAGTCTGTGAATGTGAAATTTTATTTGAAGCCTTCATGCATAGGGAGAATGAAATTTTGTTTGTGAAATCTGGGTTGCATGCTTAACATGGCTGGCGTGCTCACAAATGCTAAAAATGCTCAAAAATTTTCTCCAGAACCCGTGGGCCAATATTCCTGAAACCTGTTATGTAGCATCAGGGACCTAAGCCTATCATAGTTTGTTCGGATGACCTTGACCTATTTTACAGCACAGTCAATTTTGGAAACTGGTTTTACATGGAAAAAAGTGAAAAGAATGGATTTTTTTTTAACTATTGCAGCCTTAGACCTGAAACTTGACAGATGCAGACAGCTAATGAAGTCAGGAAAGGTATGTTAGTATTCAAGGTCAAGGTCATTTCATTATGACTTAACACTCGAAGATCAGGCTTCAGGTGAGCGTTCTCAGGACCAATGGTCCTCTGGTGTGAATGTGAGATAGTCTGTGTATTCAGTGACTATGCTGCAAGATAACCTGTATATTTTCAGTGACTGTGTTGCGAGATAACCTGTGTTGGAAAGAAAAAACATTGGAAATTGATGTGTCTACAGCCAATATAGACAACTTGAACTTTGTGCAGACAGGATATATACTCAAGTGTACAATATCACACCCTGTATCTCTGGTAAGTTTGTTCAGAGAGGATATATACTCAAGTGTACCATATCACACCCTGTATCTCTGGTAAGTTTGTACAGACAGGATATATACTCAAGTGTACAATATCACACCCTGTATCTCTGGTAAGTTTGTACAGAGAGGATATATACTCAAGTGTACAATATCACACCCTGTATCTCTGGTAAGTTTGTTCAGAGAGGATATATACTCAAGTGTACCATATCAAACCCTGTGTCTCTGGTAAGTTTGTTCAGAGAGGATATATACTCAAGTGTACCATATCACACCCTGTGTCTCTGGTAAGTTTGTACAGACAGGATATATACTCAAGTGTACAATATCACACCCTGTATCTCTGGTAAGTTTGTACAGACAGGATATATACTCAAGTGTACCATATCACACCCTGTATCTCTGGTAAGTTTGTACAGACAGGATATATACTCAAGTGTACAATATCACACCCTGTATCTCTGGTAGGTTTGTACAGACAGGATATATACTCAAGTGTACAATATCACACCCTGTATCTCTGGTAAGTTTGTACAGACAGGATATATACTCAAGTGTACAATATCACACCCTGTATTTCTTGTTAACTGACAGACAGGATATATACTCAAGTGTACAATATCACACCCTGTATCTCTGGTAAGTTTGTACAGACCGGATATATACCCAAGTGTACAATATCACACCCTGTATCTCTGGTAAGTTTGTACAGAGAGGATATATACTCAAGTGTACCATATCACACCCTGTATCTCTGGTAAGTTTGTGCAGACAGGATATATACTCAAGTGTACAATATCACACCCTGTACCTCTGGTAAGTTTGTACAGACCGGATATATACTCAAGTGTACAATATCACACCCTGTATCTCTGGTAAGTTTGTACAGAGAGGATATATACTCAAGTGTACCATATCACACCCTGTATCTCTGGTAAGTTTGTACAGACAGGATATATACTCAAGTGTACCATATCACACCCTGTGTCTCTGGTAAGTTTGTACAGACCGGATATATACTCAAGTGTACAATATAACACCCTGTATCTCTGGTAAGTTTGTACAGAGAGGATATATACTCAAGTGTACCATATCACACCCTGTATCTCTGGTAAGTTTGTACAGACAGGATATATACTCAAGTGTACCATATCACACCCTGTATCTCTGGTAAGTTTGTACAGACCGGATATATACTCAAGTGTACAATATAACACCCTGTATCTCTGGTAAGTTTGTACAGAGAGGATATATACTCAAGTGTACCATATCACACCCTGTATCTCTGGTAAGTTTGTACAGACAGGATATATACTCAAGTGTACAATATCACACCCTGTATCTCTGGTAAGTTTGTACAGACAGGATATATACTCAAGTGTACCATATCACACCCTGTATCTCTGGTAAGTTTGTACAGACAGGATATATACTCAAGTGTACAATATCACACCCTGTCTCTCTAGTAAGTTTCATCTGGAGGACATGTCAGTGAAATGTATACTCACTTCTTTTTGTAATGCATGGAGTCTAAATCATAATTGGAAAAATCAGAATAAATGATTTTTTCCATATTTTTTTTGTATCAAACTTTGATAGCTGTTTGTTTCTAGGAACAGTCAATATTGTTATTTGAATTGCCACACATTCTGTGTTAAAGGAAGCCTTTAATTTTGATTTTATCCTATTTCTTAACCTCAACTAGTAAAAGAAATGGCGGCCGTCTGTGTTTCATACCTAATTACCCATAGCTTTCTTATTAGACCACTGATTTTCGTCAAATGTATATCAAAATGCTTGGTTTACGAAGGTCTTTACTTTTAAGGTACCAAAACACTTTAATTATTGGTTAAAAATGAATCTTAACAGATAATAATTTTTCTGATTTCTCAGAATACCCTCGCTGTTCTCAAGGACCAAAGTAAAATATAATCTGCACTATTAGTGATGTACAGGGAGACTTTGATTATAGTTTGAAGGGCCACCACACGGCACAACACCAGCTGCAGTAATAGCAAATAAAAATAAAACTGATCCTTTAAGAGCAGAGAAAATATTCATGGGAAAGTGAGCTACTGAAGCCTCTACATTAACCCTGTAGCTTTGGCAACATGGAGCCAAAGAGAAATACATTAAGTTTGCGCCTTTCAACAGGTTAATTGATACAAAGACCAGTATAAAAGAACCTTTACAAATCCTGCTAACCATGCCCTTTGGGTATATACAGGCCATGCCATAAGGGCCTTTTTATTTGCCATAGGCTTGAAGGGCGAAACTTGCAGGAAACGGGCAAATCGTCTGAAGATTTAAGATTTTGAAAACATTTGAGCCCCAGGGTTTGGTTTTTGTATACAAACATAATATTCAAAGATCATTTTCTCCAAGATTCCTTGGCCAATCAAAGTAAATTTTATAAGAAGCATCTATATGAAGGGGGGGGACCAATGTGTGAATAAATAATCCAGGTCACATGACAAACATACATGTGATATCTTCTTTGGCCCAAATAGGGAGATTTGTGTTTTGAAATAGGGAGATTGGGCCTCAAATAGGGAGATTTTAGCGCGGTTAAAAAGCGAAGATTTTTTGCCATTTTTGTGCAAAAGATGCATTACATTTGCCTTATGATCCCTTATATCTTCATGATTTTGCTAATGGGTGGTAATTTTATAACAAACTAATAATTCCATAATTAAATATAATCACAGCTGAGGAAATTTTAATTCTCAAATCGGTCTAGCTAAGTGATGACGTCATCATGGACATACAACATGCATGTACAAAGCGTATCTAAGAAGTCGCGAAAACTAATGACATTTATTATTTCATACTTTATGTCCATTGTATCAACATCAATTCGAGAAAATTTAAATATTTTTAATATATTTATTCAGACAAAGAAAAAAGCAGAAAAACGTACAAATTTCTTTCCATTTTCCACAGAAATTTGTGTTTCAAGTTTTTGTAATTCCAATGTTTACTTTATTAGCTGGTACCCCGCATTTTTCTGGTTCGATAATGCAGTTGCTCCCCCTTATTATAACCCTTTCGTTCCAATAGTTTGTAGGTCGGAAAATTTAACCGACTTTTTGCCTTACGCTACGTTCGACGCAAGCGGCGTTTTCATGTGTATGAAATACCCAATCTTTCGGAACTATATGGCGTTTGTTTTATACTTATATGTTAATCATTTGTTGTCGCGCCGCCACCCAATTATCGCTGGTCACTATCTGTCTGGAGTTTAATATTAAATTTTGATTTTGGCTCCGAGCTCAAAATCAGAAAATTGTTACGCAGTGTTGAAATGACAGACGGACATTATTGCACAATGTCAAAGCGGCTTCGGTAGATTACTGAGAAGCTCCGCCCACGCGTTAGTTAAAATGGGCCAATCAGCAAGTGTTGCATGAATTACTGCGATGTTTACCCAACACATTAAAACCGCAAGGTCACCAGTCCTCACGTTTCAGTAACTTTCACACTTTTCCGCGAAAATTGTTTTGATAACTAGGCAATTAACAGGGGCAATTATCATGTTGACACGTGTGTAGCAGTGGTATATTGCGTCTGAAACTTGTGAATATAAGGACCGATCGAACTTTTTTTTTAGGGAAAAATCGAAAAAAATGTTTTACTCGGACCGATAAAAATGCACAAAAATGAAAGATAAATCAGTCCCACGTGTTCAAAATGCCCGATAATCTTTAAAGGACAATCAGAATTAATTGTCCTATTACGATTATCGGCAATGTTTAATCCAAGCCCTCCAAATTAAAGATGCATTAATCTTTCTAAAGATGAACTCTGATCAAATTAGCGGTTGACATTATACACTGTACCTGTAAGACTGACAATTTGTCGCATCATTAATCCCTTCTCACTTCGCCAATTATGCAATAAAGTGACATGTCATCTATTCTGCATTGTCTCCTAAATTACTCCAAGGTATTTATCGGGTCAATGATCAATAACACGTACCGTATATTACCGCAATATTAAAAATGGAACATTGCCGAAAAATTAGGATAGGCAAATACTGAAATCGGGAGATTTGGGCCCTACTGGGCTGGGCGGGGGACAATCGGGTTAGGAAGCCCAAAATCGGGAAAACCCGACGAGATCGGGAGATATCACATGTATGATGACAAAGATGGCTGCCATGCCCATATATGGTAAAAACTCTTCAGATCTTCTTCTCCGGCATTGCTGAACCTATTGCAATGAAACTTGACATGTAGCAATTGGGAATAGAGTAATACCATGTATATATAAATCATGACCCTGTGATGATCTTGACAATTTTACGGTTAGTTCAACATAGGGCACTTATGCAGAAAGCTGTTAAGGATGTTCGCTGCCAATGAAAAAGTATTCAAACTTTTTTCTAACCACTCTTTTTTTATTCCAAAATGCAACACAAGACATTTGAAAACACAATAAATATAGGGTAGTGTACATTTTTTCAAGCTACAGGCCTCTGAATGAGACCTCTGAGCACCATGTTTTAAATTTGGTAAAATTAATTTAATTTTTAATTCTTTGAAACATACCTGTCTTGAACAAAAATACACCTAGAATGCTTTCAAAAGTCATAATATTTACGTAGCGCAGACAATTTTGGACCAAAAGCATAGACAAATTTGCAACTTGAAGTGGATGACAAAATTTTACGATTCCTTTTCCAACCCTACCCCCATACTTGAAAAGTCGGAAAAAATCAATATTTTGAAATGTACCAAAACCATATTTGTTGATTCAAACTTTTTCTTGTATTTTAACACAACATAGAACTTGGTAATATTGTTCGAATAAAAGAAAGAAATATATAGGGTAGTGAGCATATAAGAGAGAACCGACAACTTGAATATCGCCATTTTCAGCCTTTTTTCGGCTGTTTTTTTTTTCTAAAAGCCCATTTTATAAAACCACCTTAAATTTTAAAACCAGCACACCAAAGACACAAAGAATAACTTAGAATACCATGTACACATATACTGCTGCTAAAATAAACATCGAACTAGTGCAATTAATTTGAAGATGTGTAATATTCAAGTTTAATCTACCCTACCCCCTAAATTTTACTGACAACTAAAATTTTCTGAAAAGTTGCAGAAAATGGGGTGAAAAAATGAAATTTCTTAGATTGACAATTTTCATGGCTCATTCAATGCATATTATCAATATGTATTCAAATATAAAATATTAGGAAAATATCTGCAACCGTTTACGAGATATTCAAGAAAAGAAAAACAGGAAGTTCCGAAATGTCAAATGTTAGCAGCGAACATCCTTAAAATGTCATTGAAGAGAAAAACTTCAGGAAATGGTCAAATGGACAGAATATTTATGATTTTGAAAACAAGATTGACCCAGGGGTTATTCTGACCCTTTTTGCCCTTGGGCTATTTACTTGTATATGACCATTATCGTCAAACAAATTGAGTGTCTACACAACCATTGGTCCTCTGGTGTTCAAATCACTTTTGGGATGTCCCAATGTCAGGTAGAAGTCCCATAAAATGGAAGCAATGTACAGACATGACCATAGCTGTTGACATGGGCATTTAGCAATAAATCAAACAAACAAAAAAGGTTTTTAGTAGCGATAAATGACATATTGAATGAAAAGATGATCCTGCAAGACACTTCATGCAAATGCTTCATGAAACCATTTAGTTTTGATATCCTCAAAATATATATGGCTAATCAATGTCAGATGTTATGTCAAGCTAATGGTGTAAGAGATGTTGTGGACAGCCATGATAGCTACCTACATGTAGGTATTTTTACATTCTGTACAGCTGATCAGTGGTTTAGTATTCATTACATAAGATAGTACTATACCTCTTCTTGGTAAATCCCAGTTTTTTTCTACAAGTTTGTATTGGGCCTAATTGGAAACACTAAAGTGTATTTTTCTTGACTCACAGCTCATTTGTTGTTCTGTCTCCCCAGCACTTTGCTCATGAGAAGAAGGAGGGTACAGTAGGCTCATTTGAACTGAACAAAGGGAAGAACAGGTTCTGTCTGGCTCAGCCGGGGGTCTACAAACTCACACCTGATTCCTGTCACAAGTTTGAGAAGGATGTTTATACCTATGACACGTAAGTCCTGTCTTTATTTTTAGCTAAAGCCCCTATCTCACTGGAATGCGACAACTGGAGACTAGTTTGCGAATAGTTTGTAACTATTTCATGAGAAAGATTGACGATATAAACACAACTTTCACATTGCAGTCTCATTGAATAGACATTTATGTGACAAATTCGCAAATTTCGGTAAAATTTTGAAAATATATCTCACAACTTTCCTGCGAATGTAGCTTATTAGCTCACCTGAGCCGAAGGCTCCGGCGTCCGTCCATCCGTCCGTCCGTCCGTCCGTCGTCCTCAATTTCAAAGATCTTCTTCTCTAAAACCACTGGGTCGATTGTTCTCATATTACACATACAGCATCTAGGGGGAAATAATAATTGTGTTTTTTGTTTTGATCGAATAAGAACTGGTTGCTATGGCAACTTATGCTTCCCATAGACTTATAATGGAAAAAAAGTGAAAATTTCCAGTTTTTGCTGTCTTGTTGCAGATATT
Source organism: Rugalucina vietnamica (assembly GCA_964017185.1). Lineage (NCBI taxonomy): Eukaryota > Metazoa > Mollusca > Bivalvia > Lucinida > Lucinidae > Rugalucina > Rugalucina vietnamica. The sequence goes on along the minus strand of OZ024880.1, from coordinate 460,033 downwards.
TGAATTTTGTTTTTGCAGAAATGTTTATTTAGAAGTCCTCTACTTTTCATGTGACCTGTGTCCTAATCCTTCATTTTGATTGGTTGCAGGGGCCCCATATAGGGCAAAATTTCGAAAAACATTCAAAAATCTTCTTCTCAGAAACTGTCTAGAAGATGAAGCCTGTACAGGACAACCTCATTATAACGCTATCTTTGGGGTCCACAGAAACAGACCGTGTTATAAGTGAAACCGTGTTATAATGAGGTTATTTACTATAAGAACTATAGACAATTTAGCATTTGGGAGCCATGACATGGCCGTGTTATATTGAAAACCGTGTTATAATGAGGCGTGTTATAATGAGGTTGAACTGTACTTTGTATACATGTTCCTGACAGTAGCTTCTACATAATTTTTGTTTTTTTTTATTCCAGACAGATAAGAATTCTGGTTACTATGGCAACTTAAAGTTTCCATAGACTTATAATGGGAAAAGTTGAAATTGACTATTTTTGCGGTCCAGTTGCAGATATTTGAATTTTTATGGCACCTGCTACCTGCTTATAGCAGGGTGCGATATAGGAGTCCAAATTTCTGTCCATCCGTTCGTCCGTACGTCCGTCCGTCAACATTTACGTCGAAGTTTGGTTTTCTCGACATCAGAGATAGCTGCGAGTCTGAAACCTTGCATAGTAATTGTCCTTGACATACCCTTCAAGCAAGCACCTTAACTCGGTGCCCTTGACCTATATTTCACGGTCCACTGACTTTGAAAATTTTTACGTTGAAGTTTGGTTTTCTCGACATCAGAGATAGCTGTGAGTCTGAAACCTTGCATAATAATTGTCCTTGACATACACTTCAAGCATGCACCTTAACCCGGTGCCCTTGACCTATATTTCACGGTCCACTGACTTTGAAAATTTTTACTTCGAAATTTGGTTTTCTCGACATCAGAGATAGCTGCGAGTCTGAAACCTTGCATAGTAATTGTCCTTGACATATTCTTTAAGCACGCACCCTAACCCGGTGCCCTTGACCTTTATATCGACCTCCGCGGAGTTCTTGTAATTCATATGACAGTCGCACGACATTAGTGCGAGTGTGGCACGACATTTGTACGAATGTCGCTTAGTTTTTGAGGTGTTGAATAGTTGAACAAAGACAAATATGATGTCACATATACGTCAACAAGTTTGTAAAACTCAAATGGTGTGGATAATTCATTTTCGAAGACCCATAAAATGAGCAAGTATTTTCTTGGTTTAAGTTATTATTTTGCTCATATAATAATGTTATTTGATTACAATGTGAAACAATTTTTCTCTGATTGCCAGGTCTATTCCGGAGACGGTTACATTGACAGCTGTCAGTCACCTGGTATTGGGGGCGGTGAGAGTGGAGGAACCAGCCTCTGATATTGTAGCTACTGTCAGGTAACCTTTTCATTGTGAAAAAATTTCCATGGAAAATATACCCCCATGTACCCCACTAAAGCTCACCTGAGCCATTAGGCTCACAAGGTGAGCTTATAGAATGGCCATGATCCAGCGTCCATGCGTTCGTCCGTCCACAATTTCAAAGATCTTCACCTCTGAAAATGCTTGGCCAATCAAAGCCAAATTTTACATGAAGCATCTATAGGAAGGGGGAACCAATGTGTATATAAAGAATCCAGGTCACATGACCAAGATGGCTGCCATGCGCATATATAGTAAAAACCTTTAAAAATCTTCTTCTCCAGAACTGGTAAACTGATTTCAATGAAACTTGGCATGAAGTATGGATGACTCAAGTACTACAATGTATATGTAAATCATGACCATGTGATGAACTTGACCTATTTTATGGCAAGGTCAATATAGGTCGCCAATGCATTTCAATGGGGAAAACTTTTAAAATGTCATTTAACAGTCGGGTAGAATTCTCGATCGAGAAGTCGGAAGGATGTTGTATTTATAGGTATGCCGGTATTGATTATATTGCATTATGGGATAGTTTGCTTCCCCTTCGGGAAGTTTTTGCAACATATTAGGGTACCTATGTTTAAATGTACCCGCGATGCACAGTTTTGCATTAAATTCTAAATAACCTGGATATATCAATTCTAGACTAATATTGCTACATTTCTACCGAGGCGGATTTTTTTCTTACGGCCTTTAACATTTTTTTTAAATAATATCGAAACAGCGATCATTTTTCTCATTTTTCCGACATTACTTTCCAATAGGGAAGCTTTAAGTCTTGAAACGCCTTGAATTTTCACGTTTCATAAAATTTATTTGCTGATGTGTTGGTGTTTACGTCCCACCAAACAGCCATGTCATATGGAGACGGAACTTCGGTATTTAATCTCTTCCTGTATGCTGGTCTAGCGTCAAAAACTGGCTAAACATATGACAAACCAGGGTAATCAATGCCGAAGGAAGGGAACAAAGCAAGAAAAACAGAAGCACTATTGCATTTATGAGATTAGAATGCCATTTTTCATCATAAGTGTTTGTCTAGGTCTCAATTCCAATTCGTATGCCAAAACCCCAATAGCTTAAGTGGTTTAAGCCACGTGTGCCTTGTCGTGAGTTTTATCCCATGCTTCTCATCGGAAGAGACTTTAAACCGTGGCCTCGTCTCTATTTGACCTTAGCTGCTGTATGGGACGTATAACACCAACACTACCAACCGTGCAATCAAATTGTGTCGAAGCGGACCCATGATCGACCCTGTGTCCGACACATACCACTTAATGTCATTAAAAATGAATGCTTAATTTGCAATCTGCCTTTGAGCAAAGAACGCCCCACTTAAAATAAGCAATAAAATATTGACCAAATAATTTGTCATATAAAGTTACAAAATGAAGCAGATTAGATCTTTTAGATAAATGAATATAAAAATAGAGAAGAAAACGCCAAGTTAGTGTCCATCTCGGGTTACACTCTCCAAAATAGCCCTAAGTATAACATCAGGATGGACAGGTGTGTTTTATTCACTTCCAAAATTATATTGTTCAAGGTCGCATGGATTTATTTCGAATACTGTTACAGTTTTGTGTTGGAATATAGGCACGAATCATCAGGAAAACAAGTCCATGAAAAGTATACCCCTTGAACCCCACTTTTATACAGTAAAATTGGGGGTATACATGGGTATGGGTATACATATTTTTTTCTTATTTTGCTCCAAATCATAGATTGTGGGTACTCGTTAGAACCGCCTCGGCGAGGCAGTCTGAACGTGAATCCACAATTTATGTATGTGTTTTTGTTTTTTTTCTAATTATTACAACTTAGAAAAAATCTGTATATTACATGGGCATGTTTTTGTAATGTTAGACAAAGGTTGCCTTTATAGACTGTATTTCAATGCATGCTAACCATGAGTGCTGGATTATGAATGAAATCCAAGGAAGTACATGCTATCGTTTATCTCATACATGTATCTCAGGTACGATTTTCGCATATTACTGTAAAAGCATCTATACTTTTGAAGACATTGGTCGACTGAGTATATAGAGTTATTTGGTACATGTAAATAATGTTTCTTGTATGTGCATGTATAAGCACAATATTACCTATGGTACCTACGAGTAAACATGAAGTACTGATATGCTTATGCGTTATTACTGACCGTTCCAGTGTGATACTTCCATTGTTTTTCATTAAATGGTTTATGTTTTGGATATAAACGTCGTGTTTTTACACCTTTTAATGTACGTTTTCATATATTAAGTCCGGTTAACTGATTGGCAACCTATAGGGAAACAGTTCTCAATCTGCTTGGGATATGTTCTTTCTGTATAAGTACCTAATTTTTGGTTAATATAGTTATTTTTCACCTCAGTTTTTAGTGTGGGATTAACGTTCTGGGTGCGTCATAAAACATTTACTTGTCATTCACTAATTTCACACTTTCACATTTCCATTAAAAGTACTTAAATAATTCATCGACCAAAGATTTTTACCTTTTATGACATAAGTCATTCGGACGTTCTTTAATACGAGGTCTCGTGTCTGTATGCTATAAGTTGCTAAGTAGGACGTAAATACTAACACAAACGTAATCAAGTTTCATGGAACGTGAAAATCCAAGGCTGTTGAAGACTTTGAAGCTTCCCCATCGGGAAGTAATGTCGGAGAATACGAGGTAATAAAATGTTTGCTGTTTCGATATTATTTAAAAATTGTTAAAGGCCGTAAGAAAAAATCCTACTCGGTAGAATTGTATAGAATTAATATATCCAGGTTATTTAAAATTTAATGCAAAATTGTGCATCGCGGGCTCATTTAAAAATATGTACCCAAATATGTTGCAAAAACTTCCCGAAGGGGAAGCAAACTATCCCATAATGCAATATAATCAATACCGGCATGCCTGTAAATACAACATCCTTCCGACTTCTCGATCGAGAATTCTTGCAGGAAAGGGGCAGTAGGACTGAATATTAATGATTCTTAAAACAAAATGGACCCCAGGGGCTCATATGCCCCCATTCCGGGGCAATATACATGTATATCTCCATAATATTCAAACATCTTCTTTTCTGAAACCACTTGACCAATCAAAGCCAAATTTTATGTGAAACATCTATAGGTTAGGGTAACCAATGTATATATAAAGAATCAAGGTCACATGACCAAGATGGCCTCCATGCCCTTATATGGTAAAAACCCTTCAAAAATCTTCTTCTCGGGAACGGCATGAAGTATCGATGACTCAAGTACTACAATGTATGTATAAATAATGACTTTGTGATGACCTTGACCTACTTTACGGCAAGTTCAACATAGACAATAATTGAGGTCATATGACCAGGATGGCCCTTCAAAAATCTTCTTCTTTGGAAATGATGGACCAATTTCAAAGAAACTTGGCATGAAGCATCGATAGCTAAAGTACTACAATGTATATAAAAATCATGACCCTGTGGTGACCTTGACCTATTTTACGACAATGTCAACATATGTTGCCTATGCCTTTAAATGGGGGGAAAACTGTTAAAATGTCTTTCGAAGGTAAAAACTTGCAGGAAATTGAACAGGATATTGATTATTCTGAAAAAAAAATGTCCCAAGGGGTTCATCTGCCCCTTTTACAGAGGCTATTTTCAAAAATATTCAAACATATTTATTGGTATATACAGCAGATCTCCGGTGAGCGTTTACAGGACCATTGATCCTTTGGTATTTAGTAAAATTGGGATTTACAGGGGTATAATTTTCCTATTTTGCTCTAAAACATAGATTGTGGGTACTCGTTAGAACCGCCTCAGTGAGGCGGTTTTAAAGTGTACCCTTAGTCAATGTTTTCAGCAAATCTAGTCAAAACATTAGTTTTTTTTTCCATTGAAATTTTCATTTGTTACAGCTGAAAAAATTCTCTGTATATGAAATCATGAAAGCATGTCCGTGACATGTATACCCCCTTATACCCGTCTTTTATTTAGCAAAACTGGGGTATGCAGGGGTATACCTAATTATGCCCCCAACTTCGAAAAAGTTGAGGGGGCATATTGGTTTGAGTCTGTCCGTGCAGTTAGTCAGTCTGTGATGTGTGAGCACTCGGTCAGGAACCGTTAGAGCTAGGATCTTGAAATTTGGTATGTAGTTTGTATATGAAAATTAAGAGGACCCGTATTTTTTCTTTCAGGTAAATTCAAGGGGCCATTCTGTGAGAGTTATTTCCCTTTTTAATTCTTGATAAAGTGAATCGATAGTGGGTACCTTGTGTGCGCAACTCCTCCTACAGTTTTAATCCGATTCTCTTGAAACTTTACAGATGTTGTGACCATGCTTTGAAGATATGCATGTGGTTTGGATATAATCCTCAGATTAATTTTTGTCACTTTTTTCGCAATTTGAACTTAGCCATTTTTCGGGCATTTTCACAATGAAAGTGAATGGGCAGTGTGTACCTTGTGTGCGCAACTCCTCCTACAGTTTTAATCCGATTCTCTTGAAACTTTACAGATGTTGTGACCATGCTTTGAAGATATGCATGTGGTTTGGATATAATCCTCAGATTAATTTTTGTCACTTTTTTCGCAATTTGAACTTAGCCATTTTTCGGGCATTTTCACAATGAAAGTGAATGGGCAGTGGGTACCTTGTGTGCGCAACTCCTCCTACAGTTTTATTCTGATTCTCTTGAAACTTAATAGATATTGTGACCATGCTTTAAAGATATGCATGTGGTTTGGATATAATCCTCAGATTAATTTTTATTACTTTTTTTGCAATTTGAACTTAGGGCTTTTCCAGGAAAATTTACCTGGGAGACACGGAACTGAACCAAATTTTTTTCATCGTGGTGGTCGGTGTTCAGACAGTTTCAGTTTCCTTGGTCGTCAGGGTCGTTGATATTTCAATTTCCTGGGTGGTAGGGTTAATTCCGAGATGGATTTATTTCTGGTGGGTCAGTTAAGCCACAAATAAACTCATTTTCACGTTAAATCGCAGGTTTTTATTCCCGAAAACGACTTCGTTTGTATTTTGTATTAAAGGTAAACAATGTGGAGTGTTTGTTTGTTTGTTTGTTCCGCGCCGAACGGCGTTACGGTTTACCGATTTTTTTGGAATCCCAGTCGTTTCTCCCCGGGTCGTTTCCCCCTTGTTTTAGGGGTGGGTCGTTTCGCCCTTAGAAGGTAAGTCGCTGGATGGATGGATGGTGGATGGATGGCTGGATGGGTGGCTTGCAAACGCATGATTCAATTAATTAGCCAATAATTGATTGTGCACTTCAAAGACCACAGCTTGTTTTGATAATTAATTATACTCACACCTGTTAATTAAAGTGGAAGCCTTTCTAAGACACAGTGCCAATCAAGAAGAACAAAAAAAGGAAAAGCAAAAAAAAGTTGCTTTATTGGTCTCTGAGTCTCAGAACCATTTTATCACCCCTGATTTTAAATGACTGCAAACGTTGCTCAGTTGGTTGATTTAGTCCTTTGCGAAATAGATCACATGCTTAACTTTTGATAACTTTCTGTCAAATAGTGACAATAATGGAATTTTGAAAACAATATTTTTCTATCTTGGTATCAAAAAGCATGCATTCCATTTTTACAAATACGACATGGATCTAGGTTAAAACAGAGGCAACAGAGCAGCTACACCGGGGAATGAAATGTCACTTTATTCACTGTTAAGTGTTCACTTTATTCACTATTAAGTGTGTATCTGTTATCACCAGAAGTCCTCGAGTTTGCCGAAATCCCAGTATTTGTGTCTGGAGAATATGATGTTGGTCAGGATGGTAGATAGGGGTGCTTGCGCCTCCGCCATTCGCAAATGCTCTATGGTCACAGTATGGTTCAGGCATTTGCAGACCAGCATCCTCTTGGTATTTTGATGAAACAGACAAGGGTTCTTCCAGGACAATTGAGGACCAATCCCATTTTCCTGGAAACCATTGTCTTAGTTTATTTGAATACTGCAACCCCATAAACGGATACAAAGGTGAACCGTGTTTATGTGTTTAACAGGATTTTGTAACAACTAATTTCTATCCATGGAATCCATGTCGTTTCGCCGTTATCGCCGAGATCGGAAAATGTTTGCTTCAAAATCGTTGAAATTTATTGAATAAAGTATTGAGTATAGAACATCTCCCTGTTGTACGGTCCTTCCGAGATGAGAAATTTGATGGTCAGTTTCCATTATAGCATGGAAAACACCAATACATAAAACAATAAGAACCACCACAGAAGTATCGCCTTGGAACGATCAGTAATATAAAATTACTGGCGGGCTTAAACTAGTTTTACAGAGCTCTAACCTCACCCTCAGCTTCTGCAGTGGTTCACAACATTAAGTCTACAGCCTACAAAACACTCCTGAGACCACAGCTGGAATATGCCTCCATTGTGTGGACACCTCATACAGCAACCTCCATCAATAAGTTAGAATCCGTGCAGCGTAGAGCTACTAGGTGGGCTACCCGAGTGTCACTGCTATGTTCAAAGACCTTCAATGGCCCCCATTGGCTCAAAGACGCATTGATAGTCGTCTCATAATGCTATACAAGGTCACTTATGACCTTGTTGCCATACCAGTAAGTGATTATCTTGTCCCACATATCAGAAGAGACTCCAGACATAACCATCCTTTGGCATACAGCTTGATTACCACTTCAAAAACTACTACAAATTTTCCTTTTTTCCACGAACTGTCACACATTGGAATGCCCTACCTCGCCAAACAGTCATGTTACCCACCGTGGCACAGTTCAGTGATGCTTTCCCCCTAATCTCAAGCATCTGTTTTTATCTTTTAACTATACTGTACTAACACCTCTACTCGCACTGTATAAACTCTTTTCTTTTACTTCAACTAACCCCCTTCAGTACTTGGTATACTGTAGTCACTCAGTGGCGGATTTAGAGGGGTTCAAGGGGTTCGCTCGAACCACCCTCTTGACCCAAATTATTTCATGTTCATGGGGAATTTCAATGGATTTTGTGTGAAATTAGGCAAATGAACCCCCTTTTCTACATTTGAACCCCCTCTTGAGAAATCCTGCATCCGCCTCTGTCACTTCTGAAAGTTCGGAGGTTAAGAAGTACTGGCAGCTAGATAGAACATGAGCCATTTTATTTTTGGGCCGTTTTGACCATCTTCCGGCCGAAACGACTCTGATTTCCTCTGATCGCAAAATCAAGTTCAACGTTGTACTTCCGTTTCCGCTGATAAAAACGTGATGGAGAAATTTTCCGTCGAACAAGTATTAAAAATTTCAGGGTGGGGGGGGGGTTAAATTTAAAAATTTCTGGGTGGGGGGGTTTATTGGAATTTCAATTTTAGTGGTGGTACCCATAAAAAAATTAAAGTTAGATGGGTGGTCCCCCTAAAAAAAAGTTCAGTTCCCCCCCCCCCCCCCCCCCCCCCCATGTAATTTTTCCTGGAATAGCCTTTAGCCATTTTTCGGGCAAGTGAATGGGCAGTGGGTACCTTGTGTGCGCAACTCCTCCTACAGTTTCGTGCCAATTCATTTAAAACTTTACACATGTTATGGGCATGGTCTGAAGATATGCATGTGGTTTGGATATAATCCTTGGATTATTTTTTGTCATTTTTTTCACAATTTGAACTTAGTCATTTTTTCGGGCATTTTAGTGATTGGATAGAGGGTACCTTGTGTGCGCAACTCCTCCTACAATTTAATACGGATACTTTTGAAACTTTGCAGACATTGTGACCATGCTTTGAAGATATGCATGTGGTTGGGATATACTCCTCAGATTAATTTTTGTCACTTTTTTTTAGAATTTGAACTTAGTCATTTTTTGGATATTTTTACATCTTGAAAGTGACTTACCAGTTAGGGGCATAGTGTTTCATAAACACATTTTCTAGTTTTCTTATTTTTGATCCAAAACATACATTGTGGGTACATTGTGTACCCACAATCTATGTTTTGAGCAAAAATAAGAAATATATTTTAAAATATCTGCTTAAATTTTTAATTTTTACAACTTAAGAAAAACCTGTATAATACATGTAATGTGCATGTTTTAGTAATGCATGGGCAAGTTTTCCTAATGTTGACACATTTACCAGGGAAACTTAGCATCATCTGCAATACAATAATATGAGTAATGATAATGATAATAATAATAATGAAAACTTTATTTTAATGCACTAGTGATGTGAATATAGGGGGGCCGGGGATAGCAGGGACATAGCGGGGCTTAAGTGCCGGGATTTAACCTCTGGCGAGTCCGGGCAGTGCCGGGGATGTGCCGGGGTTTTAATTTTCCACCAATATCGTATTTTAGTGTCCAACCACACTTTAAAACATGAATGTTTCACATTAATTTGAATTAAGTATTTAGCTGTATATACTTTAATTTCACGAGAACAAGCCACTGTTGAAGGGAGCGCGGTGGCGTAGTACTCCGTAGCGGTGACTCCGAATCGAGAGGTCCGGGGTTCAATCCCCACAGGCGTCACCGTTTTGTGTCTTTGAGCAAGGCACATTAACTCCCTACAGTACTGGTTAAACCCAGGAAGCGTTGGCTCCGTCCCGACATGACTGAAAAATCTTTTGGATGTTAAACCTCAATACAAACAAACAAAACAAGCTACAGTTGTTGTATACTAAGTAGTATGCAAAATTTCAAGAGCACGAATTAAGTTCATTTAATGCCAAAAGCTCTCTGGTGTGTGTCTGTAGGAGGTGTTCAAATTCTTTTCTGAAACCACTGGGCTAACTTATGCCTAATCTCAGCACCATGCTATTAAAATATTATTCACATAGCTTAGGTCATTTGTAGTCACTCATCATTATTGTCAGTTCCTGGAGGGCCGGGGCTTTTAGCAGGGATTTTACCAAAAATTTGGCCCCGCAGGGTGGGGCTTTTACCCGGGCTTTAAAATTCGAAAAATTAAAAGCCCCGCTATTCCCCGGCCCTAGGGGTGCCGTAGATACAAATGACTGGTGCATAAGAGGAAACCCACTAAGATTCAAATCAGATGTTCTCTTTGGTCCTCAAAATACCAAGGCCAGAGTAATTATCCCGTAAACCAGACTTTTGAACAGAAAAACTGGACTGTTGTTTTGCTTTAAAATCAAGGTAGCTCTCATAGCTGAAAAAACACTGAAGCTGCTGTTTCAACAGATTTTTACCCGAAAACAAAGTTGCAGATCAGCTGTGTAGTGGCTGCACAACTAATCAGCGCCTTTGTTTTCACCACTCTGATACTACAATTTCTCTTCTTCCTAAATCTGAAATTTCAAGCTTCTAACCATCTTCTGAGACTGTACAGGCCAGCTCAGAAACCCCGAAGACCCGGTTTCTTGCGTCACAACTCAAATAGCACCTCTACCTATAATATTGACTTCCCTAACTATGCATACAAGGTGTCATATTTCTGTTTTCTATATTAAGGTCATCTCTGGAGAAAGAGGCAATCATTATAGGACCATTGACTGCTGAGACTTCAGGGAATACCAGCAATCCTGTTAAAGGACCTCATGTTTACAAGTTTCAGCTTTGGGCAAAGTAAGTCAAAGTAGTAGTGAATTGTTGAGTAATATATCGCTGTTAGGAGGTCAGTTTTAAAGCAGAGCAAATCACGAGCGCGCAGCGCGCATACAACTGACCGACAAACAGTGATATGTTACTCAACAATTCACGCATTAAGGCTGATCTATTTCAATTCTAACACACAATAAATGGCATAAAATCATTTTAAACCTTCAGTTTCTTTAACTTTTCAACCATTGCACTGAAGAAATCCCACCAAACTTTTGACTGTACTGCAAATGTTTACATATGTTTGTTATGTTTTGAATGCATTGAAATGACGTTACACCGTCAAACGTCAAGGTAACGTGACTTATGGGATAGGTGACGTCATAATTTAATCAAAATGGCATAAAAACGGCGCAAAGTGACGATACGCTAATCTGCCCAGTGATAAATCACTCAATATATCACTGCACTTTAACATTGGCTTCTAGAGGCAGGGTGTGTTAGAATATACATTAAATCAGTATTAAATATCAATCAATGTGTTTGTGAAATAATGATTTGACAAGTCGCAGTATTTGCCAGTATCATATCATCTTAGATATATTGATTTATGTCTGCTTATTAGCTCACCTGAGCCGTTAGGCTCACAAGGTGAGCTTATAGGATGGACATGATCCGGCGTCCGTCCGTCGTCAGTCCGTCCGTCGTCCACCATTTTCAAAGATCTTCTTCTCTGAAATCGCTTGGCCAATCAATCAAAGCCAAATTTTATATGAAGCATCTATAGGAAGGGGGAACCAATGTATTTATAAATTATCTAGGTCACATGACCAAGATGGCCGCCATGCCCATATATGGTAAAAACCCTTCAAAATTCTTCTTCTCCGGAACCACCGGACTGATTTCAAAGAAACTTGGCATGAACCATCGGGGACAAGAGTACTACAATGTGTTTATAAATTATGACCTTTGGATGACCTTGACCTATTTTACGGCGAGGTCAACATAGGTCGCCCATGCATTTGAATGGGGAAAATTGTTAAAATGTCATTTGAAAGGCAAATCTTGCAGAAAATGGGCAAATGGACTGAAGGTTGGTAATTCTGAAAAAAAATTGGACCCCAGGGGTTGGTCTGCCCCCACCCCTGGACAATGTACATGTAAATTACAAAAATATTCAAAGATCTTCTTCTCTGAAACCACTTGGCCAATCAAAGCCAAATTTTATAGGAAGCTTCTATGGGAAGGGGGAATCAATGTGTTTATAAATAATCCAGGTCACATGACCAAGATGGCCGCCATGCCCATATATGGTAAAAACCATTCAAAATTCTTCTTCTCCGGAACCACTGGAACGATTTCAACAAAACTTGGCATGTAGCATCGGGCACTAGCGTACTACAATGTGTTTATAAATTATGACCTTTGGATGACCTTGACCTATTTTACGGCAAGGTCAACATAGGTCACCCATGCATTTGAATGGGGAAAATTGTTAAAATGTCATTTGAAAGGCAAATCTTGCAGGAAATGGGCATATGGACTGAAGGTAGGTAATTCTGAAAAAAAATTTGGATCCCAGGGGTTGGTCTGCCCCCACCCCGGGGCAATATACATGTATATTACCATAATATTCAAAGATCTTCTCTGAAACCACTTGGCCAATCAAAGCCAACTTTTATAGGAAGCATCAATGGGAAGGGGGAATCAATGTGTTTATAAACAATCCAGGTCACATGACCAAGATGGCTGCCATGCCCATATATGGTGAAAACCCTTCAAAATTCTTCTTCTCCTGAACCAATGGACCAATTTCAACAAAACTTGGCATGAACCATCGGGGACTGAAGTACTACAATGTGTTTATAAATTATGACCTTTGGATGACCTTGACCTATTTTACAGCAAGGTCAACATAGGTCGACAATGCACTTGAATGGGGAAAACTTTTAAGATGTCATTTAAAGTGAAAGTCTTGCAGGAAATGGGCAGTAGGACTGAATATTAATGATTCTGAAAAAAATTGGACCCCAGGGGCTCATTTGCCCCAGCCCCGGGGCATTATACATGTATATTACCATAATATTCAAACATCTTCTCCTCTGAAACCGCTTGGCCAATCAAAGCCATATTTCATGTGAAGCATCTATAGAATGTGGGAATCAATGTGTATATAAATAATCAAGGTCACATGACCAAGATGGCCGCCATGCCCATATATGGTATAAACCCTTCAAAAATATTCTTCTCTGGAACCGGTGGATCGATTTTGAAGAAACTTGGCATGAAGCATCGATGACTCAGGTACTGCAATGTATGTATAAATCATGACCCTGTGATGACCTTGACTTATTTTAAGGCAAGGTCAACATAGGTTGCCTATGTATTTGAATGGGTAAACTGTTAAAATGTCATTTGAAGGGAAAACCTTGTATGGACAGTACATTGATTATTCTGAAAAAAATAATGGCCCAAGGGCTTCACCTGCCCCTATACTGGGACTATTTTCTATAACATTCGTATATACAGCAGATCTCAGGTGAGCGTTTACAGGACCATTGGTCCTCTGGTTTTTATACTGGTCCGAAGTTTTAGACTATCATTTGGAATTGAATCTTTATTTTCGAAGAAAAGATCTTTTAGATGGCACACTTGGGACACAAGCCTGTTTGGAACAGTTAGTAATGAATTTGCAGGTTAGATTTCACCATTACCAATTATTAGATTAATGATAAGTCTAATAAGACCTTCTCTAGTTAGGCCTACTCATGACCATTCCTGGTAAACTTCTCAAGTAAGGCCTACTCATGACCATTCCTGGTAAACTTCTCAAGCTAGGCCTACTCATGACCATTCCTGGTAAACTTCTCAAGTTAGGCCTACTCATGACCATTACTGGTAAACTTCTCAAGCTAAGCCTACTCATGACCATTCCTGGTAAACTTCTCAAGTTAGGCCTACTCATGACCATTCCTGGTAAACTTCTCAAGCTACGCCTACTCATGACCATTCCTGGTAAACTTCTCAAGTAAGGCCTACTCATGACCATTCCTGGTAAACTTCTCAAGCTAGGCCTACTCATGACCATTCCTGGTAAACTTCTCAAGTTAGGCCTACTCATGACCAGTCCTGGTAAACTTCTCAAGTAAGGCCTACTCATGACCATTCCTGGTAAACTTCTCAAGTAAGGCCTACTCATGACCAGTCCTGGTAAACTTCTCAAGTAAAGCCTACTCATGACCAGTCCTGGTAAACTTCTCAAGCTAGGCCTACTCATGACCAGTCCTGGTAAACTTCTCTAGTTAGGCCTACTCATGACCAGTCCTGGTAAACTTCTCAAGCTAGGCCTACTCATGACCAGTCCTGGTAAACTTCTCTAGTTAGGCCTACTCATGACCAGTCCTGGTAAACTTCTCAAGCTAGGCCTACTCATGACCAGTCCTGGTAAACTTCTCAAGCTAGGCCTGCTCATGACCAGTCCCCGTAAACTTCTCAAGTTAGGCCTACTCATGGTCAATCCCGGTAAACTTCTCAAGTTAGGCCTACTCATGGCCATTCCCGGTAAACTTCTCTAGTTAGGCCTACTCATGACCAGTCCTGGTAAACTTCTCTAGTTAGGCCTACTCATGGCCAGTCCTGGTAAACTTCTCAAGCTAGGCCTGCTCATGACCAGTCCCCGTAAACTTCTCAAGTTAGGCCTACTCATGGCCAGTCCCGGTAAACTTCTCTAGTTAGGCCTACTCATGGCCAGTCCTGGTAAATTTCTCAAGTTAGGCCTACTCATGGCCAGTCTTAGGCCTACTCATGGCCAGTCCTGGTAAATTTCTCAAGTTAGGCCTACTCATGGCCAGTCCTGGTAAACTTCTCAAGTTAGGCCTACTCATGGCCAGTCCTGGTAAACTTCTCAAGTTAGGCCTACTCATGGCCAGTCCTGGTAAACATCAAGTTAGGCCTACTCATTGCCAGTCCTGGTATTAAGTTAGGCCTACTCATGACCAGTCCTGGTAAACTTCTCAAGTTAGGCCTACTCATGGCCAGTCCTGGTAAACTTCTCAAACTAGGCCTACTCATGACCAGTCCTGGTAAACTTCTCAAGCTAGGCTTACTCATGACAAGTCCTGGTAAACTTCTCAAGCTAGGCCTACTCATGGCCAGTCCTGGTAAACTTCTTAAGTTAGGCCTACTCATGACCAGTCCTGGTAAAAAAAACTCAATTTAGGCCTACTCATGGCCAGTCCTGGTAAACTTTTCAAGTTAGGCCTTCTCATGGCCAGTCCTTGTAAACTTCTCAAGTTAGGCCTACTCATGACCAGTTCCAGTAAACTTTTCAAGTTAGGTCTACTCATAACCAGTCCTGGTAAACTTCTCAAGTTAGGCCTACTCATGACCAGTCCTGGTAAACTTCTCAAGCTAGGCCTACTCATGACAAGTCCTGGTAACATTCTCAAGCTAGGCCTACTCATGACCAGTCCTGGTAAACTTCTTAAGTTAGGCCTACTCATGACCTGTCCTGGTAAAAAAAACTCAATTTAGGCCTACTCATGGCCAGTCGTGGTAAACTTTTCAAGTTAGGCCTTCTCATGGCCAGTCCTTGTAAACTTCTCAAGTTAGGCCTACTCATGACCAGTTCCAGTAAACTTTTCAAGTTAGGTCTACTCATAACCAGTCCTGGTAAACTTCTCAAGTTAGGCCTACTCATGACCAGTCCTGGTAAACTTCTCAAGCTAGGCCTACTCATGAAAAGTCCTGGTAAACTTCTCAAACTAGGCCTACTCATGACCAGTCCTGGTAAACTTCTCAAGTTAGGCCTACTCATGACCATTCCTGGTAAACTTAATAAGCTAGGCCTACTCATGACCAGGCCTGGTAAACTTCTCAAGTTAGGCCTACTCATGACCAGTCCTGGTAAACTTCTCAAGTTAGGCCTACCTACGACCAGTCCTGGTAAACTTCTCAAGTTAGGCCTCATTATGGCCAGTCCTGGTAAACTTCTCAAGTTAGGCCTACTCATGGCCTGTCCTGGTAAACTTCTCAAGCTAGGCCTGCTCATGGCCAGTCCTGGTAAACCTCAAGTTAGGCCTACTCATGACCAGTCCTGGTAAACTTCTTAAGTTAGGCCTTCTCATGGCCAGTCCTGATAAAAATCTCAATTTAGGCCTACTCATGGCCAGTCCTGGTAAACTTCTCAAGTCAGGCCTACTCATGGCTAGTCCTGGTAAACTTCTCAAGTTAGGCCTACTCATGACCAGTCCTGGTAATCTTCTCAAGCTAGGCCTACTCATGGCCAGTCCTGGTAAACTTCTCAAGCTAGGCCTACTTATGGCCAGTCCTGGTAAACTTCTCAAGTTAGGCCTACTCATGGCCAGTCCTGGTAAACTTCTCAAGCTAGGCCTACCTACGACCAGTCCTGGTAAACTTCTCAAGTTAGGCATACTCATGGCCAGTCCTGGTACACTTCTCAAGCTAGGCCTGCTCATGGCCAGTCCTGATAAACCTCAAGTTAGGCCTTCTCATGACCAGTCCTGATAAAAATCTCAATTTAGGCCTACTCATGGCCAGTCCTGGTAAACTTCTCAAGTTAGGCCTACCCATGGCTAGTCCTGGTAAACTTCTCAAGTTAGGCCTACCCATGACCAGTCCTGGTAAACTTCTCAAGCTAGGCCTACTCATGACCAGTCCTGGTAAACTTCTCAAGCTAGGCCTACTTATGGCCAGTCCTGGTAAACTTCTCAAGTTAGGCCTACTCATGGCCAGTCCTGGTAAACTTCTCAAGCTAGGCCTACCTCCGACCAGTCCTGGTAAACTTCTCAAGTTAGGCTTAATTATGGCCAGTCCTGGTAAACTTCTCAAGTTAGGCCTACTCATGGCCAGTCCTGGTACACTTCTCAAGCTAGGCCTACTCATGACCAGTCCTGGTAAACCTCAAGTTAGGCCTACTCATGACCAGTACTGGTAAACTTCTCAAGTTAGGCCTACTCATGACCAGTCCTGGTAAACTTCTCAAGCTAGGCCTACTCATGACCAATCCTGGTAAATTTCTAAAGGTAAGACTACTCATGACCACTTCTGGTAAACTTCTCATGACCAGTCCTGGAAAACTTCTCAAGTAAGGCCTACTCATGACCAGTCCTGGTAAACTTCTCAAGCTAGGCCTACTCATGACCAGTCCTGGTAAACTTCTCAGGCTAGGCCTACTCATGACCAGGCCTGGTAAACTTCTCAAGTTAGGCCTACTCATGACCAGTTCTGGTAAATTTCTCAAGCTAGGCCTACTCATGACCAGTCCTGGTAAACTTCTCAAGCTAGGCCTACTCATGACCAGGCCTGGTATACTTCTAAAGTTAGGCCTACTCATGACCAGTTCTGGTAAACTTCTCAAGCTAGGCCTACTCATGACCATTCCTGGTAAACTTCTCAAGCTAGGCCTACTCATGGCCAGTCCTGGTAAACTTCTCATTAGGCCTACTCATGGCCAGTCCTGGTAAACTTCTCAAGTTAGGCATACTCATGGCCAGTCCTGGTAAACCTCAAGTTAGGCCTACTCATGGCCAGTCCTGGTAAACTTCTCAAGTTAGGCCTACTCACAACCAGTCCTAGTTAACTTATCAAGTTAGGCCTACTCATGACAAGTCCTGGTAAACTTCTCAAGCTAGGCCTACTCATGACCAATCCTGGTAAATTTCTCAAGTTAGGGCTACTCATGACCACTCCTGGTAAACTTCTCAAGTTAGGCATACTCATGGCCAGTCCTGGTAAACCTCAAGTTAGGCCTACTCATGACAAGTCCTGGTAAACTTCTCAAGCTAGGCCTACTCATGACCAATCCTGGTAAATTTCTCAAGTTAAGGCTACTCATGGCCAGTCCTGGTAAACTTCTCAAGTTAGGCATTCTCATGGCCAGTCCTGGTAAACCTCAAGTTAGGTCTACTCATGGCCAGTCCTGGTAAACTTCTCAAGTTAGGCCTACTCACGACCAGTCCTAGTAAACTTCTCAAGTTAGGCCTACTCATGACCAGTCCTGGTAAACTTCTCAAGCTAGGCCTACTCATGGCCAGTCCTTGAAAACTTCTCAAGTTAGGCCTACTCATGACCAGTTCCAGTAAACTTTTCAAGTTAGGTCTACTCATAACCAGTCCCGGTAAACTTCTCAAGTTAGGCCTACTCATGACCAGTCCTGGTAAACTTCTCAAGTTAGGCCTACTCATGACAAGTCCTGGTAAACTTCTCAAGCTAGGCCTACTCATGACCAATCCTGGTAAATTTCTCAAGTTAAGGCTACTCATGACCACTCCTGGTAAACTTCTCATGACCAGTCCTTGTAAACCTCTCAAGTAAGGCCTGCTCATGACTAGTCCTGGTAAACTTCTCAAGTTAGGCCTACTCATGACCATTCCTGGTAAACTTCTCAAGCTAGGCCTACTCATGACCAGGCCTGGTAAACTTCTCAAGTTAGGCCTTTTCATGACCAGTCCTGATAAAAATCTCAATTTAGGCCTACTCATGGCCAGTCCTGGTAAACTTCTCAAGTTAGGCCTTCTTATGGCTAGTCCTGGTAAACTTCTCAAGTTAGGCCTACTCATGACCAGTTCTGGTAAACTTTTAAAGTTAGGCCTACTCATGACCAGTCCTGGTAAACTTCTCAAGTTAGGCCTACTCATGACCAGTCCTGGTAAACTTCTCAAGCTAGGCCTACTAATGACAAGTCCTGGTAAACTTCTCAAGCTAGGCCTACTCATGACCAATCCTGGTAAATTTCTAAAGTTAAGACTACTCATGACCAGTCCTGGAAAACTTCTCAAGTAAGGCCTACTCATGACTAGTCCTGGTAAACTTCTCAAGTTAGGCCTACTCATGACCAGTTCTGGTAAACTTCTCAAGCTAGGCCTACTCATGACCAGTCCTGGTAAACTTCTCAAGCTAGGCCTACTCATGACCAGGCCTGGTAAACTTCTCAAGTTAGGCCTACTCATGACCAGTCCTGGTAAACTTCTCAAGCTAGGCCTACTCATGACCAGTCCTGGTAAACTTCTCAAGCTAGGCCTTCTCATGACTAGTCCTGGTAAACTTTTCAAGTTAGGCCTTCTAGGCCCATACCTGTCAACTCTCCCGGATTCCCCATTATTCTAATGGTTTTGCCATGGACTAACGATCTCCAATCCAATTTCTTTTAAAAACGCCAAACTAACGGATTTCGGGCTGTCTACTGGTTAATTTTAATATCCGAAACAAAAAAGAAAACATATCCTAGTTTTTCCGTGTTTACACAAACAAAGTCAAGGTCATTGCGAATTTCTATTTGAGTTCGGGAAATTTCGATTGTTCCGATTTCTATTTTTAGCGTATTCGGCAAATTCCGGTTCGCATTCGAGATTCTCCGGTTCTCCGATCTATTTTTTTGCATGATATTGGGAAATTCCGGTAAAAGATAAAACAAGCTTTGTGATTGGCCAATAACTTTTTTAGGTTGATTTTGGAATCAATCAGATTGCATGTAACAAATGATCATCGGTAAAACTCCCAATATGGCCACACCCTTGGTAGAAATATGTCAAAACTGATTTTTCGATCAAATTACATTGTTTCCTTGCGGTTTTTTGCATTATAGTCTTTGAAGAAAATTGCACAAGCAAATTTTCAGTACCCGAGGTATGACACCGTCTCCATTATTCCTTGTTTTAAGGGTTTTGCATCGGTGAATGCTAGCGGTATGCTACTTTTGCCAATAACAAGTATTGTCTTTTTGAAAAGCTGGAAAAAATCCCCCTCCTGAAGAAAAAATCTCCCTCCTTGAAATTTTATAGGTCTTAAAGCGCGCACTTAAGTTGCAGGCTAATTTGGTCAAAAAGTCAATGTTTCGCGCAATCTGCCTCTTAGAATTTCCAGGAGGTTGACAGGTCTGGCTTAGGCCTACTCATGACGAGTCCTGGTAATCTTCTCAAGTTAGGCCTACTCAGAAAACAAAGTCATGTGACAGCTGCTAACACAAAGGATCATACAAAACTCCAGTGGTCATTTGACATAGCCAACTAGGGGAGTTGACTAAACTTCATATAAAATGGCAGTACTTGTAAGATTCTGTTTATCATATGACTTAAAAATGTTTTGTTTTTACCTTTATGGTATTCATATATTCACTGAAAAATACTTTGTAAAATCGTTGACAAAACCAACCACCAATATTTTCAGATCTGGCGAGAGACTAGAAACTAGTGTGAAGTCCTCTGAGATGTTGTACAACCCTGCAGTGGTGGATGTCACAGTTTCTGGAGGTAAGTGGAGTAGACTATACGCCAAACATATATTTTAGATCAGATATTTTGTTGCCATATTTAGTATAGGAGGATGGTCCAATCAGAAATACAAACTTGTGTAATTACTTTCACGATTGATATTTTTCAAGATAGTTTTCATCAGAATTATGGATTTTTAGCTCACCTGAGCCGAAGGCTCACAGGTGAGCTTATAGTATACCCATGCTCCGTCGTCCGTCCGTCGTCCGTCGTCCGTCCGTCGTTCACAATTTCAAAGATCTTCTCCTCTGAAACCGCTTGGCCAATCAAAGCCAAACTTCATGTGGAGCATCCTTAGGAAGGGGGAACGAAAGTTTATATAAATGGTCCAGGTCACATGACCAAGATGGCCGCCATGGCTATAAATAGCCTATCAATTATTGTCATATCAATCATTTGATACCAATTTCAGCTCTCTAGGACTTTTGGCTGCTGAGATATAAACGTTTCTGTTGGTATACCCCCTCTATTTTTCTGTCATTTTTATCTAATATTTTAAGTTCTCAGCAATATTTAACACTGAGAAAGCCTAGTTTTTCATAAATCTTATCCTATGATTATAGAGCAATACCATAGCAATCATTTGATACCGATTTCGGCTCTCTATAACTTTTGGTTGCCGAGTTATAATGATTTTTTGGGGGTATACCCCCCTCCACTTTTTTCTGTGATTTTTCTCTAATATTTATAGTTTTTATCAATATTCGAAAAAAGTAAGTCAGGTTGTTTGTGTGTCTTACCACATGATTTTAGAACATTATCTTATCAATTATTTGATACCAATTTCAGCTTTCTAGAGCTGTTTGTCATTGAGATAATAGCAGTTTTATTGGTATACCCCCTTCGTTTGCAAGTGATTTTTCTCTTATATCTTAAGTTCTTTTAAATATTTGAGAAACAAGAAAGTCAGCTTGTTTATATACTTGTTGCTTGGTTATAGAATATTGTCATAGCAATCATTTTATAGCAATTTCAGCTCTGTAGAGCCTGTGGTAACTGAGGTATCAGCAGTTTTATTGATATACCCCCTTCTTTGCCAGTGATTTTTCTCCTATATCTTAAGTTTTCTCAAATATTTGAGGAGCAAAAAATCAGCTTGCTGTATACCTTTTACATGGTCATAGAATATTGTCATATCAATTATTTGATACCAATATCAGCTCTCTAGGACTTTTGCTTGTTGAGATATGTATGTTTCCTTTGGTATACCCCCTATATTTTTCTGTGATTTTTTATCTAATATTTTAAGTTTTCATCAATATTCAAACACTAAGAAAGTCTAATTTTTCATAAATCTTATCTTATGATTATAGAACATTACCATAACAATTAATTGATACCAATTTAAGCTTTCTATATTTTTTGGTTGCTGACGTATTAAGTTTTTTGGTGGTATACCCCCTCAATTTTTCTGTGATTTTTCTCTAATATTCAAAGCTTTTATCAATATTAAAAAAAGTATGTCAGATTGTTTAAGTAACTTACCAAGAGGTTTTAAAGCGTTATTTTAGCAATCATTTGATACCAATTTCAGCTTTATAGGGCTTTTTGTCTATGAGATATTAGCAGTTTTATTGGTATACCCCCTTCGTTTGCAAGTGATTTTTCTCTTATATCTAAAGTTCTTTTAGATATTTGAGCAACAAGAAAGTCAGTTTGTTTATATACTTGTTATATGGTTATAGAATATTGTCAAAGCAATCATATTATAGCATTTTCAGTCTCTAGAACTTTTGGTTATTGAGATATATACGTTTCCGTTGGTATACCCCCTATATTTTTCTGAGATTTTTATCTAATATTTAAAGTTCTCATCACTATTTCATCAATGAGAAAGTCAAATTATTTATGTTTTTATCACATGATTAATGAAAGTTATTCTTGCAATCATTTGATACCAATTTAAGCTCTCTAGATTTTTTGGTTACTGATATATTAGCAGTTTTCTTGGTATACCCCCTTCGTTTGCCAATGTTTTTTCTCCTATAGCTTAAGTTCTCTTAAATATTCGAGAAAGAAAAAAACATCTTTTGTTTATATACCTTTTACATGGTTATAGATTATTGTCATAGCAATCATTTGATACCAATTTCAGCTGTCTAGGACTTTTGGTTGCTGAGAAATATACGTTTCTGTTGGCATACCCCCTATATTTTTCTGAGATTTTTATCTAATATTTAAAGTTTTCATCTATATTCCAACAATGAGAAAGTCAAATTAATTATGTTCTTTATCTTATGTTTATAGAACATTATTCTTGCAATCATTTGATACCAATTTTAGCTCTCTAGAGCTTTTGGTCACTGATATATCAGCAGTTTTATTGGTATACCCGCTTCGTTTGTAAATGTTTTTTATTCTCTAGCTTAAGTTCTCTTAAATACTCGAGAAACAAGAAAGACATTTTATTTATATACCCTTTACAATGTTATAGAATATTGTCATATCAATCATTTGATACCAATTTCAGCTGTCTAGGACTTTTGGTTGCTGAGAAATATATGTTTCCGTTGGCATACCCCCTATATTTTTCTGAGATTTTTATCTAATATTTAAAGTTTTCATCTATATTCCAACAATGAGAAAGTCAAATTAATTATGTTCTTTATCTTATGTTTATAGAACATTATTCTTGCAATTATTTGAGACCAATTTTAGCTCTCTAGAGCTTTTGGTCACTGACATATCAGCAGTTTTATTTGTATACCCCCTTCATTTGCAAATGTTTTTTCTTCTATAGCTTAAGTTCTCTTAAATACTCGAGAAACAAGAAAGACATTTTATTTATATCCCCTTTACATGGTTATAGACTATTGTCATAGCAATTATTTGATACCAATTTCAGCTGTCTAGGACTTTTGGTTGCTGAGATATATACGTTTCCGTTGGCATACCCCCTATATTTTTCTGAGATTTTTATCTAATATTTAAAGTTCTCATCTATATTCCAACAATGAGAAAGTCAAATTAATTATGTTTCTTATCTAATGATTATAGCACATAATTCTAACAATCATTTGATTCAAATTTAGGTCTCTAGAGCTTTTGGTCACTGAGATATCAGCAGTTTTATTTGTATAACCCCTTCGTTTGCCAGTGATTTTTCTCCTATATCTCAAGTTCCCTTAAGTATTTGTGCTACAAAAGAGTCAGCTTATTGATATATCTAATTGTATAATTATAAAATATTGTTATAGCAATCATTTGATACCAATTTTTGTTCTTTATGACTTTCGGTTCCTGAGAAATACACGTTTTTGTAGGTATACCCCCTCCATTTTCTGTGATTTTTCTCTAATATTTAAAGTTTCCTCAATATTTGAACGGCACAAAAGTCTGACTATTAATGTATCTTATTATGTCGTTTTAGAATGTTATCATAGCAATCATTTGTTACAAATTTCAGCTCTCTATGGCTTTTGGCTGCCGAGCTATAAACGTTTCTGTAGGTATACCCCCTACATTGGTCTGTGATTTGTCTCTAAAATTGAAAGTTCTCATCAATATTTGAACACCAAGAAGGTCAAAATCATTCTGTATTTTTTCACATTAATATAGAACATTATCATAACAATAATTTCATACAAATTTGGAGTTTTTGGTTGCTGAGATATCTGAATTTCGTTGATTTTTCCCCTTCGTTTATCTGTTATTTTTCTCTGATATCTGAAGTTCTTTTTTAATATTTGAGCCTTAAGATAGCCAGCTCGTTTATATATCTCAGTACATGGTTATAGAGCATTGTCATAGCAATCATTTGATACCAATTCAAGCTCTTTAGAGCTTTTGGTTGCTGAGATATAAACAACTGTGCTGGTATTCTCCATTTTCTGTGATTTTAGTCTAATACATGAAGTTTTCATTAATATTCGAACACCAGGAAGTCAGTTTGATAATTAAATCTTATTACATAGTTATAAAGCATTGCAAAAGCAATCATTTGATACCTATTTCTGCTTTCTAAGTCTATCAGTAGCCAAGATACATGTGGTAATATAGGTGTACCACCTTACTATCTACGCTTATTAGGGGTTGTATTGAATACTCTGTGATTTTAGGTGACACAAATGGGCATTAAAGTGATCCTCTGACCAAACTGGCACCCTTGAGCATTTGTTCTAAGGGTTTAAATTACATCCTATAACCCAAACCAAACCCTTCAAATGGCAATATAATTATTTTCCCTTTGTAAATCCTGATTTTCGTCATTTTCATTAATATTCATGAAAATGCAAATGAGATGATTTTCATTTAGGCCCATGGCATCAAATAGAATAATTGATACAATAACAATGATAGTTTAGGCCTGAAATTAGTTTTTATGGGATAATTGATTTTTATTTTTATTTTTTTTTCATCTTAATGTTTTAATGAAAATTCATGAATATGCAAGTTAGATAATTTCCATTACTTATCATAGGATAAAAGGAATATGCCTATGATTAAGAATGAGACCAAGTTCAATGGTCTAGGATAAAAAACAATTGAGATATTTTCAATTTTCTATGTGTACCCCCATTATTAACGCAAAAATTGAATATTTAGAGTAATTTAATAAAACATAGCGTAAAACGCAAATGCCTCGACTTTCAGATGGCAGAAAACAGGATTTGATAGCTTTTTCAATGTACTTTTAGAGAATAATAGTGTAGAAATTTCCCTTCGGGAGGAAAGGGGGATTTGGATAGCTAGAAGACTATTCCCTACCATTTTTTGTGTTAAAATGACGTGTTTTTTTAATTATGTGGTATCGTAAATAACGTGTCGTTTCACCATTAAAGCTACCAGCAATGCAAGTCCCCCTGATTTTTTACAAGTCTACAAACATAGTCCTACATGAAAATCATAAGGGGATTTGTTCAGGCCAGATGGTACCGACCCCCAAAATTTACGGTATTGGCTCATGGACCATGTATATTTTCATAATAATGAAACATCTTTTCCCCTGAAACCACTTGGCCAATCAAAGCCAAACTTCATATGGAGCATCCTTGGGAAGGGGGAAAGAAAGTTTATATAAATAGTCAAGGTCACATGACCAAGATGGCCGCCATGGCTATAAATAGAAAAAACCTTTGAAAATCTTCTTCTCCAGAACCAGAAGGTCAATGATTTTGAAACTTGGTGTGAAGCATTAGTGACTGGAGCTCTACAAAGTTTATATAAATCATGACCCTGGGATGACCTTGACCTATTTTACGGCAAGGTCAACATAGGTCGCTCATGCATTTGAATGGGGAAAAGTGTTTAAATGTCATTTGTAGGGAAAAACTTGCAGGAAATGGGCAAATGGACTTAAGATTGATGATTCTGAAAAAATTTGGACCTGTCCAAAAAAAAATCTGTCTGCCCCCACCCCGGGGCAATATACATGTATATTACAGTGATATTCAAAGATCTTCTTCTCTGAAACTGCTTGGCCAATCAAAGCCAAACTTTATGAGGAGCATTGTTAGGAAGTGGGATTGAAAGTATATATAAATGGTCAAGGTCACATGACCAAGATGGCTGCCATGGCTATAAATAGCAAAAACCTTTAAAAATCTTTCTCTCCAGAACCAGAAGGCCTATGATTTTGAAACTTGGCATGAAGCATCAGGCAATGGGACATCTACAAAGTTTATATAAATGGTGACCCTTGGATGACCTTGACCTATTTCATGGCAAGGTCAACTTAGGTAGCCGATGCATTTGAATGGGGAAAATTGTTAAAATGTCATTTGAAGGGCAAAACTTGCAGTAAATTGGCAAATGGACTGCAGTTTTATGTTTTCATAAAGAAATTGACTCCAGGGGTTGCTCTGACCCGGCCCTGGGGTTATATACATGTATAGTACCATTCTAGTCAAACAAGTTTATTGGTATATATCTCGGGTTTCAGGTGAGCATTTACAGGACCATTGGTCCTCTGGTTCCAGGTCTGATTACTATTTTGACTGAATCACTTGACAACCGTCATTGCCTAGCAACAAGAGAATGCAAGGTAAATGACTCTGGACAGGGTTAAAATTGGTTTTATTTATGTAATCAAGTCTCATAACGAAGCACAAATACGTCAACAATTGTTCTGTTTGAAGTACAATTACCCCTTGAATAGAATTATTGTACATAACTTGATGAGCCGAGCGTAGCACAAGTTAATGAGCTTTGGCTGTCTGTACCCCCAAGAATCTGAGTTAATTTTGATCTCTCTAAACCTCCTCATTCGCATCAACACCCCTTCTACTGACTCAAAAGGTTAAATACCATAAAATGATTATTTTTTGCATGGAAATTCTTCATTATGATTTAGTCTGGGAATAAAGGCTGATATTTGCATCTTTATCTGCATCACATATATGCCTGAGTTAAGGGTATTTGTCATAGTTCATTGACATTATGATATTTTGGACACCCGGCTGATCTTTACATATCCCTCTCTGTTGTAATCACCATATTTGTGTTTGGTTGATGCTGGCCAGATGGCTGTTCTTTGCACATGTTGTTAAGTTACTGTGGTGTCTTGCACTGTCATTTCTTTCAGAGTTGGAATCTGAATTTACATTATGAACATGTGCCAATGTTATATACAGATTTTTCCTAAGTTGTAAAAATTGATAATTTTCAGTAGAAAAATAAAATTGGATATTTTTAATGTTTTAACTCAAAACATAAATTGTGGGTACGCGTTAGAACCGCCTCGCTGGGGTGGTTCTAATGAGTACCCACTATATATGTTTTGAATCAAAAATAAGAAAATAAGGTATACTCCTGCAAACCCCAGTTTTACTGCATAAATGTAGGGTTTAAGGGGGTATATATTACACGGACATGTTATCCTGATGAATAAGATTAATTCCTTGTTCTATCCTGTATTTCAGACTCCTGCCCTGGAGAGCTGCTCTCATTCACTGGTCAGAGGGGAATATTTGTGGAGGGTGTCATCAAGCCTCCTCTGTCAGGGGTGAAGGTCATTGTCATGGCAACCACAGGCAAGATGGAGCCTGTTATCTTGGAAACTAAAGAGGCTGGAACTTTCAGGTGAGTTGTATGAAAGAGAGCTTGGTGGCTCAAGAGTCCAGGCATCATAAGCAAGTGTCTAGGGGTGTAATACATAGTGTTGCCTTGTTTCTTTCAATAGAACTGGTCAGGTACCTGGCCCAGGAAGTACTGGTATCCCAACCTGATTGTGGGGAACATAAAGATTTTATTCAAAAATACCTATATTACTGTGTATTGAGGGCCATTAGCTGATCAATGATAAGGGTCAGGGCACTAGAAAACCTGGTGACTTGACAATGACTGATGTATATTTCAGAGTTGGTCCTCTAGACAAGACTATACAGTATGATGTATCGGCAGAGAAAGAGGGCTATGTGATGGCTAGGGAAGATGGGGATAAGATAACCTTTAGAGCTTTCCAGCTCGGCAAAGTTGCTGTCAAGGTTAGATAAACTTAATATTCAAAACAGTTGTCTTAGATTTAATTGCATTTTGACCCAAAACATTTTATTTTTTTCTAGTCTGTAAATAGACATAAGTTATCTTACAAGAAGTGTTTGTACATGCTGAACAGTGTAGGCAGTGAGCATCAGGATGACATTTGCTTGTTCAATAGGATAATCAAAAGTTTTAGCTAAAATGAGTCAATTTTTCACTGTATATTTCAAAGGCATGTTGTTGTTGTACTTAGTATAAATGAAAATAAAAAGTCAATAAGCAATGCTTATTAAATACCCCCTGCCATCTAACTGTTAACCACAAAAATTATTTTTTCACAATAAAATTTCTTCATGCAAATATCGTATTGGTGCTCATCATGTGGGCATGATATCAAATTGTTCCATCAAAAACTGTCATAGGAGTTGATCTGCCTATGAATGCCTTTACCTGTAAAAAAAAAATAAGAAAATTGTATAAATTCTCATAGCTATCATTTTGTCAAAAATTATTTTTTCGCAGTAATATTTTTTTCATGCAAATGTTGAATAGGTCTGCATTATGTAGACATATAGCTTTTTTCAATTGAGTGAAAACACCCCCAGTTTGCCTGTAAGTAAAGTTTGCAAGTGTAGGGTGTAAACTCTGTGTCACTGTGACAATTGATTGGAAATTTTACCTCAGTCTCTACTTCTATTTTTATCTGCAGTACTCTAGATCTATTTATAGAGTACTGACAACATCAATACACCAAAATAGACAATCAAAAATGGTGACAAGTAAACAGTTTAGTCAGTAGAGTTTCTTTGATGTTTGAATTGTGCTGTACAAGTGCATTTGATTTTTAACATGACCCAAAATTGTTCTAGTGTAAATTTTATGAAAAGTGTCAGGTAATTATTTTATCTAGATTGTAAACTTTCATACCTCTTACATGGTTTCAAAAGACCACTGCAATTATTATATATTTGCAACTTATCAATCAAAATTGACAAGGTATTAAACCTATTTTATTTTTTCAGTTCTTGAATTAGCTCAATAAGGTGTTGACTGAGACCAAACACTTCAAGTGCGAATCAGACAGTTTGTAGGATTTCAAAGATTGTTATCTTAATTATACATTATCCAAGTATGAATGGTGTTATGGATTGTCAAATTGTTGACCATTTTTAGCTCACCTGAGCCGAAGGCTCACAAGGTGAGCTTATAGGATGGCCATGATCCGGCGTCCGTCCGTCGTCCGTCGTCCGTCCGTCGTCGTCGTCGTCGTCCACAATTTCAAAGATCTTCTTCTCTGAAACCGCTTGGCCGATCTAGTTGAAATTTTATGTGGAGCCTCCTTGGGAAGGCGCATTTCAAGTTTGATCGCGAAATCCAGGTCACATGACCAAGATGGCCGCCACGCCCATATATGGTAAAAACCCTTCAAAAATCTTCTTCTCCAGAACCGGTGGGCTGATTTCCACGAAACTTGGTATGTACAGGCTTTCAAGTAGTCCTACTTTTTCCTACTTTTTCCTACTTTTCCTACTTTTTGGTACCTTTCCTACTTTTTTCCTACTTTTCTTCAAAAAACTCCTACTATTCCTACTTTTTGTATAAAAAATGAAAAAAAAAAGTAAATGTGTTATAATTCAAAATATTTTAGTCTGTTGCAGAATGGAACCAGCTACATGATATAAGGGCTGATGAAATATTCAACTGCTAAGGCTGTAGCTGTTCTAGCTGTCTTTGAGCATGCAACTGTTGACCTCTTATGCCAGCTGATGTGTTTCTGAGAAACATGTTTTTGACTACTGATCCATCAGATATGAGAGGTATGTTTCAGAGTTGAACACTTAGAACATATATTATATTGATAAATGTGAAGGATGTGCACTGTAGATGTATGTCCCAATGATTAGCAAATGAGGGACAATTATGCAGCTATCAATGTTTATCTCTGAAGAGTGTTTGTATGGATAACAGTGATTGGGTAGCTTAATATTTCCTTTTAACTGGAAATGAGCAGAACACATTGCCATTGGAGTATTATGTTGGATACACAAAACATTGTAAGAAATTTTCCTGAGCAATTTTATGTTATCATAGAGAATTTACAAGACAGACTGGCAAAGGAAATATTTTTTCTTTCTTAAAATTTCTGATTTCCTTTCCTGAACCCCCACTCTGGAAATAAACATAGATAGGTGCATCATGAGTGGAAAGAAATACTAGAATAACATCATCAGGTAATATTCAAGTAATCCTTACCACTCAGGAAATCACTGGCTGTCACAATTTAAAAGATAATTAGTAAAAGGAACAAAAAGTGGCAAGATCTATGTAATTGAGGATCATTTTGTTCAACTTGCTATGTCTTTTCAATTTTGTTGGTCAGTGATTTCAGAAAGGTTTAGGTAGGGCAAACTGCAGTGACCAATTTTAGTTCTGTCTCCATGATGGAAGACTAGAATTTATTGTAGCAGTGTTGCTTTGCCTGTACCTTGTCCATTTGCAGCTGATACTTTCAGTTAAGAAATTAAGTCTTAAGCCACAGGCACCTGTAAATATCAGCTGCAAGACATAGATAGTAAGCGGCAAAAAATGTTAGACAATTACATCTACAAACAGAGATCCTCAGTAAATTCATCCATGACAAGGGATAAGTCAGGTCAAAAGGAAAAATAACTAAAGACTATCTGAAGGACTCAACTGTGATGCCTTGTACTTTGCATAGAGTGATACAAGACTAGGACTCTAGTCATCATTTAGAACCTAGTCATTTTTTCATTTTTTTTTCTTAGATAATCACTATTTTTATACATGCAAAAGTTTTGCTTTAAAAGAGTTGTTCTAGAGTGCACATCCTTTGTGTTCAGTTGTTTTGATGCTCTTTAGTTACTTTGTAGTAATTAGCTAATGATCAATTATATTACAAACTCACAAATGCTTCATATCTTGCAAGTTTGAATATGTACATGTATAAATCTTTTTTGATTTATAGTGACAGTAGCTTTGCTTTTTAAAAGTTTCCATGGATGATAAACATGCATGTTCTAGAGAGAGACAGTGCTGGTTGACTATCTAGCCCATTGTAACTCTATAGGTTGTTGCATAAATCTACGAGATTGACATTGGGAAGCTGGTTGAGTAGCTCATTCAACTCTGAAATATGATTTCCTGGTCTGTGTACTTGTTTCTGTTACCTGACAGGTCACACTCAGGAATATCATATTTGATATAATCTACCATTTCTAACTCAAAGCAAGCTTATTAAAACATCTAAGCATTTGTCTCTCACTGGAATAACACTGAACAGTTAATTCACTGTGTTTTATGGTTTGTTTTAATGTTCAATTTGAGTAATAAATTAAAAAAAATTCCAGGTTGACAGCATCATGTACAGCAAGATCTTAGATCATCCCGAAGCAATACAGCCCTTATGTCTTGTGACTGGATTTTTCCAAGCTGTCCTGTGCCATTATAGTGAGTTTATATACAGTTTTGTTGGTAAGTTGAATATAATGATTCCTACTTTTTATCATCAGATTCCTACTTTTTCCTACTTTTCTCCTACTTTTTTCTTGAATTGGCTCCTACTTTTCTCCCACTATTTCATCAAAACCCACTTGAAAGCCTGTATGTAGCATCAGGGACTTCAGCCCATCATAGTTTGATAAAATGATGACCCTTGGATGACCTTGACCTATTTTACGGCAAGGTCAAATTTGGAAACATAGGCTTTTACATGGGAAAAAGTGAAAACTATGGATTTTTTGAAAACTATTGCAGCCTGAGGCCTGAAAAGTGGTAGATGCAAACAACTAATGGAGTAGATGAAGGTATGTGATTAATGTAGGTCAAGGTCATCTCTTGACCTTGGCCAGTCTGTCGTCCATTCACACTTTTCAAAGATCTTCTTCTCTGAAACTGCTGGGCCAATCGAAGTGAAATTTTATGTGGAGCATCCATGGGTAGGGGAGACGAAAGTTTGATTGCGAAATCCAGGTCACATGACCAAGATGGCTGCCACGCCCATATATGGTAAAAACCACTCAAAAATCTTCTTCTCCAGAACCGGCAGGCCGATTTTCATGAAACTTGGTATGTAGCATTTGGGACTCCAGCCCATCATAGTTTGATAAAATGATGACCCTAGGATGACCTTGACCTAATTTACTGCAAGATCAATTTTGGAAACATAGGCTTTAACATGGGAAAAAGTGAAAACTATGGATTTTTTGAAAACTATTGCAGCCTGATGCCTGAAAAGTGGTAGATGGAAACAACTAATGGAGTAGATGAAGGTATGTGATTAATGTAGGTCAAGGTCATCTCTTGACCTTGGCCAAACTATCGTCCATACACACTTTTCAAAGATCTTCTTCTCTGAAACTGCTGGGCCAATCAAAGTGAAATTTTATGTGGAGCATCCATGGGTAGGGGAGACAAAAGTTTAAATGCGAAATCCAGGTCACATGACCAAGATGGCTGCCACGCCCATATATGGTAAAAAGCACTCAAAAATCTTCTTCTCCAGAACCGGTTGGCCGATTTCCACGAAACTTGGTATGTAGCATCGGGGACTTCAGCCCATCATAGTTTGATAAAATTATGACCCTTGGATGACCTTGACCTAATTTACGGCAAGGTCAAATTTGGAAACATAGGCTTTTACATGGGAAAAAGTGAAACTATGGATTTTTTGAAAACTATTGCAACCTGATGCCTGAAAAGTGGTAGATGCAAACAACTAATGGAGTAGATGAAGGTATGTGATTAATGTAGGTCAAGGTCATCTCTTGACCTTGGCCAGTCTGTTGTCCATACACACTTTTCAAAGATCTTCTCTGAAACTGCTGGGCCAATCAAAGTGGAATTTTATGTGGAGCATCCATGGGTAGGGGAGACGAAAGTTTGATCACGAAATCCAGGTCACATTACCAAGATGGCCGCCACGCCCATATATGGTAAAAACCACTCAAAAATTTTCTTCTCCAGAACCGGCAGGCCAATTTTCGCGAAACTTGGTATGTAGCATTTGGGACTCCAGCCCATCCTAGTTTGATCAAATGATGACCATAGGATGACCTTGACCTATTTTACGGCAAGGTCAATTTTGGAAACATAGGCTTTTACATGGGAAAAGGCGGAAACAATGGATATTTTGGAAACTGTTGCAGTCTGAGACCTGGAAGTTGCTAGATGCAGACAACCAATGGAGTCAATGAAGGTAAGTAATTAATGAAGGCCAAGGTCATTTCTTGACCTTGACCCAAAGTCATTTAAATATCAAAATTAAAATTGTGGTTTTCTCATAAATCACTGGGTTTGGAAACTATTGCAGCCTGAGACCTGAAACTTTGCAGATGCAGACAACTTATGAATTCAATAAAGGTGTGTGAGTATTCAAGGTCAAGGTCATTTCATGATGACTTAATACTGCAGGATCAGGCTTCAGGTGAGCGTTCTCAGGACCAATGGTCCTCTGGTTAAACTTGTGACCAAGATAAAAAGAAAACAATCGGAGACAGACGAGAACAATTGCTTGAAACATCAAGTAATACACCTCAACAGAGAAAACAGTCTTCCCTTGATCAGTATCTTTGCTTTCGCTATGTACAGCGAAGTAAATATCCTCTACCTATCTAAATGCAAAATTCCCAGCCTCTAGCCATCTTTGCTTTTAGTCAGTTTCTGTATTGAGAAAGCTAGTTTAAATGTAATTTAGTTTTATAAAGATCTTGTATGATTTGCTGACGCATGTAATAAAACATAATGGTTTGATCCTTTGGAAGCAGTAAAACATTCAAAGTGAGATAGTATGGACTATATTGCACAGTTTTGGTATTAAATGAACCCTTATGAACATGGAAAGAAACGGCGAACAACTTCATCAGACAGATATATAGATGGTAAAATAATATATGCAATCCTTCAACAGTTACACTGCTACACTGTGTTTGTTGCCTAACTTTCTGCAGTCCGGATCAGGCTGGGTTTGTCATCTCACGGAGAATGTGATCCCAGTACACTGTCAACATCGCATGTCACATGGATGTCTTAATCTAGGAATGAAAGTTTGTTTCCCAGTTGTGCGTAAAAATCTTTTGAAGTAGGCACCAAAACCAATACAAAGACCGCACATTCATTTAAATAGCAATGAGCTCATCCCTTTTGTTGTTTCTTTTTCTTTTTCTCTCTATCAAATGTTAAATTTGCGCTAACAAAAAATGAATTAAATGAGTGCACATCTTGATAATCAGTCCCATGCAGCATGCATGACAGAACTGTCTGGATCTACCAGGTATTAAACAGAGGAGACACACGACTTATTACAATGCAAAACAAGCTTAATTCACAATGACAATTTTCAAATTTTCATCACAAGGAATTTTGGGTCAATAGATCAAGTGTCACCAATTTAAACATCAAACTTCAATTTTTTGGTCCACCCACTGTGCTGTTAAAAAGAGATTTGTCATGATAAATAAATTACCTTGTAAATCTACAGCTATACATACCATATGGTTAATTTGCAATTAATTAAGGAAGAGGATTCATAAAGTGAAATAATGATAAACCTTGCCACTGAATGACCTAACTGCACCATTCATAATAATTATGGGCTATTAAAATACCTTTTCATGTGACCAGTTCTAAGGACAAATGACCTTTGCTAAAAGTTTGCCTTTGAATATATTTCCTCTCATGTCTGAACAAAGACCCCTTTTTTAAAAAACAACAACAACACCAGTTCACTTAATACACAATTGTCAGATTCTTGCCAGCTGAACTTAAAGAATATTGTTATAATATTATGTCAGAGAAGAGCTCTGTCAATTACAAGGCTGCACAAAGGGGGTCTCAATTTTAAAATATTGTAGTGACATGATATATTTTTGTGTGTTTAGTCTTTTAAAGCACAATGTTATTCAATAACAAAGTCAAAACAAATGCTTAGCGTGTGACTTAGGCAGCACACAGCAAACAGCAATCCAACACATTGAGGGATTTCACTTCAACAAGAAAATTTTGGACAGAAGTTTCAGATGTTTTAATTTGCAATCAGATGGACTTTTTTTGCTTCTTTTTGTCTTCAGTAAAGACAGTAATAAACTAAACAGTGAACAAAATCAACTATAAATGTGCAGGCAGAAGTTTCATGGTAGGTGGCAGGTTTATTTGTTTGTTTGTTTGAATTGATGCTTAACCTCCCAGTAAACAGCTAATGGTCATGTCGGGATGCTGCCCCCATTTTATGGAACTTTTACCAGAAATTAGACTGCCATGGCATCCAAAAAGTGCTTCCAATATAATTACCCAACTAAACCAACAAGCCATATATGTATAGATAGTTTGACATGAACCACTTTTCCTGGGCAGGCTCAGACCTGAGCGGTTAACCAGTTATCAGATGGTCAGTCAGTACCAAAGCTTTGCCTGGAGGCACAAGCAGCCCATCTATTTCTTTAGGCACCAATGGGCGGGGGCCCATATTTGCAACCAACCATGATGGCATCCTTCTTTTTAGTTGTTGTTTTGTGTTTGTTTGTTTGTTTGTTGTTGGTTTTTTTTACATATTTTGTGTGTCCTTTGCTGTATTATTTACATGTACAGCTCCGTTTCATTAATAACATACCCCTGAAATGTCGCAAAATAAATTGACCCCGCACCCTGCATTGCATGGCTCATTGCTGGATGGTTATTAGTCTGGCCTAGATGAAACTTCTACAATTTGTGTATATATTTATGTGTGTTACACTGGTAGTTTGTTTATATTGATCGTGAGCAGTCCGATTGGACAGGAAGCTGCTTTCGGCGTGTACCAAAATTCTGGTAGATTTAATGTCAAGTTTTCAACTTAAGTACTGTGAATATTGCCAGTTTCTGACATGAATGTTGTTCATTGGCATCTATTGTAAATACCTTAAAACTTATATCACATTCGCTAAAGTACTGAGGTAGAATTGGAATATCTAACTATACCTACTACCCTGTATAATGCTACCATGCAAATGCATGTTTTCAGCACATAAATTGTCTGAAAGTTTATCAAATTTAAAAACTGGACATCTGAGAATATCATTAACAGTTGACATGATTATTTAAAGAGAGTTACGATAGCCTCGTATATAATGCAATGTGTACCTGCCTATGACAATGTTTCAAGTTATGTAATGACATTCTTAAACATATATTTATTAAGGACATTTGATGGTTTTTGAATACAATTGATTGAAGTAGTGTGACTGGCGATTTTAACAAGACGGCTTATATTAGTAATCATCCAAGAGAAACTTCAACGAATCAAATATTAAACGCGCGAGAGCACAGTAAGATGGAAGTAGACATTAAGAGCAGTTTTTCTTCCTTGAAATATGTTTGTAATGAAGGAAATAGCGTCTATTTAATCATTATTTCTGAACTTTATATGTATTGCGAATGCGGTGCAAGTTTTAATGTATATCAAATAGATGTCAATGAATAGCATTCAGGTCAGAAAGTGGCAGTTACGTAATAATTCACAGTACTTACATAATACCAATCGCCGAAAGTTGAAAACTTGACATTAATTCTGTCGGAATTTTGGTACATGCCGAAAACAGCTTCCTGTCCAATCAGACTGCTCACGATCAATATAAACAAACTACCAGTTTAACACACATAAATGTATACACAAATTGTAGAAGTTTCATCCAGGCCAGACTAATAACCATCAAGCAATGAGCAATGCAATGCAGGGTGCGGGGTCAATTTATTTTGCGACATTGCAGTGGTATGTTATTAATGAAACAGAGCTGTACATGATATGATTAGATTCATAAATGTGCTGTCATGGGGGAAAAAAGAAAAAAAAAATTCTGTTTTATCAAAGGGAACTTTTGATGTCGTCAGAAAGTCGTACTTGTTGGTCTTTTTTACAAGCATACCATGTTTCTTGAGTACGAAGCATTAGAAATTATGATCCTTGGAAACGATTAACTAAGCACATATCAAGGATCTTTGATGTTCGAACTTGTAGGGTGTACGGACTAATTGGTCATTTACCGTAACTTTACTGGAACTGGAATCTTCCATGTTGCAGTGGCTAAGTCGCTAGCCTTGTAAACCAGGTGTCGCTGGTTTGATCATGATCGAGCTTCTTACACGATAAACCAGGTAAATGTAAGCGAGGTATATTAAACTTCCCAAGCTAAACCAATGTCCCGTTTTCATATGACCTTACCTTTTGGTGGGACATTAAACCCAAAATATAATCGAACTGACTGAATAATTGGTTGTTAACGATAACATAAGACTTGAAACAACCCAAGTTTTTCAACGACTGAGATGACCGTGGACGTTTGTGAGGACCATTAGTCTCGTTAGTGTTTTGTGATACCTTCATCATGGAAGTGCACATGTAACCAATTTACTTTGAACAAACAGTCAGGTAAAATTGCGTTTCATGTTTCAAAGTTTATTTCTCACTGGTATTACACGAAACATGTAAAACATGGGCAATGCAATATTACAAACACCATATAGGTTTGGCGACACACACACGCACACACACATATACAAGTAAGCACCCCCAACTGAGCCCATGTCAAATTTCACCACTAACTGGGGACAGTGCTTTCCACTTGTTTTTTCAGCAAAGGAACACTGCCATAAGGTGACCGATATTAAATATTCACTGTTTTGAACAAATATATTTTTGAAAACACAATAACTTTATTCTTTTGTCATGACCTCCAACTGGGGACGATACACACTTTTTCAAACGAGGACATATTCTTCTTCCGAGGACACGACACACCCTTTCAATTGAGGACACGCACGCAACTTTGGAGGACACGACACACCATTTCAACCGAGGACACGCATGCAACTTTGGAGGACACGACACGCCCTTTCAACTGAGGACATGCGTGCAACTTTGGAGGACACGACACACCCTTTCAACTGAGAACACGCACGCAACCTTTAAGGACACGACACACTCTTCCAACTGACGACCCACACGCAGCCGTTGAAGACACGACACACCCTTCCAACTGAGGACACGAATGCAAGCTTAGAGGACACGACACACCCTTCCAACTGAGGACATGCACACAGGCTTTAAGGACAGTACACACTATAACGCCTTCAAATTCCAAATTAATCATATTAGTAACACACCTATATATCCTAAATACTTTGATGCCATACATACGATGAGACTAGGTCAGATATACCATGCTAGATTAAGATTAGAATGTAGCAGTCTTAAACATCATCTGTATAATAAAGCATCTCTAACTGAGCCCATGTCAAATTTCATCACTCACTGGGGACAGTGCTTTCCACTTGTTTTTTTCAGCAAAGGAACACTGCCATAAGGTGACCGATATTAAATATTCACTGTTTTGAACAAATATATTTTTGAAAACACAATAACTTTATTCTTTTGTCATGACCTCCAACTGGGGACGATACACACTTTTTCAAACGAGGACATATTCTTCTTCCGAGGACACGACACACCCTTTCAACTGAGGACACACACGCAACCTTGGAGGAATGACACACCATTTCAACCGAGGACACGCATGCAACTTTGGAGGACACGACACGCCCTTTCAACTGAGGACATGCGTGCAACTTTGGAGGACACGACACACCCTTTCAACTGAGGACACGCACGCAACCTTTAAGGACAAGACACAACCTTTCAACTGAGGACATGCACGCAGCCGTTGTAGACACGACACACCCTTCCAACTGAGGACACGAATGCAAGCTTAGGGGACACGACACACCCTTCCAACTGAGGACATGCACACAGGCTTTAAGGACAGTACACACTATAATGCCTTCAAATTCCAAATTAATCATATAAGTAACACACCTATATATCCTAAATACTTTGATGCCATACATACGATGATAATAGGTCAGATATACCATGCTAGATTAAGATTAGAATGTAGCAGTCTTAAACATCATCTTTATAATAAAAATATAGTTGCTGATCCCTGAAGCTCGTGTGGTGCAATTGAAACCACTTCCCATTATTTGCTGACATGTGAGAATTATAGAAATCTACGTATACGGTACTTATATGATCCCTCCTCCATTAACTGTTCCAAAACTTCTTTTAGGAATCCAGGAAGCTACATTTGATGAAAACAGTTTTATATTCAAACAAGTTCAATTATACATACTGGCAACTAAGCGATTCGAAACAGGCATCACTTAAATAAAATTTAGATACTTTACTGCTAGGACTGCTTTACCTTGGATAAGGCTTGGGCTATGAGCTTACTGATGGACTGGGTATAACGATTCTTTTTCTTACTCTCTCTTGGAGGGTATCCTTTCACTGATATCGTCTATATTCTCAATCTTCTATCGATATTAGACTCGCCTATACGTATTTTATTTCATATATATGAATAAAAATGAAGCTGAATATGATTTTTTTCTGCACCATGTCATGTCGTCATACTGCATAATGTATAATATAACCATTTGTGGAAATGAACTTTATAAGCATCATGCTTTCGTTCAAATCCTCTCATTATTTAATGTATTTATATGTGTATTTCTTGCTCTTGTATCTTTTTTTTATTCATTTTACGTCCCTTTCAAGATTATTTCAGCTCATATGAGACAGGCCAATCAGTAGGTGAGGCGAAAACCGGAGTACCCGGAGAAAAACCACCTGACACACTGCACCAGAGCGAATCTTGTAAAAGAAAGTTATGCGGTGTACGTCAGCCATACGTCCTGTACGGGTCGTATGATTTACTGTACGATAGCCATACGTCCTGTACAGGTCGTATACTTCATTGTACGTTAGCCATACGTCAGGTACAGGTCGTATACTTTGTGTACCATATTTGGTGCATACATTAGACCATATATCACCGATGATACATGGGGTATACTTGGTGTACACAGACTAAATGAGGTGTACGTCAGGCATACGTCCTGTACGGGTCGTATGCTTCATTATACGATAGCCGTACGTCAGGTACAGGTAGTATACGTCGTGTACCAAATTTGGTGCATACATTAGACCATATATCACCGATGAAACATAGGGTATACTTGGTGTACACGGACTATACGCTTTGTACGTCAGCCATACGTCCTGTGCAGGTCGTATGCTTCATTGTACGTTAGCCATACGCCCTGTACAGGTCATATACTTCGTGTACCAAATTTGGTGCATACATTAGACC
Source organism: Rugalucina vietnamica (assembly GCA_964017185.1). Lineage (NCBI taxonomy): Eukaryota > Metazoa > Mollusca > Bivalvia > Lucinida > Lucinidae > Rugalucina > Rugalucina vietnamica. The sequence continues at coordinate 420,170 of OZ024880.1, read as the reverse complement.
AAATATCACCGATGATATATGGGGTATACTTGGTGTACACGGACTATATGCTGTGTTCGTCAGCCATACGTCCTGTACAGGTCGTATACTTCATTGTACGTTAGCCATACGCCCTGTACAGGTCGTTTACTTCGTGTACCAAATTTGGTGCATACATTAGACCATATATCACCGATGAAACATAGGGTATACTTGGAGTACACGGACTATACGCTTTGTACGTCCGCCATACGTCCTGTGCAGGTCGTATGCTTCATTGTACGTTAGCCATACGCCCTGTACAGGTCATATACTTCGTGTACCAAATTTGGTGCATACATTAGATCATATATCACTGATGATACATAGGGTATACTTGGTGTACACAGACTATATGCGGTGTACATCAGCCATACGTCCTGTACGGGTCGTATGATTTATTGTACGATAGCCATACGTCCTGTACAGGTCGTATACTTCATTGTACGTTAGCCATACGTCAGGTACAGGTCGTATACTTTGTGTACCATATTTGGTGCATACATTAGACCATATATCACCGATGATACATAGGGTATACTTGGTGTACACAGACTATATGAGGTGTACGTCAGGCATACGTCCTGTAAGGGTCGTATGCTTCATTATACGATAGCCGCACGTCAGGTACAGGTCGTATACGTCGTGTACCAAATTTGATGCATACATTAGACCATGTATCACCGATGATACATGAGGTATACTTGGTGTACACGGACTATATGCTGTGTACGTCAGCCATACGTCCTGTACAGGTCGTATGCTTCATTGTACATAAGCCATACGTCAGGTTCAGGTCGTATACTTCGTGTACCATATATGGTGCATACATTAGACTGATACATAGGGTATACTTGGTGTACACAGACTATGTGCGGTGTACGTCAGCCATACGTCCTGTATGGATCGTATGCTTCCTTGTACGTTAGCCATACGCCCTGTACAGGTCATATACTTCGTGTACCAAATTTGGTGCATACATTAGACCATATATCACCGATGAAACATAGGGTATACTTGGTGTACACGGACTATACGCTTTGTACGCAGCCATACGTCCTGTGCAGGTCGTATGCTTCATTGTACGTTAGCCACACACGCTGTACAGGTCAAATACTTCGTGTACCAAATTTGGTGCATACATTTGACCATATATCACCGACGATACATGGGATATACTTGGTGTACACGGACTATATGCTGTGTACGTCAGCCATACGTCCTGTACAGGTCGTATACTTCATTGTACGTTAGCCATACGCCCTGTACAGGTCGTATACTTCGTGTACCAAATTTGGTGCATACATTAGACCATATATCACCGATGAAACATAGGGTATACTTGGTGTACACGGACTATACGCTTTGTACGTCAGCCATACGTCCCGTGCAGGTCGCATGCTTCATTGTACGTTAGCCATACGCCCTGTACAGGTCATATACTTTGTGTACCAAATTTGGTGCATACATTAGACCATATATCACCGATGATACATGGGGTATACTTGGTGTACACGGACTATATGCTGTGTACGTCAGCCATACGTCCTGTACAGGTTGTATACTTCATTGTACGTTAGCCATACGCCCTGTACAGGTCGTATACTTCGTGTACCAAATTTGGTGCATACATTAGACCATATATCACCGATGAAACATAGGGTATACTTGGTGTACACGGACTATACGCTTTGTACGCAGCCATACGTCCTGTGCAGGTCGTATGCTTCATTGTACGTTAGCTATACTCCCTGTACAGGTCATATACTTCGTGTACCAAATTTGGTGCATACATTAGACCATATATCACCGATGATACTTGGGGTATACTTGGTGTACACAGACTATAAGCGGTGTACGTCAGCCATACGTCCTGTACGGGTCGTATGATTTATTGTACGATAGCTATACGTCCTGTACAGGTCGTATACTTCATTGTACGTTAGCCATACGTCAGGTACAGGTCGTATACTTCGTGTACCATATATGGAGCATACATTAGACCATATATCACCAATGATACATAGGGTATACTTGGTGTACACAGACTATATGCGGTGTACGTCAGCCATACGTCCTGTACGGGTCGTATGATTTATTGTACGATAGCCATACGTCCTGTACAGGTCGTATACTCCATTGTACGTTAGCCATACGTCGTATGATTTATTGTACGATAGCCATACGTCCTGTACAGGTTGTATACTTCATTGTACGTTAGCCATACGTCAGGCACAGGTCGTATACTTTGTGTACCATATTTGGTGCATACATTAGACCATATATCACCGATGATACATAGGGTATACTTGGTGTACACAGACTATATGAGGTGTACGTCAGGCATACGTCCTGTACGGGTCGTATGCTTCATTATACGATAGCCATACGTCAGGTACAGGTCGTATACGTCGTGTACCAAATTTGGTGCATACATTAGACCATATATCACCGATGAAACATAGGGTATACTTGGTGTACACGGACTATACGCTTTGTACGTCAGCCATACGTCCTGTGCAGGTCGTATGCAGAACTAACTTTGAGGACACTACGAACTAAGAATATCATACCGGGAAAATTCACGGTGAAAGCGACGAATCCGGGTCTAGTCAACACCGCCGAGTCAACTCGGCCTTATACATATGGTATAATCGTGTGTGTGTTGATAGAGAGATGGTTAATTAAAATAATGAAGAATATGCTTATTACACTTCGTGTTTTATTTGCCTTTTTCAACAGATAGATTCATACATCTTTCTTTCTTCATACTGAGGGAGTAAACTGTGGTGTCTTTAATCATGCTGCAATTAATTTTAACCGTTATGCATTACCCTTTCTTTATTGCAGCAACAAACAATATAAATGTTTGATAATTCTAATTGTGGTATTGTTTTTTCTTTTTAAGCGAGAAAACATTGCTTAAATAGATTGGCCAAAGTCGTTAATCATAAACTGATTAAAATCAATTTCTCCTGGAGGAGGGGGCTGTTGATTTTAGTGTTCAGAGCTTTTACTTGCCATATTTTAGTGTTTTGTCGACGAGTTTGGGTTGACAAACATAATTCATTTGAATAGCTTTCTGTCCTTGAGCAAGACACTTTAAGCTCCCTAAAGTACTTGTCACCTACTGAGGAAGCAGTGGCTCCATCCCAACATGACTGAAAAATTGTTGACCGGGATGTTGAACAACAAATCAAACAACATTTAGATCTTTTTGCTAATCAAGCTGCATCACAAATCAGGGAAATAAAGACTTCTAGACAAGTGAATTTTGTACAATCATTGTTTGCGACATTTAAAACACGATATATGATTCATTATAAATATCTGTTTACATCTGAGTATTGTTTAGAATAAGATAAAAATCTGTTCGTATTTAGCTAAGAAGCTCTGTAAACAAGTAGCCCAATGGGCAACGATCGCTCACCTGAGAGCTAACTCTGCAATCACTGGTTAGATCTGGCTGAATTTCAAACTTGTCCGAGCACTTGTTTATGTCCTTGTTCCTTGCGAGTATGGAAAAGATCCGATCAAAAATTGTGGGGAAAATGTGTGGACATTTTCTTCATATAATTCAATTTTCTCCATTAAGTCTATGGGATTTTTTTCAAACGCACAAAGGCAGCTAACTCCGCAATCCATGGTCAGAACTGATCAAATTTCGAACTCGTCCGAGCTCCTTGCAAGTATGGAACAGATCCAATCAAAAATAGCAGAGAAAATGCGTGGACAACATTTTCTGGATGGACGGACGGACGGACGCCGGCTCGAGTCCCATCCTATAAGCTCACCTTTTCATATGGTCATCCTTGCTGACGAATGACCATCACATGCCTATACCTTTTGATAAAATATGTGTGTGTCTAGATGGAAATTTTTGTATCTAAAAAGTGTAAAGTTTCTTTTTTTGTTCAGTATATTTCTCCTAGGTCCCAATGGGCAGGGGCCCCAATAGGTCATGGGTTCATGCTTTAGATTTAGAAACTGTCAGTCTAGTGAAACTCACAGCATAAGAAATGATCAGACTAAGCTTATGTGACCCACTGTTAATATCACAGTATAATCAGATCTGACTCAACTTAGTTTCAGTCATGGCTGGACAGACCAAGGAGACTGGTAGGATTCAAGCCCGAGAACTCCAGTATATTGTCTAATGAATAAAGAAAGCCCCATTCTAATATGGAATTTAATAATAAAACAATTAAGACTTTCATAGCAGTTTATTGCATGAGAATTATGAACAAACATTTACAAAAGTGTAAACATGAGCACAAAACAATACAAGTTTTCTACTATCAATGAATGGGGACACATTGTAAAATTCCTGTTGGTTCAAAAATGTAAAATTTCAGCCCTGATACTGTGGTATTACTTTTGGTTCCTGATGTATAACTGAGCTCAAACCAACAAATATTTTACAAAAGACCATCTTTAATTGAGCAGCGTCATGAGAAAACCAGACTTTTGCCTATGCAAAAACAAAGGCACAGATCAGCTTCGCAGTAACTGCAAAGCTGATCAGCATCTTTGATTTGATACACCGATTTTACAATTTCTCTTCTTCATTAATCGGAAATTTCAAGCTGCTAGCTTTCTTCTGTGACTGTACAGGCCAGTTTGTGTTAGACCCGGTCAGAAAACCAAAAGACCAGTTTTCTCATGACATGGCTCAATTTATGCAAGCCAATATAACACAGAAAAGCACTTTGTACATTTTTTTTTACGACTGAACAATGTTCTGCAGATCAAGAAAATCTATTTAAAATTCACCAATAACTTTATTTTCCCAAAGTTTTCAGACAGATCTAAAGGGAGGGTTATAATCTTCAAGAGAAATAAATTTTGGTCCGCACAAGATCAAGTTAACTGGCCTGGAAACATAATTTCAACGCAATATTCAATTGTCAACTTGTTCAATTTTTTAAAGGCAATAATTTATCATTTGCCCCAATAAATACATGCAGTTTCATGGTGATTTTGATTATCTACAGACTTATTACTCAACTTGGCAATACACATAAATATGATTATTACTGATACAATTTGTATATATTGGTATAATATTTTGCAAAAGAACAGATAGAGTAACTGAAGAAACAATGTTTGCCAAAATATCCATGTTCTTATTGCTATTAAACACTTCCTCTTTTTTTGAGAAAATATTTGTCAGAGCTAATGCTTGTGATAAAAAGGATGGTAATGAATATGAATGAGTAACTTAATTCAGCAGAGTATATTTGTGACAATCAAAAGATAATTCAATTCTACATACATGTATTTCTCCATAAAATCATGGTACAGGTACTACATATTTTTATGAAGAATAATCAAAATTTATCATTAAATTGTCACTTAATAATCAGCTTTATTTGGTTACTCTGAGAGCATATGGTGAAATTGGAAGCATTTGAGCCGCCTCATGGGAAAACAAACAATGTGGTTTCCGAACAGGTCCGACACAAGCTGAGCTGTACCAGCACATAAGATGGCTAGAGGATGTAAATTTTGGATTTAGAAAGTATAGGAATTGTACTATCTTTGTAGCAAAAACAAAGGCACAGATCAGCTTTGCAGTTACTGCAAAGCTGATATGTGCCTTTGTTTTTGCCTATGCAGATTGTTGGTTTTCTGGTGCAGTGGCTCAAATTTTGATTTGACTAGATATTTGCTACGAGTTACAATACCTAAATAAGAGCTGTCGCAGGACAGCGTGCTCGACTGCTTCTGACCTTTGTCAAACATTAGGCCAAACCCGACCGGTAACCCAAAGCATTATGCTCATACATCTTTTTGCCTTGATGCGATAAGGCAAAATCACTGAACCATGAAAGTTAACTATAACTACCTAAGATTTAAAGGTCTCACTCATATTGTGAGAGAAGTGTGTTCATATACCAAGTGAGTGCCAAGACACAAGGCAAAATCACTGAACCATGAAATAAGGTCACACTGACCTATAAGTATTTCAGGGTCAAAGCCTCAAAGGTCTAGTGATACTTACTCATAATGTGAAACAAATATGATCATATACCCATTCAGTGTTGAGATATAAAGCAAAATCACTGAACCATGAAATTAGGTCATAGTGACCTATAAGTATGTTTGGGTTAAAGGTCTGGTCATACTCATTCATAATCAGAAAGAAGTATGAAAAAATACCAACTGAGTGTCGAGATATAAGGCAAAATCACTGAACCATGAAATTAGGTGACCCAGGAATACTTTACGGTCAAAGGCCTTGTCATACTCATACATATCGTGAAAGAAGTATGTTCATATACCAATTGAGTGCCGAGATATAAAGGAAAATCACTGAACCGTGAAATAAGGTCATATTGACCTAGGACTACTTTAGGGTCAAAGGTCTTGTCATACGCAAACATAGTGTCAAAGAAGTCTGTTTATAAACTTCTTGAGTGCCGAGATATAAGGCAAAGTCACTGAACCGTGAAATTAGGTCATAGTGACCTATTAGTATAATGGGGTCAAAGGTCTGGTCATACTCACTCATAATCTGAAAAAGTATGAAAATATTCTAATTGAGTGTCAAGATGTAAGGCAAAATCACTGAACCGTGAAATTAGGTCACAGTGACCTAGGACTAATTCAGGATCAAAGGTCTTGTCATACGCAAGCATACTTTGAAAGAAGTTTGTTCATAAACCATTTGAGTACCGAGATATAAGGCAAAATCACTGAACCGTGAAATTAGGTCACAGTGACCTATAAGTATATTGGGGTCAAAGGTCTGGTCATACTCACTCATAATCTGAAAAAAGTATGAAAATATACTAATTGAGTGTCAAGATATAAGGCAAAATCGCTGAACCGTGAAATTAGGTCACAGTGACCTAGGACTAATTCAGGGTCAAAGGTCTTGTCATACGCAAACATACTTTGAAAGAAGTTTGTTCATAAACCATTTGAGAACCGAGATATAAGGCAAAATCACTGAACCGTGAAATTAGGTCACAGTGACCTATAAGTATATTGGGGTCAAAGGTCTGGTCATACTCACTCATAATCTGGAAAAAGTATGAAAATATACTAATTGAGTGTCAAGATATAAGGCAAAATCACTGAACCGTGAAATTAGGTCACAGTGACCTATAAGTATATTGGGGTCAAAGGCCTGGTCGTACTCACTCATAATCTGAAAGAAAAAAGAAAATATACTAATTGAGTGTCAAGATATAAGGCAAAATCACTGAACCATGGAAAGTAGGTCAACCGACCCTTACCGTCATGACACACAAGTCAGTGTCACAAAGTCAAAAGATGAATGACCAACCATCTTCCTAAGTTGTTTCTATTAAGAAATAAAAAGAAAAAAAATTCGGGGAGTTCTAGATTTTGACCTCTAGCCCCGCCCCCCTGACTCCCACCCAGAGGTCCGATGTCATGGAACCTAAAGTGTATGAAGTATGAATGCTTTATGATAAGTTGTTGTCAAGATATGGACTCCTTGTAAAAGTTAGACAGCAGTACATCTATTTTTTACAGTGTTCTAGTTTTTAACCTCCAGCCCCACCCCCCAGGCATGGACCGAGAGACCCGATGCCATGAAATGAAACTCAACCCTACAGGGTACCTATGGTCCGAGTATGAAAGCCCTCTGATAAAAATTTTTCAAGATATAGACTTCTAGAATACTATATCACAGAAAAGCAATTATTATTAATGGTGTTCTAGATTTTAACCTCTAGCCCCACCCCCTGGCATGGACTCAGGGATCTGATGCCATGGAATGAAAGCCGACCCTACAGGGTGTCAATGGTCCAAGTATCAATGCTTTCTGATGAGTGGTTGTCAAGATATGGACTTCTAGAAAACTTTAACACAAGAATTGCCATTTTTGAAGGTGTTCTAGATTTTAACCTCCAGCCCAACCCCCTGGCCTGGACCCAGGGGCCCGATGCCATGGAATGAAAGCTAACCCTACAGGGTATCTATGGTCCAAGTATGAATGCTTTCTGATGAGTGGTTGTCAAGATATGGACTTCTAGAAAACTTTAGCGCAAGTGTGACGCGCATGGGAACGTGGACGACCGGGGTGACTGCAATAGCTCTATGCACTTCGTGCAGTCGAGCTAATGATAACAGTGACTGTAAATTCGTTAATTTTTGCGCTCCTTTCGTTTCACATATATTCCATTTCCGATGTATAATTAGCAAGCTCTAGAATTCTGAATTTCTACTTTTATATAGAATAACTGGGGTTTGCAAGGGCTAACCTAGTTTTATTTACGATCCAAACATACATTATGGGTACTCGTGGGGTTCGAATCCGGGTCTCTTGAACCCGGAGTCTGACGCTCTACCACTGAGCCATCGCACCCCCTAAGATCTAAATGTCTGATGTTATGAACTCCATGAGCGAATCGCATCTGTTCTTTGTCAAAACATGCTTTAATGCCTCCCATTAACTGTTCAAGCACTTTGAAATAAAGATCTGGTTTCTTGTGCTATTATTTTATTCCCTTAAGAGTGTGTTGTGCCCTCAAAGCTTGCGTGCATGTCCTCAGTTGAAAGGGTGTGTCATGTCCTCCAAAGTTGCGTGCGTGTCCTCAGTTGAAAGGGTGTGTCACATCCTCGGAAGAAGATGTCCTCGTTTGAAAAAGTGTGTATCATCCCCAATTGGAGGTCATGATAGAAAAAAAAAAGTTATTGTGTTTTAAGAAAATACATTTGTTCAAAACTGAATATTTAATATGGGTCACCTATTATGGCAGTGTTCCTTTGCTGAAATGAATATTCATTAGGTGTTCAATTTTTGATCCCACCGAACACGCTCCATGATGGCACATCAAACACGGGATAGTTGAACCACTGCCGGTCGATGTCGACTAGTCGTTTCAACGGTTCGCTGCTGGCCTTCTTCATGTGGTTGAACGCTGGAGAGATGTGGCGCGCTGGCAGTAATGGTAGAGCCATCAGCTGCCGAATGTAGTCGTACACTCCCTCACACTGCTGGTACATCGCTGATAGCCCGAATTGCTTGACGTGCCGCCACACCTCCCGGTTCCAGTGGAACATGCACCCCTTTACCGGCTTACCCAGGAAGGACTCTCGTAGGGCCCCGCCAAGCAGCTGCAATATAAAAAGAACATACGTCATGATTTACTCAGAACACGTTTGAATGGTATTCTTAACATTTATGCGGATATTTGGTCCTAATTGTATCAGAAATGCTAAATGTATAAATTTATGTTCGCAAAGTTGGCTTTGTAACAAAAATATGTATGCGATAATGTTTTATTTTTAACTAAGCTGAGTAAACATTACTGTGATTGGGCTGTGTAAAGACTTGACCATACGTGCCATACATGAAAGAAATCGATAATTATCATATTTTTTTAGCTTAGTACCATGGTAGCATAAAACATCTAACCTACTTCGAAATCAACAACAAAGCCCTCAACTTCAACCTGGGCCAGCCTGTCTACCAGAACTCGAAACACCTATAAAATAAAAACATCTTGCAATATGATGTTGGCCATCAACAACGCAGCAGGGGAGTAGTTAAGATCGCTGGTAAACGAGAGGCTTGAAATTATTTAGGAAGAAGAGGGATTCTAGTATCTATGGGCTTCCATTTTCGCTCCAAATTGAAAAAATATCACCTGTGGCACTGTGCTTATAATGGACTTAAAACATGCCAAAAGTTAAAAATTCAAATGGTTGGCAGACTTACTCTTCTTGGATCGGCGGCATCAACTACACTGTCGTCCTGCGTGAGCTGCGTTATCAGAAAAACGGTTTTTCGCATATGTCAAAACAAAGACACAGATCAGCTGCGCAGGTGACAGACCTTTGATATAAGTAACATTGTAAATGAATATAAGATTGTGTTTTGCACCACGAGACCTGCCACGAGCTATAGTCTTTCAGTGGCTGCACAGCGTGGTTTGCGTCTCACAATCGATAGTGATAAATTGACAATATGTTTGCCGGTAAATCACGCCTACCAAACGCTCTGATGCTCAATCGATGGTCAAATTAAAAAAAACAAACAACTGTTCTAGGAGAAGAATCGAAAATCGGGGTATGTCATGCCATAGCCTATGGAAACCTACGTTTGTGGTATTAATATCAGGTCAGAAAGTTCTCACGTTTTGTTATTTACTTTTCGCGTAATGAAGATGTTCCTGTCGGACTCGGGTGCACCTTCAGTACGCGAAAAGTAAATTTGACAAAATTAGAGAACTTTCTGACCTGATATTTATACCACAAATGTATGTTTCCATAGGCTATGGCATGACATTCCCCGATTTTTTTTTCTCTTCCTGGAATAGTTTTCCATATTTGGCCATTGGTTGAGTATGAGAGCGTTTGGTAGGCGTTTATAAATACTATTATACAACTTACATGTTGATGAGTCAATGATGCACCATAGTCCCCATCATCGTCTTCTGTGTCGGTCGGAAACGGCACACTGCGTTCCAAAACCGATGGTTGTCGGTACACGTCCTGTCAAATAGAAAAGAAACACATGTACCTGAACATTACAAAATAGTCTTTACATCTTCCAAATCTGACCAGAATTTTTTTACGTGCGAACAGCGAAGAATCAGATTAGAAAAAATCCAATACTTTCGGTGCAGTTGAATAATTATTTACATACATGGAATGGAAGTTCGTTTTGAGCGCTTACACCATTCTGCTAACTTCGGTTTCGGATAAATATATACGGAACAAAATTACCTATAGATGCGGTTGAGGATAGATACGTGCAACTTCGAACATTACGGATTAGATACGGATCTTTACGGATTATATACGGATCTTTAGGGATGCAACAGATAGATACGGATGACCTATCCGTAGTATCCGCAGCATCAGTTTGTGTGACTCCACCTTCAGGTATGCAACATGAATGGTGTGCTTGGGATGGCTTTAAAAACAATAAGATGACCCGGTGGCATGCAACTATGTTTAAAGCGTAGCTGAGATTGAAAAAGTGATATAAAACAGGAGTTCAAACAACTTACGCTGTCGTTCAGGGATGGCACGCTGTCAACAGATAAAGGGAGCACTTCTCTCCAGGACCGGCGATTGTGGGTCATCGTCTGTGGCATCCGTCTTGTCCAGTGGAACCTAAATAATGAAACAACTATTAGAAAAAAAAAAAAACAACAAAAAAAACAATATCTGTAATAAAATTAGAAACTGGTATTATCATTTGTTCATGATCGCAACCTACTGAAGTCAAATGAAACACGGAAATCCATTAAGGGAACGCCGATACTTGTCTGTACAAATAACAGTGGGGCACACTGGCGGAGATAAGCTCTTCACGTGCATGTCAGTTAGATGTAAATAAAAATATATAAATGTAAACTTAAACTAACTTGGAGAACCGGCGGCTCAGCCCATATCGCCATCGTCGATTCAGCAACAGGAAAGCCGATGCGGCTAGGCTCAGCTTCGTCTATGGATTCCTGTCAAAATATATATGAAAGCTGTTATAATTTGTTATAAAACCAACGAATATGTTAGTTTGCAATGCGATTCAAATAGGTAAATGTTGTTACTTTTTGTAATCTACATGACCGTATCACATTTTTTGAAAATGTTCTCATTTTCTCAGTTTTTTTCCGTAGTTAAACGATCGTTATCACGGGGTCTATTCTTAAAGCCAATATGCACGGGAGTTGTGCTGGTTACGGTCAATTTTGCCGGGTGTTTCATTTTTTTCTTCTTAAAAAAAAGAAAATATAAGAACTTAGGCCAGCAATGTACATATTTTGAAGTGCAGTCTCTAGATACATATCAAAACATCACATTCACATTAATAAATCGTTGTGAACGTTTTAGAAGCGTTTAGCAAACATGTTCAAAGTTCATAAAAACATGTGCCTCATCCGGGAGAAGATAAAGTAGCGGTACATTTTGGTTGATTTGTCGACACACTTGTGATTTTGAGCAGACTGCGAAAGTTTAGTACACTTATTGGTCTTTCTAGATATTCAAGAAATAACATGACATTTTGCTTTTGAGGAAGAACAGCATGTAAACATCTAACGTGTAAGAAAAAAAATTAGGGGTGGTGTGAATGCAAAACACAAAATCATTGGTTGTGAGGTATTTCTGACTGAGCCCTTGTGATCACCCTACGATTGCCCGGTTTTGTCCACAAATTATCAAAATAAATCATGCGGCGACCGTACGATAATCACAAGGTATTCGTACGGTGTCCGCACGACGTGTCTACGGGCTACGGTCTTGTGATTTTCTAACATTCAGTTTTAAAAGGCAAACTTTTACAAAATTGTTGAGGCTATGGAGATCATTGGAAGCCATAAAATCGTAGGGACAGCTTAGTTTTAATCATGCGGCCACCGGACGAAAATGCAAAAACTGGCATCTAACGATCATCGCAAGCTAATCGTAGGCCAAATGTAACCTATGCATTAAGCCCCAGTCCGACCAAATCGTACGATTGCAGAAACGCAAGATATTCTTAAGATTCGGGGATATTACATGTATTAAGACAATCTTTAGCAATTTTCATGATGTCAAGACCAATCGTATCGGATGTAACACAATCCTATGATTTTGTCAAATTTACTCGATTAAAAGACATTGCTTTATATTAAATTCAAAAAGATTCAAAATTTAATCTGCATTTAAACCAAAACAAACAGGATTATGGCAAAAACATGCAATAACACACATAGATATGCCAAAATGTGATGGAAATATTTTTTAATGGATCGACCGATCCTTCTTGCAGTCGCGTTTAAGCATCAAATTATTTTAGAAAACAAACAGTTTCTTACATAATTCACATGAATGGACGTTTTCACTCAAATTTAACGGCACAAATCTGGCATGCTACGCCCATGGTAATCATGAGACCGGCTTAAGATTGATTTTAGAAGTTTGAACATGTTCAAAAACCGCTTGCGACGGACTTTAATCCTACAATTGCTCAAAAACGCTAGGACTGATCGTAGGATGATCTCAGATACTTAAAATTATCTTTTCAAGATTATACTATTAAGCATCTTTTTTTTTTAAAAAAATGTATTTCAACAACATCCGTACTTCTTAAATTACTGCATCCGACATTTTGGAATTGCCGTGGGTCCTTAAAACTATCGTTAGAACTGATTATTTCAGAGGACCGCCCAAAGTCACTTAAAATCGATCTTGCGATCCACTGAGTTGACCTGTGATTATCACAAAAATATGATCCTAAACTGGTCGTAAGGCGATCTTAAGGGATCGTAAGCGCAGTGGGACTGGGGCTTAAGTCATACATGTAGTAGCCATTGATGTGATGATGTTGGGCATTACGTCCATACACATTATTACTTCAGTAACTTGATCTGATGGGTCGGATCACGTCGAGTAGCTGCGCCAGGAAAGACCGGATCACGCGAGTCAAAGACGAGCGTGATCCGGTCTTTCCTGGCATAGCTAGGAGACGTGATCCGACCCATCAGATCTAGTTACTGAAGTAATAACGTGTTTATTATATACCTACAAAATAATCAGCAATGACGCCGTAAGAATTCAATTCAAGTAGTAAATTCGTGACGTTGTGACGGCGTACCATATGACGTTGCGCCGATTTCGATGACGTAACATTGTGCCATTTTTTACGTCAGAGCTTGAAAAGTCGTTAACTTTTGTTTGATTTTGTTACTTTGATCACAAGCGAGCCAATGACACTTCTGAAACAGTTGTTGTTTTACAAAATTAAACAAAAATAGCTCTGGTTGTAATTCAGATTTAGATACCGGCTTTAGGTGCTGGATTTTTATAATATTCATTCATGCAACTGATTTGCAATATAGTTAACAAGTGCTGCCTTCCAGTGCACTGCATGCCATGATAGAATAGAAACATGCATCCCAGGGTTAACCCTGATGAACAAATGGATGGACAGGGGTACTTGATGTCCTTCCACATTCTTCAAATGCAGAGACAACAAAAGAGTTGTTCATCAAACTTTTTAACCATAACTATTAACTAAGCACCCAATTTTTAACAGTATTATAAGTGGCAGTTAGTCAGAATTCTCGCTAGGATTTTGAAAATGAGGCCTGTCTTAAACTGTTGGAGTTTCACAATACTTTTCTATTGAGACTTTTCAAAAAGTTGGAGTAAAATTCAAAAAGTTGGAGTAAAATATTCCAAATTTGGAGTTTCCAAGATCTCTGGTTAGTTATAAAGAAAGACTGTTTCAACAAACAGATACATGACTTGATGGTATAAATGACCTTAATTCAATTCAAGATCTGATTAGTGGTGAAACGCATAGAGTTAAATATTTTATACAGTTTGTTTGCATCAGTGTATTGATTACACAATGTAGCTGAACATGGACAGTTTTTTTTTCCTTTTCTTTTTAAATAACTATAATATAAAGGCACCCTACTGTAAGGGCTGCATAGTGTTTCATCCCAAAAATATTACTCCATATACTGAAACATTAGGATCAGGATCCTGAAGCCGCTCACCTGTCCCTAATTCAAACAGCCAATATCAGCTATATCTATGTCATTCAACAAAGTGGCACAGGCTTGTAGCATTACTTTGAGTAAAGTTAGACTGTATTTCTGACTTTGCTCAAGCACCAAATACCCGAAAATAGCCATTTTTTTTTGTCTATTTCCAAGGTCAGAGTGACCTTGACCTTTGTCAGACATGACCTAGTTTCAAAAGGAACCTGTACACCATTAAGGTAAAGCTGTATACAATTTTTTTTTTTTTTAATCAAAGAATAAATGAAGTCGGTAGAGCCCAAACAAGCCATGTTTGTCAAGGTTGCTGTGACCTTGACCTTTGTCGGACATGACCCATTTTCAAAAGCAAACAGGAAACCATTGATATGCAGATGTATAACATATTTTCAAACTCAAAGGAAAAATAAAGTCGCTAGTGCGTCAACAAGCAGAAAAAGGCCATTTTTGACATTTTCCAAGGTCACACTGATCTTTGGCAGACACGATCCATTTTAAAAAGAATCCGGTAGACCATTAAGGTGAAGCTGTATAGAAAATATTTTTAAAATCAAGGCAAAAATAAAGTCGCTAGAGCCGTAGAGTGCCAGCAAGCCATTTTTGCCTATTTCCAATGTTGCTGTGACCTTGACCTTGGTAAAACTTGACCCTTTTTAAATAGAAACCTGTAGGCCATTGACATTAAGCAATATACCAATTAGTTTTAAAATCAAAGAAAAATGAAGTCACTAGAGCTCCACCAAGCCAAAAAAAGTCAATTTCTGACTATTTCCAAAGTCACAGTGACCTTGACCTTTTTCGGGCATGACCTGTTTTAAATAGGAAACTATAGGCCATTGAGATGAATAGGTATACCAATTATTTTTAAAACCAAAGCAAAAATGAAGTCGCTAGAACGCCATCAAGCCAATTTTTTTGTTGATGACGATGTACGGACAAATTTTGACCTCAAAACTTCACCTGGTCACAAATTGACAGGTGAGCTAATAAATCAGCTACAGAAACAACATTAAGAACTGAACATACCAATAGGATTCTTGTTGGTGTGTGAAAAAATACACAAAAACGACATTTTCCGAATCCCAGGTCTTTGTTTTTCTCAGGTCACCTCTGTACTCCATCAACAATTCACCACCACTGATGTGTCGCTTGGTGAACACACCCTTTCCTGCAAGAACACGAGCCATCACTTTAAGATGAAACTTGTCCCTGGTTGCAATGCCTTAGAAGTCAGTTGAGTTTTATGGCACACCAGCACAATTTATGCTACATGGCGCCAAACAGGAAGTATGATTTTGGAAAATCCCAAGAAAAAACAACTTTAGATGCCACGCTGGACAGAATGCATTTTTCTCTTGAAAAATATTTGTTTTGACTCATCTACTGATACCGTAATGCACCAATCATTTGTAACCACGGCACCCCCCAGGCCCAGGGGAGGGTGGGGGATAGCCTTGGAAATAAGCAGGATTTTGACCAAAGCTTAGCCATGGCAGTGCGAGGGAACTACCCGGGGTTTGCATTATACAGACAAAGAGGGCAGTGAAATGAAAACATAGCTGACAGCAGGGGATATTAGCCGTGGTTTTACCAACCTGCTGTCCCCGAAGGGCGGGGATTTTAGGGGGGATTTGCTGGACCAAAAGTCAAAGTCCCCGCTATTCCCCGGGCTTGGGGGGTGGGGATTGTGGTTACAAATGACTAGTGCATAATTTGCCAAAAGCAAAGTAATTCCCAAAATCTCCAGACACGCCCAGAAATTTTTTCAGGAATTAAAATTGTTTACCATAAATTTTCGTAAATATCTTGCTAGTTTATAAGGAAAACTTCTGTATTTTTTTACCTTTATGTGGGCATTTGATGGTCCTGAGCTAGTGCCTAGTGAAATTAAGTATGAACACAAAAATATTTTAAAAAATTACCTATACTTTTGTCAATAAATTTGATCTCGAAATCTTCATTCTCTTTATTTTCAGAGGGCTGAACTGACCCCGGTGTCCTTCTATCCCTATTTCTCTTCAAAATTATGACCTGCAATAAAATTGACCTATTCTAGGAAAAACATCAAGGTTTTATGAAGATTATTTAATGACTCTAAATACCAATAAAAAAGACAACCCAATTTGTAAAAGATGCATTAGTTATCTTTTCTTATCTTGGTGAAATTGACAAAATTATTTAGCATGTAAAGCACAGAAGAGAAAGTAGGTGTAATAGATCAGTTTCTAGTCTTCTTTTTTCATTATTTTTACATGATAATGTCATAAAATTATTGTTTACAAGAAAAGGAGCATGGAAGCAATATATTTTGAAAATAGCATTTAGGAAACAACACCCTAACCTATGTTAAGCTGATTTTTAAAGCCTATAAGTATATTCTTACCCATTCAAATGATTGTTTAAAAATTATTTTTTTAGATATCAAGATAAGTTTTTGGTGAAAACGCAATTTAATGCACACAATTTCTGATGGAATTAATTTGGTTATGCTTGACAAACATATTTTTGGCTATTGCATGCTTCAGAACCATGATATAATGTGTAAATTTGGATTTTGGTTTTTTTTGATTAAATCTTTGAAATTGAATATCTTGAAAATATAGCTTGGAAAGGCGGGGTAAATTGTATGCAAAAAGATGGCTTAATTTGCGTCTATATTTGAACATATTTTAAAAATGGCTGGTTTATTTATCCATGAAAATTGGTATCAAGAGTCCTTAAAGTCAAAATAAGTAACTTATTTTGCAATGATTATGTAAAATTCATGGGTTCATACTTTTTGATTACACACAACTGTCACCAAGAATTGTGAATTGATTTGATAGGTCTGAGGCTCCAAAGGGGGAATACAGTGAGCATACTTATATGCGATTTCAAAAAGTCAAAGTGACCTGTTTTCCGAACTTTTTTTACATGCGCTTTTTTTAACACTAAATAAGGTTTGAAATTAATCAGAAGCTTTATAATATAGAACATGCATCTCTATTTATTTTTCACAAATAAACTGATGATAATAATTTTTCGTTCAGAGGGTGTTCTACATGATTAATCATTTGACAAATGGAGTGTTTAGTCAATAAAATATTACAACACCGAATCCATATGGCATTATCAATTTGTGTATTAATTTTTATGTAAAAATATTTCTTTTATGCTGCTTCATTTACAGTATAAGCATCAAATTCGTTTGAACCTATAAATGGTCAAAAATCGAATATTCTGAGATAAGGATGTGTTGGAAATAACATTGTGATGCTGTGCATTGTATTTACTGACACATATTTTTTTTTTTTTTTTTTTTTTTTTTTTTTTTTTGGGGGGGGGGGGGTGTACCTGGGACTCAGGTTGTACAGTGAGATATCAGATTTTATTTCTTATTTTTTATTTTATTTTATATCTCACTAGGGACTAATTTTCCCTATATGGTGTGTCATCAGTAATTTGTTCTGATTCTGATTCTCCTGAAATATTATTTATTTATTTGAATATGCATATGGTTAGTAGCCTGGACAAGGCCATGAAACATGGTCACAAGCAGACTGATGTGATCATCATGGATTTCACAAAGGCCTTTGACAAGGTGCCACACAGAAGGCTGTCATACAAACTAGATTATTATGGGATTAGAGGATCTACCCATAAGTGGATCACCTAATGACTGAGCGCTCTCAAAAAGTGGTGTTGGATGGCCAAGCCTCAGACTCGGTCCTATCTGAAGTTCCTCAAGGTTCGGTCTTAGGGCCGGTCCTTTTTCTGATTTTCATTAATGATCTTCAGGACAATATCAAGTCATCTATTCTTCTCTTTGCCCACATGCCTGAGGTGATGATCAGAAATTGATCGACTAATTAACAGTAGATAGATAAATAGGGCATGTTGGGATGACGTCATACAGGTAAGTTTGATCATTCGGTGGAGGTACATTACTCGGTGTTTATCGCTATGCCTTACCAAATTTGGAGCGCAAAATACAGAATCAAAAAGAGTTTTTTCATCAAAACATTGCATATTCTATTAGATTTGCGAATATTATTTATTCCAAGGTAAGAAATGCGTAATATTTTGGTCATAACATGATTTTATTAGCGTCTGAAAGTGGTAAGCGTATAGCGATAATGACCAAGGTTACCACCTCCGCCGAATGAAGAAAATAGCGGGAAAGGTGACCGATATTGATTTCTTTTCACGAAAGAGTGCCTTGCCGACCTGCCCTATTGCATACGTAAAGAAAAAAAAAAAGAAAAAATTCAGACTCGCGAAAACACATGACATTTTCAATTCAAAACAAAGGTATGCCTTATTTTCAAATGGCATACAGTTTCTGATAAAATATAGCTTTTAGAAACAGTCTTTTAAACATTTAACGATGATTATTCTAAAATATTACAAATAAAATACCTTACCTTAGTGTGTACAGGATATGAAGCGCCAAATGGGAACACGCGTGTGTAATAATCTCTAAACCATGGTTTCGATTTTTTTGGAGTCGAGTGTATAGACAAGTGACACACCGGAGCAAGACCTCCTAATAAGGACAAATATTATTTGTTTGTTTTTTATATGTTTTACGAAGAATTAAGCATTTTGAGGGGTTAGAGATTTTTTGTCAAATGAGCCGTCCTCAATTGACACCGAAGTCCTCAGTTGTTGCTGTTATTAGAAGTTGGTGTCCTCAGTAGAACGTGCTTACAAACTCACACACACACACACACACACACACACACACATCGGAGGGCAACTTAAATCACATGCACTCGATGACTGGCTTTTCATTTTTCACTTTCACCCGTTCTTAAATTCAATCGTCCCTAAAAGACAGCCATTTATTGTAGACGCATTCGAATTCATACATCAGAAAAACATGTCCATGAAAAGAATTCCCCTTGAATCCAACTTTTATATAGAAAAACTAGGATTTGCAGGGGTATACCTATCTTTCTTATTTTTGCTCCAAAACATAGATTGTGGGTACTCGTTAGAACCATCTCGTCGAGGCGGTTCTACCGTATACCCACAATCATTGTATCGTGCACAATGAAGAAATATTATATACATGTATATAACTATTCTAGTTAAAAATTTTCATTTTTACAACTTGGAAAATCAAATCCCTTTATATTACATGGGCATGTTTACAACTTGGAAAATCCCTTTATATTACATGGGCATGTTTCCGTACTAGAAAAATTCAATTAAAAGGTTGAGGTGGTCAAGATTCAAATTCCCATTTAAGGAGCAAGACAGATTTCAAAAGGATCAAAGAAGAGATATGCAGTCAATAGACATATTTATTCGCCACCTTTGGAAGTTTCCCCTGACTTCAGTGTATTTTAATGTTTACTTGTCTGGCTGGCCAGCTGGTAAAACAAATTAATCATCTTATTCAATTATATCCAATGGGTCGACTAATCTCCCTCTGGTCAAGCCCAATCCCCCTGGTGTGGTATTGTCAGTTTGATGTTTCACCAGTAAACTATTCTGTTTCTGATCAGTTATCAAAAATTTATTTTACAACTGACTCATCAGGCAACTTGTTAACAAAAGAAAGTATCCTGCCTCTTCTAGTCAACATAAATTTATGAATTTAGTGTCAATTGAAAGTTAAATGGATAAAGCAATAAACAAAGGTTACTTGATAAAGTTTCAACATTGTACTTTTCATTTACAACAGTTTAAAGTTCTATGAAATTTTGAAAATACAAACAAACACACTTAGTTAAGTCTAAAAATAAACAGTTCGGAAATACAATATTGGGTATAAAAATAAACCTCTCCTGACTACAGGTGTATTGATTTTGAACACTACGCGTCTAATAATAACTTTATTGGTCCACTGTAGTATAATTTACTGAAGATAACTGTGTCATCGTTCTCAGTCAATTGACTTTTGCTGTAATATCAAATTGTTCCGTCAAAAACTGTGGTAGAAGTATATTGGCATGTGAACGCCTTTACCTGTAAAAAAAAAAAAAAGAAAAGAAAAAAGTTCTCATAACTGTCATTTTGTCAAAAACTATTTTTGTAATAATATTTCTTCATACAAATGTCGAATGGATCTACATCATGTAGGCATAATATCAAATTGTTGCATTAAAGTATGTGGTAGGAAGAGATCGGCCCATGAATGCACTTACCTGTAAAAAAACTAACTAAAGATAAATTGTCTAAGTTCTCATAGCTGTCATTTTGTCAAAAATCAATTTTTATGCCCCCAACTTCGGAAGAAGTTGAGGGGGCATATTGGTTTGGGTCTGTCCGTGCAGTGCAGTGAGTGAGTGCAGTCAGTCAGTTAGTCAGTCTGTGATGCGTGAGAACTCGATCAGGAACCATTTGAGCTAGGATCTTGAAATTTGGTATGTAGTTTGTATATGAAAATTAAGAGGACCCGTATTTTTTCTTTCAGGTAAATTCAAGGGGCTAGGGGCCAATTCTGTGAGAGTTACTTCCCTTTTTAATTCTTGATAAGGTGAATAGATAGTGGATACCTTGTGTGCGCAACTCCTCCTACAGTTTTATTCCGATTCTCTTGAAACTTTACAGATGCTGTGACCATGCTTTGAAGATATGCATGTGGTTTGGATATAATCCTCAGATTAATTTTTGTCACTTTTTTCGCAATTTGAACTTAGCCATTTTTCGGGCATTTTGACAATGAATGTGAATGGGCAGTGGGTACCTTGTGTGCGCAACTCCTCCTACAGTTTCATGCCAATTCATTTAAATCTTTACATATTATGGGCATGATCTGAAGATATGCATGTGGTTTGGAAATAATCCTTGGATTATTTTTTTGGAAATAATCCTTGGATTATTTTTTGTCATTTTTTTCACAATTTGAACTTAGTCATTTTTTCGGGCATTTTAGTGGATGGATAGACGGTACCTTGTGTGCGCAACTCCTCCTACAATTTAATACGGATACTTTTGAAACTTTGCAGACATTGTGACCATGCTTTGAAGATATGCATGTGATTGGGATATACTCCTCAGATTAATTTTTGTCACTTTTTTTACAATTTGAACTTAGTCATTTTTTGGACATTTTTACATCTTGAAAGTGGCTTACCAGTTGGGGGCATAGTGTTTCATAAACACATTTTCTAGTTTGCAATAAAATTTCTTCATGCAAATGTCAAATGGGGGTACATCATGTAGGCTTGATATCAAATTGTTCCATCAAAAACTGTGGTAGGAGATGATTTTCCCGTGAATGCCCTTAACTGTAAAAAACTATGATAAATTGTCTAAGTTCTCATAGCTGTCATTTTGTCAAAAATTAATTTTTTGCAAATAAATTTCTTCATGCAAATGTCAAAAGGGTGTACATGATGTAGACATGATATCAAATTGTTCCATAGAAAAAATTTCATGCAATATTTTGGTCTTCTGACAGAATGTTATAGGAAAATTTAGACAATATAAAATATCAGACAAAATGTTCCAAAAACGTATTCATAAGAATAGAGGGACCAGGAACCACTGCAGTTAAATTCAAAGTCCCAACAAAAACTGTGGTAGGAGTATATCAGCCCATGAAAGCCCTTACCTGTAAAATAAACTGATAAATTGTCTAAGTTCTCACAGCTGTCATTTTGTCAAAAATTATTTTTCATAATAATTTGAAGAAATATTATTGCCATTTTTTTTTTATTAGTTCACCTGAGCCGTTAGGCTCACAAGGTGAACTTATAGGATGGCCATGATCCGGCATCCGTCGTCCGTCCGTCGTCCGTCGTCTGTCCGTCCGTCCACAATTTCAAAGATCTTCTCCTCTGAAACCGCTTGGCCAATCAAAGCCAAATTTTATATGAAGCATCAATAGGAAGGGGGAACCAATGTGTATATAAGAAATTCAGGTCACATGACCAAGATGGCTGCCATGCCCATATATGGTAAAAACCCTTCAAAAATCTTCTTCTCCAGAACCGGTGGACCGATTTCAACAAAATTTGGCATGAAGCATTAATGGCTCAAGCACTACAATGTATATATAAATCATGACCCTGTGATGACCTTGACCTATTTTACGGCAAGGTCAACATAGGTCGCCAATGCATTTGAATGGGGAAAACTTTTAAAATGTCATTTAAAGTGAAAGTCTTGCAGGAAATGGGCATTAGGACTGAATATTAATGATTCTGAAAACAATTTGACCCCAGGGGCTCATGTGCCCCCACCCCGGGGCAATATACATGTATATCTCCATAATATTTAAACGTCTTCTCCTCTGAAACCATTTGGCCAATCAAAGCCAAATTTTATGTAAAGCATCAATAGGAAGGGGGAACCAATATGTATATAAAAGATCCAGGTCACATGACCAAGATGGCCACCATGCCCATATATGGTAAAAACCCTTCAAAAATCTTCTTCTCCAGAACCGGTTGACCGATTTCAACGAAACTTGGCATGAAGCATCGATGGCTCAAGCACTACAATGTTTGTATAAATCATGACCCTGTGATGACCTTGAACTATTTTACGGCAAGGTCAACATAGGTCGCCAAGGCATTTGAATGGGGAAAACTTTTAAAATGTAATTTAAAGTGAAAGTCTTGCAGGAAATGGGAAATAGGACTGAATATTAATGATTCTGAAAAAAATTGGACCCCAGGAGCTCATGTGCCCCCACAGCGGGGTAATATACATGTATATTTCCATAGTATTCAAACGTCTTCTCCTCTGAAACTGCTTGGCCAATCAAAGCCAAATTTTATGTGAAGCAAGGAAACTTGGCGTGAAGCATTGATGGCTAAAGTACTACAATGTATATATAAATCATGACCCTGCGAATACCTTGACCAAGTTTATGGCAAGGTCAACATGGGTTGCCTATGCATTTGAATTGGGAAAACTGTTAAAATGTCATTTGAAGGGAAAAGCCAACAGGAAATTGCCAAATGGACAGAATATTGAAGATTCTGAAAAAAGAAAATGGCCCAAGTGCTTCATCTGCCCCTGCACTGGAGTTAAATACCATAATATTCAAACATGTTTATTGGTATATGCAGCAGATCTCAGGTGAGCGTGTACAGGACCATTGGTCCTCTGGTTTATTTACAGGTAAGGGCTTTCATGGGCTGATCAACTACTACCACAGTTTTTGTTGGGACTTTGAATTTAATTGCAGTGCTTCCTGGTCCCTCTATTCTCACAAATACATTTTTGGAACATTTTGTCTGATATTTTATATTGTCTTTTCCTGTCATTACGAAAACATGCCCATGCAATATACAGAGATTTTTAAGTTGTAAAAAAAAAAAAGAAAAAAAAAAAGAAAAGTTTTCAGTAGAAATTTTTGATATTTTTCTTATTTTTGCTGAAAACATAGATTGTGGGTACACGTTAGAACCGCCTCGGTGAGGCAGTTCAAACAAGTACCCACAATCTATATTTTGGAGCAAGTAAAAAAAAAAAAGAAAAAAAAAAAGAAAAGTTTTCAGTAGAAATTTTTGATATTTTTCTTATTTTTGCTGAAAACATAGATTGTGGGTACACGTTAGAACCGCCTCGGTGAGGCAGTTCAAACAAGTACCCACAATCTATATTTTGGAGCAAAAATAAGAAAAACAGGTATACCCCTGCAAACACCAGTTTTTCTATATAAAAGTGAGGTTCATGGGGGTATACATCTGATTCTCACAGACATGTTTTTGTGATGAACATTCTGTCAGAAGACCAAAATGTTACATGAATGCAATACAATACAAATTAGTCTTGATTTACTCATCATTATTTCTCAGTCGCAAATTAAAGCCACTTTGTAAAAATGAGGTGGGCATGCTTGCAAGTAAATCATTTATCTTGTTCACTGTGTTACTAGGAATCATGTGCGTTTTATGCTTTAGACCTTTAGACAGTTATTTGGTTTGTTTTCGCCTTATGACTCATGGTTGCTATGGAAAATTCATATTTCATGATTTTCTTCAATGAAATAGGGCTATACTTAAAAAAAATATGCTTATTTTAGTATTCAGGTGCGTTCATATATATACACCCCTTCGATATTCAGAAATAAATTGACAACTCTTCTTGTTTTTGAGCAATCGTCACTGGCAAGAAATGGACAACTGGAGGAATTCGTTTATACACTCCCGTTAAAGAAAAAACAACATATTTCGCGTTTCTCCGTAACCATGGCAAACGCGAAATTTTTATTTCTTCTTGGAGAAACACCGCGAAATATGACAGGTAGACAAAATATAATTTAGGGACCAGGTAACAGAGGGACCAAATACAAAACATGTGCATATAATGACATATCTGTATGCATCTAATTTGCAATAGGCTTTTGTGTGGACCAAATCAGCCTGTGCCAGTCTCTGATGGAGGGTTGTCTCTGGGCTGATTGATTGATTTATTTATTTTCATTGATTTTTTATCTACTTTATTAATTTAACTATTAAAGTGTATACCGGTAGTAAGATACGCCTGTAGGGAAAACCAAAGAAAGAGAGAAATTAGCAAGAAAGAAAATTAAAAGAAAATTGGAAGAAATAAGAAATGAAAAGAAAGAAAAAACGGAAAGAAAAAATAAAATGAAAAAAAAAATATATATATATATATATATATATATATATTTACAAGCGTAGTTTATGCACTGTTGTTTTAGAAGGGAAACAATGGAGAGAGAGAAGGAAAAACGAAATGAAAATATAAAATTCTATGTATTTTAAAAGAAGGAATACAAAGGAAAGAAAGAAAGACAAAGGAAAGAAAGAAAGAAAGCAAAAAGAAGAGAAAAAATGAAATGAAAGAAAGAAAAATATAGAATTCTATTTTTACTAGCTTACACAGTATTAGTTTCTGCAATAATAGTTTTGTACCTTTTGAAAACTATCATGTCATACTCTTGTATATTGTAAAAGTAAATAACCAACTATGACATACGTTTATTGCCTCCAATAGACACCGACTCTATTGCTACTGTATGATTTATGATAATCTCTTACATTCAACATAAGTCAGATAGCAAAGGAAGAAAAACTAAAGACAGGCAGAAAATAGAAGGAAAGAAAAATGAGCTTAATTAATCTTGAGAGGGACGTAAAATTGAATAATAATACCTAAAGATTCGTAAAATCTTTTAAAAACCAGGTCCCTTTAATTAGCTCACCTGAGCCGAAGGCTCATAGGTGAGCTTATAGTATACCCATGCTCCGGCGTCCGTCCGCCGTCCGTCCGTCGTCGTCGACAATTTCAAAGATCTTCTTCTTTGAAACCGCTGGGGCGATTGTTCTCATATTACACATACACCATCTACAGGTAGGGGGAAAGAATAATTGTGTTTTTTGTTTTGATCAGATAAGAACTCTGGTTGCTATGGTAACTTATGCTTCCCATAGACTTATAATGGAAAAAAAGTGAAAATTGCCATTTTTTGCTGTCTTGTTGGAGATATTTGAATTTTGTTTTTGCAGAAATGTTTATTGAGTAGTCCTCTACGTTTCATGTGACTTTTGTCCTAATCCTTTATTTTGATTGGTTGTAGGGGCCCCATATAGGGCAAAATTTCGAAAAACATTCAAAAATCTTCTTCTCAGAAACTGT
Source organism: Rugalucina vietnamica (assembly GCA_964017185.1). Classification (NCBI taxonomy): domain Eukaryota; kingdom Metazoa; phylum Mollusca; class Bivalvia; order Lucinida; family Lucinidae; genus Rugalucina; species Rugalucina vietnamica. The sequence continues at coordinate 394,125 of OZ024880.1, read as the reverse complement.
CAAGGGGATTAATCCTGTACTTTGTATACATGTTCCTGACAGTGGCCTCTACATAATTTGTGTTTTTTATTCCAGGCGGATAAGAACTCTGGTTGCTATGGCAACTTAAAGTTTCCATAGACTTATAATGGGAAAAGTGGAAATCGGCTATTTTTCCGCTAAAATTGCAGACATTTGAATTTTGTTTTTGCAGAAATGTTTATTGAGTAGTCCTCTACGTTTCATGTGACTTTTGTCCTAATCCTTTATTTTGATTGGTTGCAGGGGCCCCATATAGGGCAAAATTTCGAAAAACATTCAAAAATCTTCTTCTCAGAAACTGTCAAGGGGATTAAGCCTGTACTTTGTATACATGTTCCTGACAGTGGCCTCTACATAATTTGTGTTTTTTATTCCAGGCGGATAAGAACTCTGGTTGCTATGGCAACTTAAAGTTTCCATAGACTTATAATGGGAAAAGTGGAAATCGGCTATTTTTCCGCTAAAATTGCAGACATTTGAATTTTGTTTTTGCAGAAATGTTTATTGAGTAGTGTTTGATGTTTCTTGTGAGTTTTGTCCTAATCCTTTATTTTGATTGGTTGCTGGGGCCCCATAAAGGGCAAAATTTTGAAGAAAAAAAACATTCAAAAATCTTCTCCTCAGAAACTGTCAAGTGGATGAATCCTGTACTTTGTATACATGTTCTTGACCTCTACATAATTTGTGTTTTTTATTCCAGTCTGATAAGAACTCTGGTTGCTATGGTTTCCATAGACTTATAATGGGAAAAGTGGAAATTAGCTATTTTTTCTGGAACAATTGTAGGTATTTGAATTTTGTCTTTGCAGAAATATTTATTGAGTATATCTCTATGTTTCATGTAACTTTTTTCCTAATCCTTTATTTTGATTGGTTGCTGGGGCCACATAAAGGGTAAAATTTGGAAAAACATTTAAAAATCTTCTCCTCAGAAATTGTCTACGGCATGAAGCCTGTACTTTGTATACATGTTCCTGACAGTAGTCTCTACATAATTTGTGTTTTTTATTTCAGTCGGTTAAGAAATCTGGTTGCTATGGCAACTTAAAGTTTCGATAGACTTAAAATGGGAAAAGTGGAAATTGGCTATTTTTTTTCTGGTCCAATCGCAGATATTTGAATTCTGTTTTTGCAGAAATGTTTATAGAGTAGTCCTCTACAGTTTGGTTGACTTTTGTCTTAATCCTTTATTTTGACTGGTTGGTGGGGCCCCAGAAAGGGCCAATTTTTTAAATAAATACTTGGTTAATATAGCAGATCTCAGGTGAGCGTTTACAGGACCGTTGGTCCTCTGGTTTTACTGATTAAAATGAAATCATCATGAAAATATCCATGAAATATAACATGACCACCACTGACTACCAAATTACCAAAATTGTCATTTACCCAATTTAAGACTAAAATAACTAATAAATTAATAGTTATACTGATAAAGTAGATTCAAAATCAATGAGAAAACGTTTAAAAATAATTGAATTCCCAAAATAAATCAGCCCAGTATAGGGAATAGATACAAACCCCCCTCAGGGACTGGCGCAGGCTGATGTTGGTCCACACTATTGCTCATTGCATATAAGATATGCCATAAATGCACATATTTTGTATTTGGTCCCTCTATTACCTGGTCCCTTAATTATAGTCCTTGGTCCTTGAGGGACCATTCTGGTCCCTGGTCCCTTGGTCCCTCAAGAAAAGTCCCTAAATTATACATTACCATAAACACAAGCCATCAAAATGACAGGCATATACCGGCCACAACCTTTTCTTTGTGAAGCGAACACACTATCTTTAAGACCACTGTGGCCAGTCTTATTAAATGTTCGCACCCTAGTCGTCCTCCAGCATTACTTGATAAGCTGTTATCGTACTAACCATAATTATGCCCCCAACTTTGAAAAAGTTGGTAGGGCATATTGCTTTGGGCTTGTCCGTGTGTCTGTGTGTCTGTGTGTCCGTGTGTCCGCACTTTTAAACGGTGGATGCTAGTGTCTTGGAATTTCATATATGGATTCCTCATGAAAAAAAAGATGACCCGTATTTTTTTTTCTTTTCTGAGTTAAGCCCCCTTTCTGAATTATCTCCCTTTGAAAAAAAAATCTTGAAAATCTTGTGTGCAAGATATCTCAAAAAGTATTTGAGCTAGTGCTTTCATATTTTGTATGCTGATTGGGGCCAAGGAGTAGATCACCTGATTAACTTTTGAGAACTTTTTGTCAAATTTTGACAAAATTACAGAATTTTGAAAATTTATCAATTTTACCACTTTCGGATGAAATTTGAAACTTTTAAACAGTGGATGCTAGTGTCTTGAAATTTCATATATGGATTCCTCATGAAAAAAAAAAGATGATCCGTACTTTTTTTCTTTTCTGAGTTATGCCCCCTTTCTGAATTATCTCCGTTTGAAAAAAAATCTTGTGTGCAAGATATCTCAAAAAGTATTTGAGCTAGTGCTTTCATATTTTGTATGCCGATTGGGGCCAAGGAGTAGATCACCTGATTAATTTTTGAGAACTTTTTGTCAAATTTTGACAAAATTACGGAAATTTGAAAATTTATCAATTTTACCACTTTTGGATGAAATTTGAAACTTTTAAACAGTGTATGCTAGTGTCTTGAAATTTCATATATGGATTCCTCATGAAAAAAAAGATGACCCGTATTTTTTTTCTTTTCTGAGTTATGCCTCCTTTCTGAATTATCTCCCTTCGAAAAAAAATCTTGAAAATCTTGTGTGCAAGATATCTCAAAAAGTATTTGAGCTAGTGCTTTCATATTTGGTATGCTGATTGGGGCCAAGGAGTAGATCACCTGATTAACTTTTGAGAACTTTTTGTCAAATTTTGACAAAATACGGAATTTTAAAAATTTATCAATTTTACCACTTTCGGATTTAAGTGTGCATCTGTTATCACTGTTAGTCCTCAAGTTTGCTATTTGTGCCCAGGTCAACTCTGTTTGCTTACATGATTTTCAAAAATAATGAAAAAACTGTCCCAGGTTAGTGGCAAGCATACAGTTGGGGGCATAGTGTTTTACAAACACTTATTTCTAGTTACATATTAAGATTATGGCTCAATATATATCACAAATAATTTGACAACTCGAACATGTATACTGGTAGGTATTATATCGAAACTACTTGCAGTAGGAAAGAATTTGCATGAAAAGTTATTCTCCATGAACAACCACAAAGCCGTTTAAATTGTGAACTTATGGGCCTTTCGCTCTCATCCATGCATGGTATAAACATACAAAAATAGTCAACAAAAACTACAGAAATCACTGTTGACTGATGTGGCATAGTTGTAAAGTGGGGGAGACAGAATCACCAGGAGGTGTGTTTCAGCATACACGTGTCGTATTCTCTTATAAACACGAAAGTAACACTGCTCCTTCACACGATTGGAAAACTGTCTGCCGTAAAGTGAAATATAAAAATCAACAAATAGAAAATGCCGCCCATGGAGCGAACACTGTCATATGACTTCTTCCCAACTGACAGCTTTGTTCATCACCTAAACGTGAATGTACATGTCCATGTATTTTTATTGATGAACATGCATCATTAACAATGAGCCGTCTCGTGAGAAAGTCAACAATGTGGTTTCCGAACAGGTGTGACACAAACCAGGCAGTGCACTGTACAAGCACAGAAGTTGGCTAGAGGCTGGAAATTCTGGATTTAGAAAGTAGACGAATTGTACTATCCGTATGGCGAAAACAAAGGCGCAGATACTGCAAAGCTGATCTGCGCCTTTGGTTTCGCATATGCAGATTGTTTGTTTTCTCATGAGGCTACTCAAATCATTCTTTTTGTTTCCATTTGTATTTCATTCCACGAATTTGAAAGTAATTATATGGCATAATTTCTTTATAAAATCATAGACACAAATGGCAGACATGCTTTCGGAAGGAGAGGTTTCATCCACTTCTAAAGATTTCTTAAGGATTCGATACTGTAAAGTTGCATATATACTTAAACATGTGTACATGACTGTACTTTGAAACGAATAGTGTTTTGGTCGTTAAGACCAGAGATTGACAATTACTTCGACAGTTTGACCATATTTCTTGTGCAGAATTGCGGTTTGTGTAGAACATTGTAAATGTACATGTATATTCAGTCGAGAAAATTTTAACTGTCTTAAATTTTTATTTCGCTCCTTCTAATAATCTCAATGATATTATTAGACAAGAAAAATGCATTATGTGCAACAAACGCATTTGTATAGGACACACTGTTTGGATATTTCGCAGAGTGCATCAAAGTAAGTCACTGAAACATATTACTTTTATTTACATGTACATGAATTAGGGACAATGTCGGTTATTCCTTGTTTCTTTTACATATACATCACTACGTATTTTGCCATCATTTTTGTTTCGTACGACATTGATATATAAATGTAGATGTACCATACATACACACTCATGTAGCTGCAGTTCATAGCGTGTTGAATGTTGTTTTGCTAGTTATTGTAAATGACGGGTTTGCTAATACAAATGTTGTGCAGCGAGGGGAGATCCATATTCTTCACTTTTCTGGGTGGTTGCTGTTGCACCGGTTCTGTATCTGAAGTATTGCATATAACCCACTATGAATGTCAGGACATCCCAACTTGGATAGAAGTCACATAAAGCGGTGAAAACGTACCGACATAACCATGGCTGTGGACTTGCAATATTGCACAGTGATTTTTCTATTGATACACATACATAGTATTTGTAGATGGTCCCGGTATTTTTTAAAACCGACACCAAAATATAAGGTCATGCATTTGTTTTCATGTAAAATGAGTGTACCCATTCCTGCTTTCTACGCAAAAAATAAGTTAAAGTGCAAATTAGCTTTCGTAATTGCAATATTATCGTTTTATGTTTGTTTCGTTTCGGATATTTAAACATGCAATTTCTACATGGAGTCGGAATTTCAAACGCTGATTGTTTCTTTGGTTCGTTGTAATCTAACATGATCGACTGGTTTTCTTATGATATGATAGAAGCCCGCTTCCACTACCAGGATCTCTACATTCGATGTCCCGCGCTCTAGCATTACGAAAATTTGCCCATGCGATATACAGAGAGCGTCACCCTTCGTTAAATATTGTATAAGTAATAAATAAAATAAATAAATAAGAAAGAGATTTTTTCAGCTGCAAAGTTTGATGAATTTCCTAGTAGGAAATAAATAGTAGTTTTAATATTTATGCTTTAAACATTCAGTTTGATTGTCGGTACACGTTAGAACCGCCTCACCGAGGCGGTTCTAACAAATACCCATAAATTATGTTTAGAGCAAAAATAAGAAAAAGTATGTATGTGACGGTTCATCCCAGTTTTACTATAATTACCTGAGCCGCGACGTCAGAAAACCAGTCTGCAGGGTTCCAGACCAGTTCTGACACAAGCCAGCCTGTACAGATGCTGAAGATAGATAGAAACCTGAAATTTCAGATTAAAAAATATGGGGAAACAGCACTATCCAACTCTAAGCGGAAACACAGGCGCTGATCAATTCTTTCTATTTAGAATATTTAAAAGGATTATGAAAAACTAACTTAAAGGTAAAATCGATTTTTATAATTGTGCACAATATTACTCCGAGAAACTCCCCGAACAGGTATATCTGGACTTACCTGTTTTCACCGGTAAATATCTTCAGTCTCGGTGAAATTTCGCGGTGTTTCTCCGAGAAATAGGAATGCATGACACGCAAAATATTTTAACGAAAAGAGAAATTTGCCGTTCTTTCTCTGAGAAAAAAAGCTTAGTGTCCGAGAAACGAGAAAAATGTTGTTTTTTCTTTACCTGGACTGTATATTTTGTTAAGTATGAGTGTAAATATTTACTCAGTATATAAACTTCCAGATCTTGTGATTTTGTATGCCTAAACTGATTACATAGTACATATGGAACCAAATTTTTAAACAAAAACTTGCTGATTTTTAAGTTTGAAAGATTGCACAAGGAACCATGGTTAATGGTTTGTGATTCTGTTTATAATTGATGAATGAAATGCCATTTTTGTACTAAGGCTAAAAATTTGGTGTCTTTTTGAGCATTCTTTACAAAGTTACACCCTGATTTTCAATCAATGTGCATTTAAAAATTTCATGGTTAAGTGGTTTTTGCAATATAGGCGGACTTCAAATAGAGAAGTCCCTAGTCGACCATGTTGTATTCTAGGGCAGGGTACATTTACCCCCATACCCTGGAAATGTTGGCTTTGTCACCACAAGACAGAATAATAAATGAGAGCCATAATTCAACCAACCAACAGACAATAGATGAGAGGAACTGCCTATTAGACGATGCCGAGTGTAATGAGCGTAGGACATGTTCCCCCCCGGACATTTGCTCCCTGACTGATTGACAGAGTTTGACATTTGCCCCCTCATCAGTGTGCATACCTAGGACATTTGCCCCTTCCCTGTTAACACCTAATCAATGAATTTAAAGCTTGGTTTACAATCATTAGGTCAAGTACAGTTTTCACTGACAAGTTATCAAGTTAAAATCATACAATTAAGTGACTGATGGTGATAATAGTAAATGAGTCCTAATAGTTATACTATTCTGTAATTACAAAAAAAAATCAGCATGTATAGTATTTAACTTCATTGTAAAATAATAATTTACATGTATATAATTCTAAAAAAGGCAATAGTCAATGTTAAGCCTGATAAGGTTAGTGAATCAGCTTGGTTCTCCAACTTTGTGATTGATCTTGCAATTCTGTGACAAAAGCTCTGAGAGAATGTTACTGTCTGTGTGTCCATCCCCTGGCTGGGGAGAGGGGGGCAAATGTCTACCTTTATACATTTGATGAGGGGTCAAATGTCCATACCCTTGGATGAGTTAGGGGGCAAATGTCCTTACATGCCATTTTTGGGCAGGGGCAAATGTCCGAGGTGGCACATGTCCGTCCCCCATTTGTAATATGGTGTATTGATGATTTTCAGATCTTAGATGAGTCATCTAGAGCTCTGTCAGATGTTTTGCTGTCCTTGAGTGGTGGGAAACAGTACAGAAGTAACAATATAACAAAAGAAGATGGAACCATGGTTTTCACACACTTGGTATGTACATTTGTACCATGTATATTTTCTCTCCTCTTCAGAGCAAACATCAACCCAGGACTGATATTATACTGAATGCCAAAAATCTTGCACCACTTAAATTATTGTTAAAAAAATCAAAAATGAATGAACCCATCAAAATTTATTTATTATAATTACTTCAGTCAATCATTTTACAGTAGAACTGCACAATTCATTCAAAATCTGCATTTGAATTTTTAAAAATAGAGTGCGTGTTTTGCAACGACCCCTCAAACCAAAAGTACACAATCAGTTTATTCGCACTAATACTGTGTGTGGCCCTCGATAGCCGCAATAACTGCATTGCAACGCTTTTTCACAGATTTGATGATAGGCCGTATATCCCTCTGTGGAATATTTCTCCACTCTTACAGCACAGCCCGTTCAAGTTGCTGCAGCGTCTGAGGCTGTACTCGGCGGCGTCTTACTGTCCGCTTCAGAATATCCCACACATGTTTAATTAGGGATAAGTCTGGTGACATCCATGGCTATACATTAATGTTCTGTTGTTGAAGAAATGTAGTTGATACACGTGCAGTATGCCCACTATTTCCCGTCTATGGCAGCTGCTCCAGCAGTTATTGCGGCTACCGAGGGCCACACACAGTATTAGTGCGAATAAACTGATTGTGTACTTTTGGTTTGAGGGGTGGTTGCGAAACACGCACTCTAGCTTGAAAGAATCAAATTCAAATTTTGAATGAATTGTGCAGTTCTACTGAGAAATGATTAACTAAAGTAATTATAATAAGTAAATGTTGTTCATTTGTTTTTGATATTGTAACAATAATTTAGGTGCAAGATTTAAGGTGTTCAGTATAATTTTAATCTTGTGTATACTGTAAATTTATTTATTATCACGAGCGACTTATTTTTGCGATATTCAAGAGGAATGAAGAATCGCAAAAAGAAATTGCCGCAAAAGTGTTTGCATAAAATAGAGTCAAAATTCATGGTTTTTCCAAATTAACCTTTTCATCAAAATGTACATAATTACTTGTTTGTCAATCAAATGTATCAGCATGCCTATTTTCTGTACTGGGTTCAATTGATCACTTCTCCTATTTCGACAATTATCCACTGAACAAAAATTGTTCACACCTTTTGGCAAACATTATACAAACATGTACTTGATGTACCACACAAGCAATTATTAAGCGCTAATAGATTACAAAGAAATGTTAAAGTAAGACATTACCCCCCAAAATAAAAACCACTTTCATGTTCCAGAGCACATACAATTGCAAAAAAATATTGTTACAGATTTTGTAAACCGCGAAAATAAATCACCGCAAAAATGTCTAGGAAAACAAAATAGTGAAAATAAATAGCTGCGAAAAATAGTTTGGTTACAGTATCTTTTCTGTTTCTGTCTGTTAGGGGAAAAACACTATATTATGTAATATTTTTTTTAAGAGATGTTAGGATGAGAGAACATTTCAGAGAAATAACTGTTCAGTGTTGTAAGGACATGGCAGCAGTTGATCCATTATACCAATATCTAATAGTTCAGTTTGCCATAAATGTGGGGCCATATACTTAGCTCACAATAAAATTTATATTGGGTGCACTTATATAGTATATGATTAGTGGGTGCACTTATATAGTATGTAATTAGTGGGTGCACTTATATAGTATGTAATTAGTGGGTGCACTTATATAGTATGTAATAAGTGGGTGCACTTATATTGTATACAATTAGTGGGTGCACTTATATAGTATGTAATTAGTGGGTGCACTTAATATAGTATGTAATTAGTGGGTGCACTTATATAGTATACAATTAGTGGGTGCACTTATATAGTATGTAATTAGTGGGTGCACATATATAGTATGTAACTAGTGGGTGCACTTATATAGTATGTAATTAGTGGGTGCACTTATATAGTATGTAATTAGTGGGTGCACTTATATAGTATGTAATTAGTGGGTGCTTTTATATAGTATGTAATTAGTGGGTGCACTTATATAGTATGTAATTAGTGGGTGCACTTATATAGTATGTAATTAGTGGGTGCACTTATATAGTATGCAATTAGTGGGTGCACGTATATAGTATGTAATTAGTGGGTGCACTTATATAGTATGTAATTAGTGGGTGCACTTATATAGTATGTAATTAGTGGGTGCACTTATATAGTATGTAATTAGTGGGTGCACTAATATAGTATGCAATTAGTGGGTGCACTTATATACTAATTAGTCAATAAGTATGGATAGTTATCAGATGTGGGTTCCAAAATATGTATGACAGGGTGACATAACAGAATATCACCCTCCATGTGACTTGCTCTGACCCAACCAAAATTCTAACAAAGCCAATGAATATGTATGAGGTTCAATAAATTACATTGTACATTGCAGAGTCCAGGTCAATATTTCCTGCGTCCTATGATGAAGGAGTACAAGTTTGAGCCGGTGTCCCAGATGATTGATGTTCTCGAGGGGACCACAATGGAGATTGGTATTCTGGGAGTAAGAGTAGCCTACAGGTACTCATAATAGGGAGAAATAATGGATTGATGTATTTCATTGCATATATAGAGGATCTTACAGGAGTGGTCATTTCATATGAAATTCATTAAACGAGACTCGTCAAGTTAAATAACTTTCATATGAAACGGCCACTAGTATAAGATTTGTTTTATCATATGACTTCAAAAATATTATTTTATCGCCTTCAAAATGGACATATTTTCAATGAAAATCTACATTGTTGTTAGGGACATCATCATTGACGTTACATATTCCTGCAAAAGTGTTAATACATGTGTGTTCATAACACATTTATTACATGACGTTATCCACTGGAAAACAGCGATGTCATATGATAAATTTGTTTAAACTTAAAGATGTGATACAATTATTAGAACAGTTCTAAAAAATATAAAGTAAACAATGACCAGAACCAGGCAAATTCTGAATCCTGTCCTGGAAATTCAGTCTCATGTTGGACAGAAGCAGCTTCCTTTAAAGATTACTGATTTTCTTTAACCAAACCATACATGTTCCTAGGAAAACATAGCCAAAAAATTACCTCAATTAGGCAAAACTGAATAACTCCACAAGTATTTTGAACAATTAGTAACAAATAGCTTTTTAGTATTAAATTGGTGATAGAAAAAAACGAGGCCCTTTGGCTTTGGATTCTTAATGTAATACAAAAAATGGATATTTTTACCCAAAATGTAATATTTCAAATATGTTGTACACAATAAATCAGTAATCATTGAACTATTGTGAATGGTATTTTCAGTTGTTATGGTCAGATAACGTCCCTGAATGGTGAGCCTGAGCCAGGTGTTATAGTTGAGGCCATTGGGAGAGATGACTGCTCCATGTATCAGGAAGAGAGTAAAACAGAGCAGAATGGGCAGTATAGAATTAGAGGATTACAGGTAATACACCACAGAGTAAAACAGCAGAATGGCCAGTATAGAATTACAAGATTACAGGTTATACACCACAGAGTAAAACAGCAGAATGGCCAGTATAGAATTACAAGATTACAGGTTATACACCACAGAGTAAAACAGCAGAATGGCCAGTATAGAATTACAAGATTACAGGTAATACACCACAGAGTAAAACAGCAGACTGGCCAGTATAGAATTACAAGATTACAGGTTATACACCACAGAGTAAAACAGCAGAATGGCCAGTATAGAATTACAAGATTACAGGTAATACGCCACAGAGTAAAACAGCAGAATGGCCAGTATAGAATTACAAGATTACAGGTAATACACCACAGAGTAAAACAGCAGAATGGCCAGTATAGAATTACAAGATTACAGGTAATACACCACAGAGTTAAACAGCAGAATGGCCAGTATAGAATTAGAGGATTACAGGTAATACACCACAGAGTAAAACAGAGCAGAATGGGCAGTATAGAATTACAAGATTACAGGTAATACACCACAGAGTAAAACAGCAGAATGGCAGGATAGAATTACAAGATTACAAGATTAATACACCACAGAGTAAAACAGCAGAATGGCAGTATAGAATTAGAGGATTACAGGTAATACACCACAGAGTAAAACAGAGCAGAATGGGCGGTATAGAATTACAAGATTACAGGTAATACACCACAGAGTAAAACAGCAGAATGGCAGTATAGAATTAGAGGATTACAGGTAATACACCACAGAGTAAAACAGCAGAATAGCAGTATAGATTTAGAGCATTACAGGTAATTCACCACAGAGTAAAACAGCAGAATGGCCAGTATAGAATTAGAGGATTACAGGCAATACACCACAGAGTAAAACAGCAGAATGGCCAGTATAGAATTACAAGATTACAGGTAATACACCACAGAGTAAAACAGCAGAATGGCCAGTATAGAATTACAAGATTACAGGTAATACACCACAGAGTAAAACAGCAGAATGGCCAGTATAGAATTAAAGATTACAGGTAATATACCACAGAGTAAAACAGCAGAATGGCCAGTATAGAATTACAAGATTACAGGTTATACACCACAGAGTAAAACAGCAGAATGGCCAGTATAGAATTACAAGATTACAGGTAATACACCACAGAGTAAAACAGCAGAATGGCCAGTATAGAATTACAAGATTACAGGTAATACACCACAGAGTAAAACAGCAGAATGGCCAGTATAGAATTACAAGATTACAGGTAATACACCACAGAGTAAAACAGCAGAATGGCCAGTATAGAATTACAAGATTACAGGTAATACGCCACAGAGTAAAACAGCAGAATGGCCAGTATAGAATTACAAGATTACAGGTAATACACCACAGAGTAAAACAGAGCAGAATGGGCAGTATAGAATTAGAGCATTACAGGTAATACACCACAGAGTAAAACAGCAGTATGGGCAGTATAGAATTACAAGATTACAGGTAATACGCCACAGAGTAAAACAGCAGAATGGCCAGTATAGAATTACAAGATTACAGGTAATACACCATAGAGTAAAACAGCAGAATGGCCAGTATAGAATTACAAGATTACAGGTAATACACCACAGAGTTAAACAGCAGAATGGGCAGTATAATATTACATGGCTAGAGGTAATACACCACAGAGTTAAACAGCAGAATGGGCAGTATAGAATTAGAGGGCTAGAGGTAATACACTACAGAGTAAAACAGAGCAGAGTGGGCAGTATAATATTTTAGGGCTACAGGTAATACACCACAGAGTAAAACAGGGCAGAACAGGCACAACCTGGGAGTGAAAATTTATTACAAAACATATCATAACATATTTTCAAACAGACAACACACTGGAAGAGCAGGATGCCTAGTTCTTTCCCAAAAAGGAAGCCATCCAGCTATTCTCAACCAGAACTAAAGACACTGAGCACAACATAGAGGCAGACAGAATACACAGAGAAGATGTTCCGTGAAGATAAATCACTTTTACAGGGACGCTGATTAAGGTTTTCTTTGGGGCGGTGACGTCCTCACTAGTCTCAGTTTTATGTACTTAAGCTTAAAAGACCCATATCGAATAGTCGCATTTGACGATTCTCTTGTCGTTAATATATCAACAACATGTTTCTTATTAGGCTAGAAAGTCGAATTTTCTAATGTTTTACATTTTGAACACCTTTTTATCGAAAACAAAAATGCGCTTTACGCGGTGTCGGAATAGGGCCGAAAAATCAAAGGGGAAAAACTCTAGCGAGACCAAACCGGAAGTGACGCTTAGTCGTACAAAATATCAGCCATTTAAATGAAAGACACGCAAAGTAAATGCTTACACAAAACATTTATCACAAATTTTACACCATGCAACGCCGACGTTTTACTTTTTCTTGTTCTTTGATAATTATCAACATTATCGGAAACATTTTATAAACAAAACATAATTTTAAGGAAAATAAATTATGGTACATTACTTGCATGTGAAAATAGCATGTCGCATAAAGTCCCGCATTTGAACCAGTTTTTATCACTGACAACTTCTCGTAGTTCATAATCTTTCTTTTGTTACGGCCGCTAAAACAACAAATTTGAATACCCGGCACTTTTATTACCTTACCTTACGCGGTGTGTATGTCGGTGATCTATGATGTTTTAATGTGACACACGCCGACACACGCCGCTAGATTGCGGCATATATCACTCGGCGGCACGTGGCAGATACTCAAAGACATTCCAATCTCATTGAGTAAACGAGTCTACCGACATTGTTTTTTGTTCTAGATATCCTAATGCTTGAATTAAGAATAGACTACTATTATTTTGATCTTTCTTTCTACATTTAATAGAATGTACACGCATTTATTATGATATGATATTTATGTAAGCGACGTCATGAGAAGAATATTGGATAAACCAAGGTGGAATTCCTATGAATGTATAAGTTGTATTTTAAATGGCAGTAACCCCATGCAGTCACGACGCATATGCGCATGAGACGTTCAAGCACAGACACCACCTAATTCATTCACCCCCCCCCCCCCCACCTTCCTGACCTTTATTTATATTTTTAAAAAGGTAGAGACGATGACAGGGTAGCTGTTAAATGCCGGTCCCACTGAATTGTAAGAAATCGTACGATTGCATTTTCCGATAATGCCTTCTGGCACAATGTAAAATGACATTTTTTCAAAGCATTATTTTTTTTATATAAATGAAATCGAAATAAAAAGAAAATTGATACCAAATGAAAGAAAAATGTTTAAACTTACAAATTAGTCATTGAAATAATTTCAATTTATTGATTTTATGTATATTTTGGTCAGTGGAACATATCTCCTCTGCTGAAATGTCTGATGACTGAGTGTCCAAGTTCGCTTCACTCGTGCGTTCAAGGGACTAATTTCTCCCCCATCCGAACCCCCTGGTGAAATAATGTCATTTGGCGTGTCACCAGTAAACTATTCAGATTCAGATTGTCTAATTATAAGTTTATTGATATTAAGACTGCGTATGCAAAATATGTATTTTCTTTTCCAACGTGATTCTGCCTTCTTAATTTTGCACATCGGTGTCAAAGAAATGATTCATATTAAGACAATCGCAGAGCAATCTTAGGCGCAGTAGGACCGGGACTTTACGCGGCTGCATTAAAATATTAACAGAGAGAGAGAGAGAGAGAGAGAGAGAGAGATGTGGTTCGGAAAACACGGCATATGACTTACATGAACAAGTATATCGTAATGTTTTCTTATGAAAACATGATGAGTGCTCATATACCCATATTTGCGGTTCTGCTTCTTTATCAAAACATTGTTGTCGATACATGTAATTGTTAACTGGACTTCTGTATATAATGATGATTGTTTTAACAACTACATGCACCTTTATTATTGTGCGTAACCCCCAAAATTAAGTACGGATTAAATCTGGTCCCTCGGGCTTGTGTTTTATTGGTTAACCGTGTTGATTGCACATGATTTGTATTTGTTGATTAACATTAATATTTGCAAATGTGTCCTTAAAGAATGAATGTACTTGAACATCTTTTTATTCGCTGGAATGGAAAATGATGTAAGTGATTTGTACACTAGAGAGAGAGAGAGAGAGAGAGAGAGAGAGAGAGAGAGAGAGAGAGAGTCTTTATTTTCGATTTGCAAAACTTAGTCGTCACATTGGCAAATGCATGTCATGAGATAATCTCTAATTTCCGAGTAACGGCGCTCACGCTGAATACTTTCGTTCTGACGTTGATCTCTCTCGCACACGCGCATGCCGCCAATAAGAATATTATTTCGTGTATTCTTACGCAACATAATCAGCATAACACGGACAATGGTATCAAAACAAGTTTGTGATCGCGCAAGTAATGAAAAAAATATGATAAAAAACGGATGTTTTATCCTTCATGTCACATGTGAAACAATGAAAATTAAATTATTATTTTCCCCGAGATTTTAATTTTATGAGTCAATGTCAAAATTCGTCAAAATTCTTGTCTTCTCAATATTTTATGAAAACCACTTACCAGATCGTGATTTGAATTTTTTCATATGATACTACTGATTATGCTTAATAATAGTAAATAATAAGACAGTATTTGATTGGTGTAAAAATACCTGTTTTCTAGATTTAAAACCTCATTTTTCATCATTTTTGCCTGTCCCTCGAAAAAAATTGAAGATTCAGCACAACTTTTGAAAGCCGCTATTAATTTTTTGGTAGTTTTGACTGGGTGTATCAATAAGACCATTTTTAAGGTAAATATAACAGGTTTCAAAATGGGATATTTCATTTAATTTTTCATATTTTTTGGCAATAATAAATCCGTCCCTGGATTTATGTCCTTACCGTAACGCAGTGATAAATTGCCAAAATAATACAGGATCCCTCATGTTGGCAAAGCTGGTTATCTGTCATGCTTACTGGACACTTTCTATTTACAAGCATTGCATGTGTTTTAAAATGCTGCTACTGAACTGTACAATGAAAATACTGTTTCAGTGAGTAAGCCCAGTAGAGTATATTTTTTGTGTGTCCACTGACCGTAACAAGATATTAGCACAATGAATACTTTGAAAAAGGTATGATTCTGACATATTGATCCAGTTACATTTCTCAATAGCAAATCACTTTTGGTTCCATGTTTTAATGCATAAATT
The DNA here is from genome assembly GCA_964017185.1 of Rugalucina vietnamica. Lineage (NCBI taxonomy): Eukaryota > Metazoa > Mollusca > Bivalvia > Lucinida > Lucinidae > Rugalucina > Rugalucina vietnamica. The sequence continues at coordinate 378,429 of OZ024880.1, read as the reverse complement.
TTATTTAAGATAGAAATAACTTAAAATAAGTCCTTACCGTAACAGTCCTTACCGTAACAATATAAAATGTTATGGTAAGGACTCATTTTGTTACGGTATGGACATCTGCTGTAAAACAGCAAAATAAATCAACCTGTATGTTATTTATGTAGATACATTTGCTATGAGAAACTGTAACTTGTTGTAATAAGAGTAATAGGATTATAAAAACCCAAATTTATAAATGAATTTTTAACACAAATACGTTCATAGGAATTATTCCGTTACGGTAAAGACATTTTGTTGAAATACCATGCCTTTTTGGAAAATCATTTGGAAATCAAAACCAGAAGCAATACAATTGTAAGTCATATAAAATATATTATTTTATTGAAAAAGATAGCTATCAGGATTATGATTGAGAACAATTATTTCCTACAAAATGTGTTTTGTCCATACCGTAACATGCTGGTCCATACCGTAACGATATCTCAGAATGTTTAACTGTACCAGAAAACTTACAAAACTTATTAGACTTAAATCACCATAGAAGATACCAAAATATTTAATACTTATTATATCATTCAATCACACTTGCCTGTATTGCTGTCAAAAAGGCAAGCAATGATATTTATACTAAAAATGTCCATACCATAACAATTTTATCAATATAAGATCTTGTCCATACCGTAACAGAGAATGTCCATACCGTAACAACATCAGAAAAGTATTTACTGTGTAACATTTTATTAGTTACTTTTCTGTGTTTACCTTCTTTTGCATTCACACCAAAAGGATTTATCAGTGAAAATAAATAAAGATCTTTCTGAATCACTGTCTTCATTTAGCAACAAATTAGTGCGCAAAGTCAAAAATGTCCATACCGTAACATGCATCTTGTCCACTACCGTAACGGTAATAAATTTCTGAAAATAAGTTCTTTATAAAGACTATATGTGGATTATAACCACACAATCATTATTATCAAGATGAATAACTTGTCTGCAGTATTGTTGTTGTCTAGCAACATGTGTTTTAAAAATGTTATTAAAAGTGGAAAACAGCTAAAATCTGTAAAAAGTCGTTTTTGCTTGTATGGTCATTGTTTTTTTCTACTATCATTACAGCTGTACATTTTTTTCTTCAGTACATGTGTAGAAACATTCTGTTTATGAGATTGCATACATCAGAAATAAAAAAATGTTGCACATTTAGAAGAAAAACACAATTTAAAATTGGTTACGGTATGGACATTTTTCCTGGTCATGTGACTTTTGACGATCTATTAAAGCAATCTGATTGGTTGTTAAGATTACCTTTAGTTTGTTTTAATTATTTTAGGGTTAGCTTGTTACTATCAATCAAAAAAAAATTAACTTTCTTTTAGTTGCTTTTTATTTTTTTCACACATTCAAAATTTGACGAATTTTGACATTGACTCTTATAAGAACGGGTAAAAACGGCATGTATGAACTTTGATACTCGGATCGGAAATAACTGCCATTGGATTCAAACTTTGGTAAAAGTGCTAAAGGCCTCATGTGTGTGAATGTAGAAAGTGTTATTTTTTGTCTAAATTTTTAAAACAGCATATAAAATCATTTCGTTATAAAACAAAACTACATAATTTATGGTCAAAATGAACATAATCATGACACGAATGGCCTTGTTATTACGTTATCCAATGGTCTGACTTTATCGGACTTGTACGAGATGACGTCACAGATACTAAGCCACGCCCACACAGCTAATACAGCGGAAAAACCCGGAAACAACCGATAATTTGGTTCCGTACTGCAATATTTAAAAAAGTCATTAATTTTAATACCCGCATATGAAATTTTGTTTTTTGGACATGGATCGATATATTAATATGATTTATTTTGATTTTTAATCGAAATAGTATGTGGAATATCGTCTTTAATTGTAACTATGTTACTTGTAATGCATATATAAATACAACCATAAAATCATGTTTAATGACTATGTTTATACATTGGCTAATGTGACCTAGCGTAACATTTTGTACATTTACAATGCGGAGATACTGGGCTACATTCACATGAATTTGGAATTTTTTGTGTGACTTTTATTTTACGAATGTTCTATTTCTGAATTATAAGCGAGGTCTTGAATTCGCAAACATGTGTTATTATGGTCTTTAAAGCTCAGAGAGATTCTTTATTAACGAGAATCTTGAATTCATAAAGTACTATGAAAGTAATGTAGAAGTCTAATGTTAAATCTAAAGATGAAAATTTCATTTGTTAAATTTGTGTCGGAGCTACACATTGAAAGTTAAAGTCTGGTTACCAGTTGGTTATCAACCACTGCTTTATAAATGGTTACAACAAGCATGCATTTAATTTTTCTGCACCAAATTGGTGCCATATCTCATTCTTTGGGTAATTTGATAACTTAACCATCGGGGAACCACACTATCAATAGAGATTAGATCTCTCTTGATAGTGTGGTTCCCGATTGTTATCAAATTACCCAAAGTCTAGTTTTCTATGGCTTTGGGTCACTCTCTTAGCCATGTCTGTCCTAGTGTCGGCTATGCAATATTCTCGTCAGAGCTAGTCTCCGCATGTATTGGTATGTTGCGCTGCGAAACTGGCACAGAGGTGTCCCATGCACCCCGGTTCAATTGACCTGTCTGCCTCACATTCAGAACTGCAGTACTTAGCATAAATTTAATAATTGAAGCATATACAAGGGTTTCTTGTAAATTTGGTAAACACTATTTGGTAAGCTCTGTCTTTGACAAATAATGAATGTTAGCAATGTTTTGTTTTGTAGCCAAAATGTACCTATGAAGTTCGACTGAAGATAGGGGAGATGAACAAACATATAGAGAGGGCAGCACCAAAGTTTAGATCACTTCAGGTATGTAACCAAGCCTTTCTAGGATGTTAGAAATTCTGTTGGATTTAGTGATTCCCAATCAAAAATATTGGGAAGAAAACTCAATACTACATCTATAGTCTGCACTTATAGTCAGGGTTGAACTATGGGTAAAGCTACTAATTCATTCCACAAAGTCATTCTCCTAAAATTTTCCCTGTTGCCTATAGTACTTGGTAAATACTGGTGAAATGGTGGCTCTGTCCCAATATGACTGAAAAATTGTAGATTGAGGCATTCAGCACCAGCACAAACAAATCATGAAAACTACTGTTATATAAGCCTGTGCGTGAGAAAAACAACAATATGGGTTCCGACCAGGTCCGACACAATCCGGGCTGTACAGTTACAGAAGATGGTTAGAGGCTGGAAATTTTGGATTTAGAAAGTAGAGGAGTTGTATTATCTGTGTAGCGAAAACAAAGGCGCTGATCAGCTTCACAGTTACTGCGAAGCTGATCTTCGCCTTTGTTTTTGCCTACGTTTGTTTGTTTTCCAATGCGGCGGCTCATATTTTTGTCTTTGACCAGGTATCTGACTCTGACTTCCATGACGTCAATATGATAGCGTTCCGCAGGATGAGCCAGATGGATATCAGTGGGAATGTTGTAACCCAGGCAGAATACTTACCAACTTTAAAGGTAAGAGGTGTAGCAGCTTGCCTTTGATAATGGTTTTTAGCAGAAACTTTTTGTGTCGAGAACGATAGGAAAGTTATTTTCATGTCAAAATCTTGATCTTAGTTTGGCATAATAGAACCTGAAAAATTTTGAAAATCTGTCTACAGATAAGGTTTTTATGGCCAAAGTGAATTTTGAATAGGGATTTTGCTGTGGCAAGGGAGATAATCCATGATCACGAAAATGGGTACTTTCCTTAAAAAATTTTACTTGATCATGAAGATTTTGTCTCAGGTAAGTCATTTGTATTAATTTAAGATTCATTTATATTAATTTTGAGCAATCATTATGAAACATACCAAGAATATTTATTTCCCTTTCATGAGATTTTTGTATTTTTTCCCTATTCAAAAATGTTTTGGCTAGAACTTTTTAGCTCACTTGAGCCAAAGGCTCACAAGGTGAGCTAATAGGATGGCCATGATCCGGCGTCCGTCCGTCCATCGTCCGTCCGTCCGTCCGTCGTCGTCCACAATTTCAAAGATCTTCTTCTCTGAAACTGCTTGGCCGATCAAAGTGAAATTTTATGTGGAGCATCCATGGGTAGGGGGAACTGAAGTTTGATAGCGAGATCCGGGTCACATGACCAAGATGGCCGCCATGCCCATATATGGTAAAAACACTTCAAAAATCTTCTCCAGAACCGGTGGGCCGATTTCCACGAAACTTGGTATGTAGCATCGGGGACTTCAACCAATCATAGTTAGATAAAATGATGACCCTTGGATGACCTTGACCTATTTTATGGCAAGGTCAAATTTGGAAACATAGGCTTTTACATGGGAAAAAGTGAAAACTATGGATTTTTTTGAAAACTATTGCAGCCTGAGGCCTGAAAAGTGGTAGATGCAAACACATAATGGAGTAGATGAAGGTATGTGATTAATTTAGGTCAAGGTCATCTCTTGACCTTGGCCAGTCTGTCGTCCATACACACTTTTCAAAGATCTTCTTCTCTGAAACTGCTTGGCCAATCAAAGTGAAATTTTATGTGGAGCATCCATGGGTAGGGGAGATGAAAGTTTGATTGCGAAATCCAGGTCACATCACCAAGATGGCCGCCACGCCCATATATGGTAAAAACCACTCAAAAATCTTCTTCTCCAGAACCGGCTGGCCGATTTTCATGAAACTTGGCATGTAGCATTTGGGACTCCAGCCCATCATAGTTTGATAAAATGATGACCCTAGGATGACCTTGACCTATTTTGCAGCAATGTCAATTTTGGAAACATAGGCTTTTACATGGGAAAAAGTGAAAACTATGGATTTTTTGAAAACTATTGCAGCCTGAGGCCTGAAAAGTGGTAGATGCAAACAACTAATGGAGTAGATGAAGGTATGTGATTAATTTAGGTCAAGGTCATCTCTTGACCTTGGCCTGTCTGTCATCCATACACACTTTTCAAAGATCTTCTTCTCTGAAACTGCTTGGCCAATCCAAGTGAAATTTTATGTGGAGCATCCATGGGTAGGGGAGACAAAAGTTTGATCGTGAAATCCAGGTCACATGACCAAGATGGCGGCCACGCCCATATATGGTAAAAACCACTCAAAAATCTTCTTCTCCAGAACCGGCAGGCCGATTTTCATAAAACGTGGCATGTAGCATTTGGTACTCCAGCCCATCATAGTTTGATCAAATGATGACCCTAGGATGACCTTGACCTATTTTACAGCAATTCCAATTTTGGAAACATAGGCTTTTACATGGGAAAAGTGAAAACTATGGATTTTTTGAAAACTGTTGCAGCCTAAGACCTGAAAAGTGGTAGATGCAAACAACTAATGGAGTAGATGAAGGTATTTAATTAATTTAGGTCAAGGTCATCTTTTGACCTTGGTCAGTCTGTCGTCCATACACACTTTTTAAAGATCTTCCTCTCTGAAACTGCTTTGCCAATCAAAGTGAAATTTTATGTGGAGCGTCCATGGGTAGGGGGAACGAGAGTTTGATCGCAAAATTCCGGTCACATGACCAAGATGGCGGCCATGCCCAACTATGGTAAAAAAACACTCAAAAATCTTCTTCAGATCTCCAGAACCTGGCTGGCCGATTTAAGCGAAACTTGGTATGTAGCATTTGGGACTCCAGCCCATCATAGTTTGTTGAAATGATAACCCTAGGATGACCTTGACCTATTTTACGGCAAGATCAATTTTGGAAACATAGGCTTTTACATGGGAAAAGGCGAAAACAATGGCATTTTGGAAACTGTTGCAACCTGAGACCTGAAAGTTGCTAGCTGCAGACAACTAATGGAGTCAATGAAGGTAAGTAATTAATGAAGGCCAAGGTCATTTCTTGACCTTGACCCAAGGTCATTTAAATATCAAAATAAAAATTATGGTTTTCTCAGAAATCACTGGGTTTGGAAACTATTGCAGCCTGAGACCTGAAACTTTGCAGATGCAGACAACTTATGAAGTCAATAAAGGTGTGAGAGTATTCAAGGTCAAGGTCATTTCATGATGACCTAATACTCCAAGATCAGGCTTCAGGTGAGCGTTCTCAGGACCAATGGTCCTCTGGTTTTATTTGTCAACTGATTTTCAAAATTTTGCTGCACAATTTGTTACAAACTAAATGCTCAATTGTGCCAAGAAAATATTTCATTTTGACAAATTTCTTGCTTAAATCCACAAACCACCATATTCTTTAGCTGTGAAACACAGTGAAAAACGAATTTCCCTTAGCTTCAATATGCTTTATTCAATTTAGATTGCCAATATGATATGCTTGCCATCTGCATTGCTATCGACCATGTGACTGAACGCCTAAAACAAGCAATTTATGGGTACAGAAATTCGATTTCAATTTATGGCATCGAGCTTTAGGTTTCAGCACTGAAATTGCCAAACACTTATAACATGGATGTTCAGAGTTTTGGAAAAGGAGCATTGTTTTGAAAAATCTTGTGCTCAAACTTGCAAGGCACAGCAAATGCATTTTTTTACCTGGAGGCATGATCAGTTCCCGCACATGGACACTTCACATTTGATTTGGTAAATTATCGAAACATAGATTTTAGGTATATGCTAGAACTGTCTAGACCTGGTGGTTCTAACGAGTACCCTTCAATCTATGTTTTAGAACAGAAATAAGAAAAAAGTTTTAGCATGTACACCGGCTATATAAAGTTTGGTTTAAGTGGGTACATATCACACAATATATTACGTTTTTTTTTTCTATAGGTTCGTTTATACCATGATGAGAACCCAGGGGTGCCAATACACACAGTATCTCTAGGGATGGTCAGCTTTTTCTACCTGCCATCACTACAGATGGATGATAAGGTAGAGGATTAGATAATCTAGCATCAGTTAGAGATGAAACAATCTAGCAGTGGTTTGAGGGATAGATGAAATAATCTAGCATGTGTTAGAAGGATAGTCAAATCTACCCCTTTGGATACTTATCTTACAGTATTTCTGCAGATAATCCACTTTTATGACCAGCCCCCAACATAAAAGCTACAAATAGACAATGATCAGGAAAAGGCGCAGTCAGAGAGAAATTCTTAATTCAAAAACAGAGGTGGGAGAAAACTAAATTAACAATTAGGTACTAATACTTAGAGTACATATCGTAAGCCGAGTGAGGAGCTATTTCCCAATAGGCTGCCACTCAGTTACCCGAACTTAACTAAAAGTATACTTAAGGTTCAAACAGCACAAAAAATTGACTCCAAAATGTCACAGGGTATAGGTATATAGCACACTTGTACTGCCTTGCAGTACAAGCCGGCTTTTACAGCGATGTGGTAGAGTGTTCGCTTAGCACGCAGGAGAACCTGGTTCGATCCCGTCAGGGAAGAAAGAATTTTTAGCTCACCTGAGCCGTCAGGCTCACAAGGTGAGCTTATAGTATACCCATGCTCCGTCGTCCGTCCGTCTGTCGTCCGTCGTCCGTCCGTCCGTCGTCCACACTTTTCAAAGATCTTCTCCTCTGAAACCGCTTGGCCAATCAAAGCAAAATTTTACATGAAGCATCTATGGGAAGGGGGAACCAATGTGTATATAAATAATCCAGGTCACATGACCAAGATGGCCGCCATGCCCATATATGGTAAAAACCCTTCAAAAATCTTCTTCTCCGGAACCACTGGACCGATTTCAACCAAACTTGGCATGAAGCATTAATGGCTCAAGCACTACAATGTATATATAAATCATGACCCTATGATGACCTTGACCTATTTTACGGCAAGGTCAACATAGGTCGCGAATGCATTTGAATGGCAAAAATTGTTAAATTGTCATTTAAAGGAAAAATCTTGCAGAAAATGAGCAGTAGGACTGAATATTAATGATTCTGAAAAAAAATTGGGCACCAGGGGCTCATCCGCCCCCACCCCGGGGCAATATACATGTACATCTCCATAATATTCAAACATCTTCTCCTCTGAAACCGCTTGGCCAATCAAAGCGAAATTTTATGTGAAGCATCAATAGGAAGGGGTAACAAATATGTATATAAAAAATCCAGGTCACATGACCAAGATGGCCGCCATGCCCATATATGGTAAAAACCGTTCAAAAATCTTCTTCTCCAGAACCGGTTGACCGATTTCAACGAAACTTGGCACGAAGCATCGATGGCTCAAGCACTACAATGTGTATATAAATCATGACCCTGTGATGACCTTGACCTATTTTACGGGAAGGTCAACGTAGGTCACCAATGCATTTGAATGGGGAAAACTTTTAAAATGTCATTTAAAGTGAAAGTCTTGCAGGAAATGGGCAGTAGGACTGGATATTAATGATTCTGAAAAAAATTGGACCCCAGGGGCTCATGTGCCCCCACCCCGGGGCAATATACATGTATATTTCCATAATATTCAAACGTCTTCTCCTCTGAAACCGCTTGGCCAACAAAGCCAAATTTTAAGTGAAGCATCTATAGAATGGGGGAATCAATGTGTATATAAATAATCTAGGTCACATGACCAAGATGGCCGCCATGCCCATATATGGTAAAAACCCATCAAAAATCATCTTCTCTGAAACCAATAGACTGATTTCAAGGAAACTTGGCGTGAGGCATCGATGGCTAAAGTACTCAAATGTATATATAAATCATGACCCTGTGATGACCTTGACCAAGTTTATGGCAAGGTCAACATGGGTTGCCTGTGCATCTGAATTGGGAAAACTGTTAAAATGTCATTTGAAGGAAAAAGCCAACAGGAAATTGGCAAATGGACAGAATATTGAAGATTCTGAAAAAAGAAAATGGCCCAAGGGCTTATCTGCCCCTGCACTGGAGTTAAATACCATAATATTCAAACATGTTTATTGGTATATGCAGCTGATCTCAGGTGAGCGTTTACAGGACCATTGGTCCTCTGGTTTAGCTCACCTGAGCCGTTAGGCTCACAAGGTGAGCTTATAGGATGGCCATGATCCGGCGTCCGTCCGTCCGTCGTCCGTCCGTCCACAATTTCAAAGATCTTCTTCTCTGAAACCGCTTGGCCAACCAAAGCCAAATTTTATATGAAGCATCTATAGGAAGGGGGAACCAATGTGTATATAAGAAATCCAGGTCACATGACCAAGATGGCCGCCATGCCCATATATGGTAAAAACCTTTCAAAAATCTTCTTCTCCAGAACAGGTGGACTGATTTCAACGAAACTTGGCATGAAGCACTGATGGCTCAAGCACTACAATGTGTATATAAATCACGACCCTGTGATGACCTTGACCTATTTTACGGCAAGGTCAACATAGGTCGCCAATGCATTTGAATGGGGAAAACTTTTAAAATGTCAATTTAAGTGAAAGTCTTGCAGGAAATGGGCAGTAGGACTGAATATTAATGATTCTGAAAAAAATTGGACCCCAGGGGCTCATATGCCCCCACCCCGGGGCAATATACATGTATATTACCGTAATATTCAAACATCATCTCCTCTGAAACCGGTTGGCCAATCAAAGCCAAATTTTATGTGAAGCATCAATAGGAAGGGGTAATCAATGTATATATAAATAATCCAGGTCACACGACCAAGATGGCCGCAATGCCCATATATGGTAAAAACCCTTCAAAAATCTTCTTCTCCAGAACTGGTGGATCGATTTCAAAGAAACTTGGCATGAAGCATTGATGGCTCAAGTACTACAATGTGTATATAAATCATGACCCTGTGATGACCTTGACCTTTTCTTACGGCAAGGTCAACATAGGTCGCCAATGCATTTGAATAGGGGAAACTTTTAAAATGTCATTTAAAGTGTAAGTCTTGCAAGAAATGGGCAGTAGGACTGAATATTAATGATTCTGAAAAAAAATGGACCCCAGGGGCTCATATGCCCCCACCCCGGGGCAATATACATGTATATTACCATAATATTCAAACATCTTCTCCTCTGAAACCGCTTGGCAAATCAAAGCCAAATTTTATGTGAAGCATCTATGGAATGGGGGAATTAATGTATATATAAATTATCTAGTTCACATGACCAAGATGGCTGCCATGCCCATATAAGGTAAAAACCCTTCAAAAATCTTCTCCGAATCTGGTGGACCGATTTCAAAGAAACTTGGCATGAAGCACCAATGGCTGAAGTACTACAATGTGTATATAAATCATGACCCTGTGGTGACCTTGACCTATTTTAGGACAAGGTCAACATAGGTCGCCAATGCATTGGAATGGGGAAAACTTTTAAAAAGTCATTAGAAGTGAAAATCTTGCAGGAAATGGGTAGTAGGACTAAATATTAATGATTCTGAAAAAAAATGGACCAAAGGGCTCATATGTCCACACCCCGGGGCAATATACATGTATATTACCATAATATTCAAACATCTTCTCCTCTAAAACCACTTGGCCAATTGAAGCCAAATTTTATGTGAAGCATCTATAGGATGGGGGAACCAATGTGTATATTAATAATCTAGGTCACATGACCAAGATGGCCGCCATGCCCATATATGGTAAAAACCCTTCAAATATCTTCTTCTCTGAAACCGATAGATTGACTTCAATGAAACTTGGTGTGAAGCATCCATGGCTATAGTACTACAATGTGTATATAAATCATGACCCTGTGATGACCTTGACCAAGTTTATGGCAAGGTCAACATGGGTTGCCCATGCATTTGAATGGGAAAAACTGTTAAAATGTCATTTGAAGGGAAAAACCAGCAAGAAATTGGCAAATGGACAGAATATTGATTATTCTGAAAAAAGAAAACGGCCCAAGGGCTTCATCTGCCCCTGCACTGGGGTTAAATACCATAATATTCAAACATGTTTATTGGTATATGCAGCAGACTCAGGTGAGCGTTTACAGGACCATTGGTCCTCTGGTTTTCGTCTGTTACAAAAACACAAAACAAATAGAGCCATAACAGAAGTATTGCCTTTGAACAATCAGTAATATAAAATTACTTAAAAGGCTTAAATCGATTTTACAGAGCTCCAACTTTACCCTCATCTTCTGCAGTGGTTCACAGCATTTAGTTAGTTGTTCGGTCCTCGTGGCGAATCTCTAACCAGTCAATGAAGAATCTTTAATGGGTGTCGATTGAAGATAGGCATTTTCCTCCCAAGGGATGATTGGGCCAGGCAGTACCGTGGCTCTGCTGTGGTAGTGCCCAGGCCGGTCATCCCGGGGGTGGAAAATGCCATTCTCCAATGGACACCCATTAAGGATTCTTTTTCTAGCACACCACAACCATTTACAGTCATTTTTGGCATTTTTTCACGATCTCTTTTGTTTAAGCTGGATCACCGCCAACTTATTTGTATACACCATTCATGCGGTAGTGTAGCAACTAGCCATAGAGGAGCCAAATAGAACGCACCACAAAATAGTGAATTAAATTATTGTGATTTCTGAGAAGAATATCGACAAAATCTCTATGTGACATAACCTGAATGTTTTCAAAATTATTATTTACTTGATTTCTTCAAACTAATTATGCGATGGCAAGCTTGGTTTAAGCATCAATACGCACTGTGATTTTGGCGGTGGTGCGCCTTTGAAGTCTGCAGTTCACATGAAGTCAGGGTCTCGTAGTTGAGAATTTTCCATAAAAAAGTAGATTGTGTCACCTGCATCCAAAGATGGGAACTAATGCAAACTTTAATTGGATCGGAATTTAAGTAGAACCACAAAAAAACGGTAATAGAATAGACTTGAATAGACTATAGTTGAAGTGCTAGAAGTGATGCAACTGGGGTGAGAAAATAAGGGTGAGATAAGAATTTCTCACACAGGGTAAAACATAGGATTTCTCTATCTGGTGTGCAAGAAAAAGTAATCTAGCATGAGATAGAGAACAAAGTATTTGTGGAAGTCCATCTTAATACACCACAACCTCTTTATAACACTATTGTTGGTGTCCAAGCCAATTTCCAATAGCTATCCAATCTGTATTATAATGAGAGTAAAATGTATAGACATATAGGAAAAATATTCTAAATTGACCATTTGTAGTATAGCAATGATCAGTGTTATATCCAAAACAGTGTTGTAAAGAAGCGTGTTATAAAACAGGTCCAGGTGTATGTTTTATTGGAGAATTAAAATCTATATTTTATCCTACATGTTTGCTATTATCTTACCTGGCTTAATGTAAAACCTACTGTTTTGTTTTCCTACAGATCTACACAGTTAAACTGGAGAGCTCCCTATCCAAGGCATCATATGAGTTTACCCAGCCAGAGATTGACATTACAGCCAATATATCATACAAACACATCACTTTTAAATTTGAACCAAAGGTAAACAGGATACAACACACTGATCTTGTAAATCTTTCAACAAACTTTCAGCATGAAATATATTTAGCTCACCTGAGCCGAAGGCTCACAGGGGAGCTTATAGGATAAGTAGGCGTCCGTCCGTCGTCGTCCGTCGTCCACCATTTTCAAAGATCTTCTTCTCTGAAACCGCTTGGCCAATCAAAGCCAAATTTTATATGAAGCATCTATAGGAAGGGGGAACCAATGTGTTTATAAGAAATCCAGGTCACATGACCAAGATGGCCGACATGCCCATATATGGTAAAAAACCTTCAAAAATCTTCTTCTCCAGAACCGGTGGACCGATTTCAACGAAACTTGGCGTGAAGCATCGATGGCTCAAGCACTACAATCATGACACTGTGATGACCTTGACCTATTTTACGGCAAGGTCAACATAGGTCGCCAATGCATTTGAATGGGGAAAACTTTTAAAATGTCATTTAAAGTGAAAGTCTTGCAGGAAATTGGCAGTAGGACTGAATATTGATGATTCTGAAAAGAACTGGACCCCAGGGGCTCATCTGCCCCCACCCTGGGGCAATATACATGTACATTACCATAATATTCAAACATCATGTCCTCTGAAACCGCTTGGCCAATCAAAGCCAAATTTTATGTGAAGCATCAATAGGAAGGGGTAACCAATGTGTATATAAATAATCCAGGTCACATGACCAAGATGGCCGCCATGCCCATATATGGTAAAAAACCCTTCAAAAATCTTCTTCTCCGGAACTGGTGGACCGATTTCAAAGAAACTTGGCATGAAGCATCAGTGACTCAAGCACTGCAATGTATATATAAATCAGGACCCTGTGATGACCTTGACCTTTTTTACGGCTAAGTCAACATAGGTCACCAATGCATTTTAATGGGGAAAACTTTAAAAATGTCATTTAAAGTGAAAGTCTTGCAGGAAATGGGCAGTAGGACTGAATATTAATGATTCTGAAAAAAATTGGACCCCAGGGGCTCATCTGCCCCCACCCCGGGGCATTATACATCTATATTACCGTAATATTCAAACATCTTCTCCTCTGAAACCTCTTGGCCAATCAAAGCCAAATTTTATGTGAAGCATCTATAGAAAGGGGGAATCAATGTGTATATAAATAATCTAGTTCATATGACCAAGATGGCCGCCATGACCATATATGGTAAAAACCCTTCAAAAATCTTCTTCTCCGAAACAGGTGGACCTATTTCAAAGAAACTTGGCATGAAGCATCAATGGCTAAAGTACTACAATGTATATATAAATCATGACCCTGTGGTGATCTTGACCTATTTTACGACAAGGTCAACAGAGGTCGCCAATGCATTTGAATGGAGAAAATTTTTAAAAAGTCATTTGAGATAAAAATCTTGCAGGAAATGGGCAGTAGGATTGAACATTAATGATTCTGAAAAAAAAAAAAATTGGACCCAAGGGCTCATATGCCCCCACCCCGGGGCAATATACATGTATATTACCATGATATTCAAACATTTTCTCCTCTGAAACCACTTGGCCAATTAAAGCCAAATTTTATGTGAAGCATGTATAGGATGGGGGAACCAATGTATATATTAATAATCTAGGTCACATGACCAAGTTGGCCGCCATGCCCACATATGGTACAAACCCTTCAAAAATCTCTGAAACCAATAGACAGATTTCCATGAAACTTGGAGTGAAGCATTGATGGCTAAAGTACTACAATGGGTATACAAAATCATGATCCTGTGATGACCTTGACCCAGTTTATGGCAAGGTCAACATGGGTTGCCCATGCATTTGAAAGGGGAAAACTGTTAAAATGTCATTTGAAGGGAAAAGCCAGCAGGAAATTGGCAAATTGACAGAATATTGATTATTCTGAAAAAAAGAAAATGGCCCAAGGGCTTCATCTGCCCCTGCACTAGGGTTAAATACCATAATATTCAAACATGTTTTATTGGTATATGCAGCAGATCTCAGGTGAGCGTTTACCATTGGTCCTCTGGTTAATTTGCCTATTAATATTAAGATGCCATTTAATAAAGTTTGGTTACTGCAGTGGCATTGTGATAAAGTGTCAGATTCTGGATTTAGAGGCTTTGGGTTGAAAGCCCTCTGGCACTGAGTTTTGTTTTTGAGCAATACTAGTGAAGCTGTGGATTTGGCTAAATGCATTACTAAATATTATTGACATGGATTTTAAACCACATAAAGCAAACTACTTTCTATGACTGGCTAGTCTTCTTATCATGAAAAGTTTTTTAGTAGCAAGATCAGTGTTATTATGCTAAGCACTCTGTTGTTTCCCACCGTGCAGCAACTCCAAAGGTGCATCACAAAAGTCGCATCACAACATCTAAGAATTTAAGAGCCTGTTAAGTGGATCATATGTATATCAAGTATGTAAGACTCACAAACTGGGCCAGTCCCACAAACTGGGCCAATCCCACAAACTGGGCTGAAAATGTTTTAAATTCCCACAAACTAGGCCAATGTACTTTCCGTCAGCAAATTAGATTGACATTTCTTTGCGCCCTTTCGATGCCATCTTGATTTGTTATGATGTCAACTATCCCATCAAGCATTGAAATCTTGACATAAGATGGCGTAACGTCAGTTCAGTGTGTAACAAGTGTGAAAAGTGTGTAAGTATACATTACACAGTCAAACATTTGGCGGGATTTCTACTGTGCAATTGTGGAAAACTGAATGATATCGAAGTTTTGAGTGGCTTGAATTCTATTATTTTGCGTTAGAATGGAAATGGACATAAGCTCTAGTGGGAGATTTGTAGAAAAAGCTGTAAAAATTCCTCATTTTGTAACCAATGAAAAGATTTGCCTACATTAACTAGATTGGCCCAGTTTGTGGAAATCATCTCTGAATTAAGCCCAGTTTGTGAAATTGGTCCAATTTGTGGGATTGGCCCCGTTTGTGGGACTGGCCCCATTTGTGGGACTGGCCCAGTTTGTGAGTCCTACAAATATACAGCAGTGTTATGTGGTGCTCTGAATAAATCCTGCCAGTCATACCCCAGGAGTAAAAAATGGCCTCACCTTGCTTGGTCTGAGAGGAGTTTTATCCATTTTTGTGTAATACATCATTAAAATATATTAACAGCCTCAATTTGAATTTCATTGCAGAGGAAATCTTTAGAACAGGAGTTGAATCAAGGTTCTATACTTGTCCTACCACTAACTATCTTGTTGATACTGGCTGCTTATAACTACCAAAAGGTAAAACGAACATGTTTTTGTAAATATACTCGGAATTGATGTGCAGATTGTAGCGAAATTTTGCAAGGGTTTTTGACAATGGCATTAACATCTATTTTCAAACACAAAAAATCAAACCACAGAAGGTACCTTTGTTTAGCATAAATCTCAATATGTACTGTTCAAAATTTGTAATTGAACAGAATGTAATGAGAGGATTAGAAAAAGGAATTCGCCTTCATTAAAATTTACTTTCCATGAGACAACAAAAACATGTAATGAAAATAAATTATCTAATTAGAGAAACAACCTTAATTATATGGATGCTGTGTTTATACATCTAGATATATGGTAGGCAGCTCTTTTAAGTGTTTGTACATCTAAATGTATCTTATACATACTTGGATCTGAATTTTGGATATTTTAACTTCATTCCTATTTCCATACCATGTACAGTGCCTTAATTGCAGATATTACCATATGGTGTCCAGTTAGCCACCAACTTACAACAGACTATACAAGCAAACAGACAAAAGATAGCCCCCAGTGAAACACAGGAAAATTTACAAGACTTTGACATCTCAGATTCACCAGTTGCAAGGAAGAAAAATAAACCACGAAGAACATGATAGTTGTAGATATCTAGGTTTAACAAATTTAGCATGAACAGTGATCATACCTGTCAACTCACCCAGATTTCCCGTTATTCTAACGGTTTTGCCATGGACTAACGACCTCCAGTCTGATTTCTATAAAAAATGCCAAACTAACGGATTTCTGGCCGTCTACTGGTTAATTTTAACATCCGAAACAAAAAAGACAACATATCCCGGTTTTTCCTTGTTTACACAAACAAAGCCAAGGTCATTGCAAATTTCCGGTTGACTTCAGGAATTTTCGATCGTTCCGATTTCTATTTTTAGCGTATTCGGCAAATCTCGGTCCGCATTTGAGATTCTTCGGTTCTCCGATCTATTATTAGCATGATATCAAGAAATTCCATTGAAAGATAAACCAAGCTTTGTGATTGGCCAATAACATTTTAGGTTGTTTTCGGAACCAATCAGATTGCATGTAACAAATGATCATCGGAAGAACTCCCAATATGGCCGCTTCCTTGGTAGAAATATGTCGAAACCGATTTTTTGATCGAATTTCATCGTTTCTTTGCGGTGTTTGCATCTTAGTCTTTATAGAAAATTGCACAAGTGAATTTTCAAAACCCAAGGTATGACACCGTCTCAATTATTCCTTGTTTTAAGGGTTTTGCATCGGTGAATGCTAGCGGTATACTTCTTTTGCCAATAACAAGTATTGTCTTTTTGAAAAGCTGGAAAAAATCTCCCTACTGAAGAAAAAATCTCCCTCCTTGGAATTTTATAGGTCTTAAAGAACGCGCATAAGTTGCATGCTAATTTGGTCAAAAAGTTACTGTTTCGCGCAATCTCCCTCTTAGAATTTTCAGGAGGTTGACAGGTCTGACAGTGATTGATCTGGGACCAGTGATCGATCAGCTTGTTGCAATCGGTTATTTATTCCCAAACATCTTATATTTGTCCTAACAGAAAGAAAATGTCCTTTTACTGGACTAAGTTTGGTGCAATTGGCATGCCTAATTTACCATTTATTGAGACATGTATGACAGAAAATTCATGTGTGCCGTGTATGCGTCTCAATGGTTTTAAAATTGTGTGGCATGTTTTCGATACTCATGAAATGTGTAATTGTTTTGTCTTATCTTGTTAGACGAATGATCTGATTTATGCCAATAAACATTTTTCTCAAATTTATCTACGCGTTTTGAAGTTACAGTAAAAGTTAACGTTATTTTGGATCTTCCCGAGTACATCATAAAGTGACATATTGTAAAACATGAAGAAGGTTGAAGCTTGAAGATGGTATGCAACAATACATGCCCAGATGCATGTCTGACCCGAACAATTTAACAAACATGCACATGTTTGATTGATCACTGGTCCCCTTACCCTATGTGAAAGCTCATTATGCAGACCAAAATATTTAGTTTTTATGATCAGAGTTTTTAAATTCTGTAATAACTGTGCTTTGATGTTGATATATGAGCCTGTGCCTGAGAAAACCAACAGCTTGGGTTCCAACCAGGTCCGACATAAATCAGGCTGTACAATCACAGAAGACGGTTACAGATTTAAGAAGAATAGGAATTGTACTATCTATGTACCTAAAAACAAAGGCGCTGATCAGCTGTGCAGTTACTGCACAGCTGCTGATCTGCGTCTTTGTTTTTGCATATGCAAATTGTTGGTTTTCTCATGCGAAGGCTCATATATGATATAGTATGCTGTGTAAAAACTTATCTTTCTGTTTGCTTATTACATGTAAAAATAAACAATAAAAAAAAAATAAGTTTAATTCATTCAATTTGAACCTTAACGTGACAAAATCTGCCTTGGGACATTCTGCGGTTACTGTTACAAAACTGCACAAAAGTGGAAAAATCATGAAATATACATGTATGTTTTAGAAATAACATTGTAATTGTTAACTTCTAACACTTGGCAATCGAATGAATGTGTTTTAAAACATGCATATTTTCAATATTTGGAGTTATCTGCCCTTGTTTTTGCCATAATATACTTTATTTTCCTATGTCTATTGTCAGTAAGTAACCATACCAACCAAACATTCACAATAATAGATAAAATAATTTCCAGAGATTATTGTAAGGATGATATGCTTGAATAATGATTCTACCTAAATTATAGGGTTTTGGTCAATGCTTAAACAATTCTAAGCAAATTCATCAAAATTGAGCCACCTCGTGGGAAAACCAACAATGTGGTTTCCGAACAGGTCTGACACAAACCGGCCTGTACAAGCACAGAAAAGAGCTAAAAGTTTGAAATTTCGGATTTAAGTAGAAGATAAATTGTACTATCAGAGTAGCGAAAACAAAGACGCTGATCAGCTGTAACTGCGAAGCTGATCTGCGCCTTTGTTTTCGCATATGCAGATTGTTGGTTTTCCCACGAGGCGGCTCATATGTTGCTGGCACTACTAAGATGCAGAAATGAGCCACGTCATGAGAAACTTGATTTTTGCCCATGCCAAAACAAAGGCGCAGATCAGCTTCGCAGTATAGCGCCTTTGTTTATGCTACATGGATGGTACAAAAATCCAGAATTTCATTGTTCTAGCCTGCTTCTGTGACTGTTCAGACTGGTTTATGTCAGACCCGGTCGGAATATTGGAATAATCCAGTCGAATAAAGACTAAGGCTCTACAAACATTATACATTCCATTTAAAATTGTTTTTTAATACTCAAAATATTGTATAAAACATGTATGTATAGATTTTACTGACACTAGCTTCTACATAAATTGTTTATATTCAAGTCGAATAGGAACTCTGGTTGCTTTGGCAACTTATGTTTCCATAGACTTACACAGATACATGGTTGGGGGGGGGGAAGAGTAGTGAATTTGGTGAATTAGAATTTGGTGACCTTGACCCAATTTTCAAGGTCATGAAAAACATTTAAATTAGCTTTTTTGTGGTGATATCTTCTGAACAAATTTATGGATTCAGAAAAACTGGTACAGAAACATTGTTGGTGGAGGGCCTAGAGTTTATTACATTTTGGTGACCTTGACCTGATTGTCAAGGCCACCAGCCCATGAAAATGTTGAAATTAACTTTTTCTGATGCAATATCTTCTGAACCAATGGATAGATTCTGTTTAAACTTACACAGAAACATTTTAGGGAGGAGACCTAGAGTTCATTAGATTTTTGTAACCTTGACCTAATTTGGAGGTCACTAGCCCATGAAAAATGTTGAAATTTAAGTATTTTCAATGCTATATCTGTGAACCAATTGCTTGATTTTCACCAAACTTGCACAGAAACGTTGTTGGGAGAAACTAAGAGTCAATTAGGTTTTAGTAACCTTGACCTAATTTTTAAGGTCACCCACCCCCCTTGAATACCAGAGAAAAAGATAGCTTTTGCATCGCAGTATCTTCTGAACCAATGGATGGATTTTGTTAAACTTGCACAGAAACATTGCTAGGAGAAGATTTAGAGTTCACTAAATGTTGATGACCTAATTTCAACTAAAACTTGCACAGAAATATAGTTGGGAGAACACAATATGTTTGTTAGATTTGGTTGGTTGGGGAGACATAGTTTTCCTCAGAAAACACTGTTGTGATAAAATTTGTTTCAGCTCGCCTGTTCAGAAATACAGTAGGCACCTTGTGTGTGCTAATCCTACTGTTTTATGCCTGTTGTAACTTTACAGGTGTTATGAATATGGTCTACAGATATGCTTGTACTTTTCTTTTTTTTTTTTTTTTTGGGGGGGGGGGGGCTTGTGAATAAATGGTGTGGACCTTGTGGGTGAAACCCACATGGACTACAGTTTTAAGTCAAATTCTATGAAATTTCACACCTGTTATGTACATCTGAGATGTGTATCATATGTGTTTTATATTCTAATAAATATTGTGTTTTAAATGTAAACTCAAGAAGTGAATTTTGTGACATTGAATGTGTAAGTCAATAGTAGGTACCACATAAGGATAACATGTTTGTGCAATGTATTTTTATATAGTTAAACTGGGGTATGCAGGGGTAAACCTATTTTTTCTTATTTTTGCTTTAAAACATAGATTGTGGGTATTTGTAATGTGCACTCGTAATTATGTTTTGAGCAAAATTAAGAAAAATTACAAACTTTCTTTTGAAATTATGTACATGTATAAAAATTTTCTGTGTATTGCATGGGCGTGTTTTCATGATTTTGTCAATTCTTTGAAACATAGCAGATGTTATGGGCATGGTCTGGAAATATGCAATGGCTTGGGATATAACCTGCAGATTATTAGTGTTTAACCAAAAAAGTCAAGGTGTGGGCATGCATTCTTAGAATTTTCATTTTTCATCAAAACAGAGCCCATTTGTAAGGCCAGAGCTTTTTTTTTATTTTCTGGTTTACAGAATGTTTGGAAAAGTCTTCAATACAGAAATAAAAGACCCTAAACTATTGGATTGGTCTAAATACTTATGACAAGAATGTTTTTGATTTCCTGCAATACCTTAAAATGACCAATAAGAAGAGAATTAAAGAATGTCAAGAAACTTTGTCAAAAGTCAGTCATTAGGCCAAGATAAAAGCACAGCTTGTGTCTAAAAATTGATTATGCCTACATACATACACTGTTTTATGCTACAATGCAAGTTGAAGTAATTTTTTCATTTAGCTTTTCATTACGAACGCCCATGCAATATATACAGTGATTTTTTTAAAGTTGTAAAAAAAGAAAATTTTCTTTTTTCATGGGTGCACGTTAGAACCGCCTCGGCGAGGCGGTTCTAACGAGTACCCACAATCTATGTTTTTGAGCAAACATAAGAAAAATAGGTATACCCCTGCACATCCCAGTTTTTCTATATAAAAGTGGGGTTTAAGGGGGTATACATTTCACGGACATGTTTTCCTGATGATATCATTTTGGGAGAGTCTGAAGGAGAAAATGAAATGAAAATAACGATTTTGGAAGATGTGGGGCAGGCGATCCATAAACCAGAAAATTAAAGCATTCTTGCCTAACATTCGTGTGCAAGACTGATCATGATTGCATTGGAAGCCCAAAAGGGTTTTTGTCTTATTTGGGCCAAAATTATTGGATTCACTTCATATTTCATATCTAGGTGTTATATGTATTCATTTGTACAAAATCAGATACCCGTGTACAATATGTCATTATTTATAAAAGAACAAATAAATCACAATGAAACAACTGTGTTACTTATTCTATTTGATTCCCGCAGCAGTAGTGCTGAGCTGCAGGTTTGTCAGTGTTATGATTCTGCATCCATCTGTCATCGCCATCCATTTCCCTAGTTGTGTGAAGGTGTCGACTTCCCATGCAAAATGCTTGAAGTTTTGACCTGTTTTACAACCAGCTCATTTTTTTGCTTACATAGTTACATTGATTGATTCCTGTGAAATATTTGCAGTCTGTGACATGCATATTGGTTGATATAGTTTATGAATGAATAAAATGAATGAATAAAAGGTAAAATGAAAGGTTCAAGGTTCTAAAAAAAGGACTTTATAGACCAATATTTTCTAAACAAATTTTAATAACATTCAGTACTGATTTTGATTTATTTCAGTCATAATGAATACTGCTGAATTATATGTTTTCTTATTGTATACCTCAATAGTAGTAGAATATTTTATGCTGTACACAGTTCATTGGGAAACCATGTCCATAAAATGTATACCCCCTTGAATCCCACCTCCACACAACTAGGGAAATGGATGTCATGTAGGAGCGTTGCCTCTATAGGACCTGTATCCATGAGTGGGTGCTAAAATATGGGCATTGAGCTTTACAGATGTATAGGTTATGCTATGCGACAGTCTGCATGCTAAGCCTTTAACCCAATCATGGTTGATAACTATGCTGCCTTCTTGAATTGCACGCCGGTTGGTCGGGCATCAGACTCTATGATGGCCCCAATATAAAGCTACCCATTTTGGTTGGTGCCGGTGTATCAGTTTATCTTGGCCCCCGGGGGCCAAAATTTCCCTGGGTATCTTTGCCCAAACCTGGGTATCTTGACCCCCTGGGGCCAAGATAAACTGGCTGGTGTTCTTGGCCTCCGGGGGCCAAGCTGCCCGCAGGTATCTTGGCCCCCACCAGAAATTGACAAATGAGTTAAAAAGATTTATAAGCGGCCCCCGTGGCCGAGCAGTTAGGAGCGCTGTTTCCTAATCACTCGATCATCTCAATGCTGTCTGGTGCGGGTTCAAGCCCCGCTCTGGCCATGTGTGAGACAAGCCAAGTTCTGCTTGTGGGTGTGTCAGGTGGTTTTGGTTCTCCTGTTTTCGCCCCACCAAGGACCCTATATAGGGTCCTTGACCCCACCTACTGATTGGCCCATCTCGTATTAGCTGAAATAATCTTGAAAGGGACGTAAAACTGAATGCATATTCAAAAATTTATGACTATTAATGGCCATTTGTTAATACTAATGAAAGTGAAGAATTATATAGCAATTTCGACTATATGGCCAGGGCATATGATGAAATTCTATAATTGACTTATAAGTTAAAAAATTTCTTGCTTATAATTGGATTTTTTTTTTAAATACTATTGATGTTAAAGAATTATATAGCAATTCGGATTATATTCCAGTATGTTATCCATTAGACCAACTATGCAAGAGGCTTGGGGCCAAGATACCCTGGCCAGGGCGTCTTGGTCCCCGCCTGAAATTGACTGATAGGACAAAATCTTGTCATGTACGCAAATGGCAATTTCTTGCAATACTATTGAAAGTATAGAGGTATATAGCAAGTTCGATTATACACATTCCAACATATTATTCCTTTGACCAACTATATTAGGGGGTTGGGGCCAAGATACCATGGCTGGGGTATCTTGGCCCCCACCTGAAATTGACTTATAGGATGAAAAAAACTTGTCTTGCATCTAAATCTTTCAATACTGTAGAAAGTATAGAATTATATAGTAATTTCAATTATATTCAAACATATCCGTATGACACACTATGCTAGGGGTCAAGGGCCAAGATACCCCCGGTTGGGTATCTTGGCCCCTACCCACATATATACTGTTTTGTTCATATAAATTCCATAAGCTGGTAGAACTGTTGTCAAATAATCAGAAAAACAGAAGTTTTTATGTGTTTGCAGCAAAAAAAAAAAAAAAAAAAATCCCATTTTTTTTGCAAGGAATAGGGGGGTGGGGACCAAGATACCACGGCGGGGGTATCTTGGCCCCAACCCAGATATACACTGTCATAAGCTAATAGAAATGTCAAATAATCAGAAAAACAGAAGTTTTCATGTGTTTTCACCATGTTTTTTTTTCAATGTTTGGATCGGAATAGGGGATGGGGGGACCAAGATACCCACCACCCAGATAGATACTGTTTTGATCTTAAAAAGGTCATTAGCTGGTAGAACTGTTCTCAAATAATCAGAAAAAAAAAAACAGAAGTTTTAAGTTGTTTTTTTTTTTTTTTTTTTTTTTTTTTTTTTTTTTTTTTTTTTTTGTTGTTGTGGTTCTTATTGTTTTGTGTTTTGGAGTCGAGTTTTATGCCGTTCAAGAGCCTTATGAGCGTATTCACATTTTAGTTAAGTTCGGGTAACTGAGTGACCACCTTTTGGAGAATAGCTGCTCACTCGGCTTATGGTATGTTTTCTTATGATAGGTACCTAAATGTCATTTTGGGTTTTTCCCACCCGTGGAGTGGGAAATTCTCTCTGATTGTGCCATTTCCTGATCATTGCCAATGTTTTCCCTTTTAAACTGACCGCTCTGGGACTAACAGACGTGCCTGGGACTATGTCAGAACAAGTCTGGGACTTTGTTCTCGAAGATACCTCTTGACCCGGATGACTCCTTCGCTTTTTCCCTGAACATGAGACGGCCGCTCTGCGACTCCTTTGGCCTCGTGGCTCTTTTCAACAAAAATATTGTGGTCCCCAAAATTGTTTCACAGAAAAGCGCCAATCAGAGAAAGTACGATACTCATTCAGTCCCCGAGCAATCTTCGGGAAAATTCTTCGATGCAAGTTCGGACTTAGTTACCGAACTAGGGCTAGGGTTATGATTCGAGTTACCGCTAGGATTAGGGTTAGGTCTGGCTAGTGTTAAGGTTAGGGCTAGAGCATCACAGAAAATCAGATATTCAGTCCCCGAGCTATCTTCGGGAAAATTCTACAGTGCATGTTCTGAATTAGTCCCCGAACGAGAGCTGAAGTACGAAGAACATTGAGGCCATACACATCTTCATAGTCCTAGACAAGTTCGGTAATCACAGAAAGAAAAATACTCATCCTGCCGCGAGCTTTCTTCGGGAATGGGTTTAGGGCTAGGGTTGTTGGAGTTAGGGTAAGGGCTAGGGTTAGGTCCGAGAAAAGTTCGGTTATCACAGAATGTACCATACTCATTTATTCCCCGAGCTTTTTTCGGGAAATTACTTCGATGCTAGTTCCGACTTAGTCCCAGAACCAGGTTTAGGATACGGCTTGGGCTTGGGTTAGGGTTACGGCTAGGGCTATGGTTAGGGTAAAATGTTTGGATTAGGATTAGGGCTAGGCTAAGGGTTAGGTCTGATACAAGTTTGGTAATCAAAGGAAGTACGATACGCATTCAGTCCCCGAGCTTTCTTCGGGGAAATACTTCCATGCATTTACGGACTTCGTGCCCGAACTAGGGCCGAGTTTACGGTTAGGATGGTTTCGATGCCGTGGCGATTTTCACGAAAAAGTTCGGAGAGCATGCAACTCATGTAGATGGTTTCGTGGCGCTTTTCACCACAAATTTTGTGGTCCCAAAAACTGTTTCACAGAAAAGCGCTCCCGTGCTGGAGCACGAGCTGCCCGCCCTAGGACTAACAAATATACATGGGACAAGCCTGAGGCTTTGTTCTCGAAGATAACTCTTGACCAGAATGGATCCCGGGCTTTCCCAGAACCTTGGACGGCCGCTCTAGAACTCCTATGGTTTCTTGGCGCTTTTCACCAAAAATATTGTGGTCCCCAAAATTGTTTCACAGAAAAGCGCCACGACGGGAATCAAAGTACGATACTCATTCAGTCTCTAAGCAATCTTCGGTAAAATTCTTCGATGCAAATTCGGATTTAGTTTCCAGACTAGGGCTAGGGTTATGGTTAGAGTCAGCGCTAGGGTTAACGTTAGGGCTAGGTGTGAGGTTATGGTTAGATGTGTGGCTCGGATTAGGATTAAGAAAAGTGTTAGGGCTAGGGTTAGGGTTAAATCCAAGACAGGTTCTGTAATCACAGAAAATACGACACGCATTAAGTCACCGAGTTATCTTCGGAAAAATTCTGCGATGCATGTTTTCATTTTGTCCCCAAAATTGTTTTACAGAAAAGCGCCATGACGGTTATTACAGAAAGTCCGATACTCATTCAGTCGGGAAAATTCTACAGTGCATGTTCCGACTTAGTCCCCGAACTAGAGCTGAAGTACGAAGAACATTGAGGCCATACACATCTTCATAGTTCTAGACAAGTTCGGTAATCACAGAAAGTAAAATACCCCTTCCTGCCCCGAGCTTTCTTCCGGAAAATACTTCGATGCGAGTTCCGACTTAGTCCCCGATCTAGGGCTCAAGTAAGGGTTAGGATCGTTTCGATCCCGTGGCGATTTTCACGA
Source organism: Rugalucina vietnamica (assembly GCA_964017185.1). Lineage (NCBI taxonomy): Eukaryota > Metazoa > Mollusca > Bivalvia > Lucinida > Lucinidae > Rugalucina > Rugalucina vietnamica. The sequence continues at coordinate 352,698 of OZ024880.1, read as the reverse complement.
AAAAGTTTGGAGAGCATTCATCTCCTGTAGATGGTTTCGTGGCGCTTTTCACAAAAAAAAATTTGTGGAACCCAAAATCTGTCTTCAAAAAAGCGCTTCCGTCCTTTTTTCTGGAACACGAGCTGGCCGCTCTGTGACTAACAAATATACATGGAACAAGCCTCGGACTTTGTACTCGAAGATACCTCTTGACCCGACTTCGTCCCTGAACAAGGGCTTAAGTTAGGGTTAGCGGTCCCATGGCGATTTTTACGATAAAATAAAAAAGGAGAGCATGTATCTCATGTAGATGGTTTAGTAGCGCTTTTCAGCAAAAATATAGTGGTCCCAAAATTGTTTCACAGAAAAGCGCTTCGACGGGAATCAGAGAAAGTACGAAACTCATTCAGTCCCCGAGCAATCTTCATGAAAATTCTTCGACGCAAATTCGGATTTAGTTTCCAAACTAGGGCTAGGGTTATGGTTAGAGTCAGCGCTAGGATTAGGGGTAGAGCTAACGTTAGGGCTAGGGTTGAGGTAAGGCTGAGTTTCGGGCTAGGGTTGGGATTACGGCAAGAGTTAGGCTAGGGTTAAGATTAAGGAAAGTGTTAGGTTAGGTCCGAGGTGAGGTCCGAGACAGGTTCGGTAATCACAGAAAATACTACACGCATAACGTCACCAAGCTATCTTCGGAAAATTCTGCGACGCATGTTCTGACTTAGTCAGTAAGCTTAGGATTAGGGTAAGTCCGAGACAAGTTTGGTAATCACAGAAAGTACCACACGCATTTAGTCACCTTGCCATCTTCGGGAAAATTCTGCGATGCATGTTCTGACTTAGTCCCCAAAACTGTTTCACAGAAAAGCGCCACTAAGGTTATCACAGAAAGTCCGATTCTCATTCAGTCCCCGTGATATTTTCGGGAATTTTCTACAGTGCATGTTCCGATTTTGTCCTCGGACTAGACCCGAAGTACGAAGAACAATATCATGCCAGACACAGCTCAGTAGGTAGAGTGTCCGCTCCGAGATCGGGAGGTACCGGGTTTGATCCCGGGCTCCGACATACCAAAGTCGTTAACAATGGTACTAGTTGCTCCCCGCTTGGCACTCGGATTTTCGGGGTAGGGCTAGGACTGGTCGCTCCGGTGTCAGTATAATGTGACTGGAAGTGGTATCGGATAAAGTGTCTGGGATCTGATACCACAGTGAGGCAGCACTATAAAAGTGAGCATTGAGCTCCCTGTCACAACCAGACACCGTCGTGATATGACAGATAATGTTGAAAGCGACGTTAAACCCGAACAAACAAACAAACAAACAAACAAACATCTTTGAATAAAATAGTCCGAGACAAGTTCGGTAATTACAGAAAGTAAGATACCCACCGAGTCCCCGACCTTTCTTCGGGAAAATACTTCGATGCGAGTTCCTTAGTCCCCGGACTAGGGCTAGGGTTAGGGTAATCGTGTCGTTTTTTACGAAACTGTTCTGAGAGCTATGGTTAAGGTTAGGGTTAAGCCTAGGCTTCGGGTTAGGTGCTAGGGTTAGGATCCGAGACAAGTACGGTAATCAAAGAATGTACGATACTCATTCAGTCTACAAGCTTTCTTTAGGAAAATACTTTGATGCAAGTTTCAACTTAGTACCCGAATTAGGGTTAGGGTAGGGCTAGGGCTAATGTGAGGGTTCAGTGAGGGCTAGGTTTACGGTTTAAGCTTAGATTAGGGTTAAGGCTAGGATTAGGGTTAAGGTTAGATCCGATACAGGTTCGGTAATCACAGAAATACACCGTTCATCCAGATACAACAAACGCGGAAAGGTCTTCCAAACGCGGATATAAACACTGTATCGCGGGAATACACAAGGTAAGAAAACATAAACAAACAGCATTTAAATTCTTCTTATATAAAATGTGTTTATGCAGAGCTGATGCAAAATGGTATATCTTGAGCATGGTACAGCATCATAGCAAAAAATTTGTGTAAACTATAGATACAAGCGAATTTATTCCGTAAATCATGATTTTCTCGCCTACTTCTCGATTCTTTTCAATTTTGTAGAACTTATTTGTTTGATTTCGTGCAAATATCTCTTACAAACTTATTTTCGACATCTATGGAATATATTAATACCATGCATCAAACTGGAAAAGTTTTTTTTTGGTGTCGATATCCATGTTTAAAAATCAGCCTTGTTTACTTCAAGGTACAACTTACCACGGACGTTGATACTACACAATGCGGATGACCCACATCATTTGGGTGAAACAAACACGGATTAGAAAATCTGGTTTTAACGTGCAAAACACTGACAGAACGTTTTCTAATTAAAATACAACAAAGAATCTAGATTTTTATAAAGTAAACGTGGAATAAGTGCATCTTGCTGGCTTTTTAGTCGGCTATTCACTTGATATATGGTCGAATTCGGGAGTGGCATATAACATATAACACCATATTATAACATAACTGCTAACAGCATTTTTTGTATGGATGATTATTTCGTAGAATCAGAGAAATGATACATATATACACCTGTAAAGGTATTTGTTTGTATGTTTGTGTTGTGAATAAACATCCCAGTTAACGACTCTTTAGCCGTATCAGGAAGGAGCCGCCGCTTCCTGTGTACTAACCAGATCTACGGAAATTAAAATGTCTTGCTCAAAGACAAAACACTGGTGCCAGCATGCCCCCCCCCCCCTCCCCCTCCCCCGACCTCGCCGGATCAGGAGTAAAACTATGCCACGTTACTATAAGTTTTAGCTCACTTGAGCCTAAGGATGGCCATGCTCCGTCGTCCGTCCGTCGTCCGTCGTCGTCCACCATTTCAAAGATCTTCTCCTCTGAAGCCGCTTGGTCAATCAAGGAGCACCCTTAGGAATGGAGAAAGAAAGTTTATATAAATGGTCCAGGTCACATGACAAAGATGGCCGCCATGGCTATAAATAGTAAAAACCTTTAAAAATCTTCTCCAAATGTCCTATGATTTTGAAACTTGGCATGGAACATCAGAGAGAGTAGCTCTACAAAGTTTATATAAATCATGACCTTTGGATGACATTGACCTATTTTACGGCAAGGTCAACATAGGTGGCTCATGCATTTGAATAGGGAAAATTGTCAAAATGTCATTTTAAGGGAAAAACTAATAGGAAATGGGTAAATGGACTGAAGATTTATGATTCTGAAAATTTTTGGACCCTAGGGGCTGGTCTGCCACCACCCCGGGGGAATATACATGTATATTACCAAAATATTCAAAGGCCTTCTTCTCTGAAACCGCTTTGCCAATGAAAGCCAAACGTCAGGTAGAGCATCCTTATAGTTTATATAAATGGCCCAGGTCATATAACCAAGATTGCCGCCATGGCTATAACTAGCAAAAACCTTTAAAAAATCTTCTTCCCCAGAACCAGAAGGCCTATGATTTTGAAACTTGACATGAAGCATCCGGGAGAGGAGCTATACAAAGTTTATATAAATGACGACCTATTTTACGGCAAGGTCAACATAGATGGCCTATGCATTTGAATGGGGAAAATTGTCAAAATGTCATTTGAAGAGAAAAACTTTAAGAAAATGGGCGAATAGACTGAAAAGTTATGTTTCTGAAAAAAAAAAAAAAAAAGAAAAAAAAAAACATGGACCACAGGGGTAAGTCTGACCCCTTCCCGGGGTAATATACATGTATATCACAATAATATTCAAAGATATTCTTCTCTGAAACCGCTTGGCCAATCAAAGCCAAACTTTATATGGAGCAGCTATAGGAAGGGAACCAGTGCATTACGAAAAGTTTTCCTAGCGTAGTGAATTGAACCTACGTTCCATGTAGCTTTATCACGCCATAATAAGCCATAATTGGTCCTCAACCAACCATCTATGGACTCTAACCATACAAAATTGGCTTTAACAATGACTGCATCCTATTTTCCTTAAAATAAGGCAAGAATTGCTTTTTATTATCCGTGTTCGTTGCACCGAATGGTCCGAGTTTGTTTCACCTGCTTGAGAATTTGAACCGTGGTATGTTGCACCATATTAAATGAGAGTATCCAGTTTCATATAGTTCTTTTTCTCTTTCTATAATTTTGTGTGGGTTCTTGTAATGGCAACACTTGAAGCGATCCCCGATCCTCCGAAAAACATAAATTTGGTCATATTATCGTGCTTTAATAATGATTTACAGACATTCTTATCAAGATTTTTCTCTTTTCGTGCATCCAAGTCGGATTTAAAAGCCTATATTTCTCGAACTAATAGAATTTATGAGACAGGATTTTAGGTAAACATTTGCAAAGTTATGTACTTTTTCATTGTATGTCAAACAAAAATCAACTCAGCCGATATTCATTATAATCAAAGATAATAAATACTCAATCTTTTTTCCCTGCCGTTCAAAATACTATTGTTTATATCCGCGTTTGGAAGACCATTCCGCGTTTGTTGTATCTGGATGAACGGTGTGAGAAAGTACGATATGCATTCAGTGCCCGAGGGCTATGGTAAGGTCTAGGATCGTTTCGATCCCGTGGCGTTTTTCACGAAAATGTTCGGAGAGCATGCATCTCCTGTAGATGGCTTCAATGCGCTTTTTACCAAAACCTTTGTGGTCACCAAAACTGTTTCACAAAAAGCGCTCCTGGACTTTTTTCCCGGAAGACGAGCTGGTCGCTCTATGACTAACAAACATGCCTGTGACCATGTCCGAACAAGCCTGGGACTTTGTTCTGGAAGATACATCTTGATCCGAATGACCCCCCCCCCCCACCCGGGCTTTTCCCAAGAACCTGAGACGGCCGCTCTGGGACTCCTATGGCTTCGTGGAGCTTTTCAACAAAAATAGTGTGGTCCCCAATTGTTTCACAGAAAAGCGCCACAGAGAAAATACGATGCTCATTCAGTCCCCAAGCAATCTTCGTTAAAATTCTTCGATGCAAGTTCGAACTTAGTATCCTAACTAGGGCTAGTGTTATGGTTAGGGTTATCGACTAGGGTTAGGACTAGGGTCAGGGTTAACTTAGGGCTTGGGTTAGGGTTAGGGTTCAGGCTAGGGTTATGCTAGGGTTGAGGTAAAGGCAAGAGTTAGGGTTAGGAATTACAGCTAACGTTAGGGCTAGGGTTAAGGTTAGGGCTAGGTTTGGGCTATGTTTGGGGCTAGGGTTAAGATTAATGAAAGTGTTAGGTTAGGTCCGAGGTGAGGTCCGAGACAGGTTCGGTAATCATAGAAAATACAACACGCATAACGTCACCCAGCTATCTTTGGAAAATTCTGCGACGCATGTTCTGACTTAGTCCCCAAAACTGTTTCACAGAAAAGCGCCACCACGGTAATCACAGGAAATCCGATACTCATTCAGTCACCGAGCTATCTATGGCAAAATTCTACAGGGCATGTTCCGAATAAGTCCCCGAATTAGAGTCGCAGTACGAAGAATATTCAGGCCAGACACATCTTCGAGAAATAGTCCGAGACAAGTTCGGTAATCGCAGAAAGTAAGATACCCATCCAGACCCACAATTTCTTAGGGAAAATACCTCCATGCGAGTTCTGACATAGTCCCCGAGCTATGGCTAAGGCTAGGGCTAATGTAAGGTCCTAGACAAATTCGGTAATTAGAGAATATTCCTGGGCATTCTTCGGGAAAATACTTCGATGCAAGTTCTGACTTAGTCCCCGAACCAGGGAAAGGGATAGAATTAGGGTTAGGGTAAAGGCTTGGGTGATGATCTGAACAAGGATTAGGGTTTGGGTTAGGTCCGATACCCGAACTAGGGCTAGGGTTAGGACTAGAGTTAGGATTTAGTCCGAGACAAGTTAGGTAATCACAGAGTGTACGACACGCATTAAGTCACCGAGCTATCTTCGGGAAAAATCTGCGATGCATGTTCTGACTTACATGTAGTCCCCAAATCTGTTTCACAGAAAAGCGCCACGACGGTAATCACAGAAAGTCCGATACTCATTCAGTCCCCAAGAGATTTTCAGAAAAATTCTACAGTGCATGTTTCAACTTAGTCCCCGAACTAGAGACGCACAGGTCAGCAACATTTTCGCGCGAAAATAGTCCGAGGCAAGTTCGGTAATCACATAATTACTTTCTGTGCCCATCCTGTCCCCGAGCTTTCTTCGGGAAAATACTTCGATGCGAGTTCCGACTCATTCCCCCAACTTTGGTTCGGGTAAGGGCTAGGGTTAGGGCTAGGATTAAGGTTAGGGTTGGCTAGGGTAAACGCCGAGACCAGTGCGGTTATAGCAGAATGTATATTACTTATTCAGTCCCCGAGCTTTCTTTGGGAAAATACTTCAATGCCAGTTCATACTTAGTCCCAGAAACAAGATTATGGTTAAAATAAGGCTTGCATTAGGGTAAGGGTCCCCAAAACTGTTTCACTTTTTTCCGGAACAAAAGCTGGCCGCTCTTGGACTAACAAACATGCCTGTGGCCATTGCCGAGCTAGCCTATGACTTTGTTATCGAAGAGACCTCCTGACCCGAATGGCTCCCGGGCTTTTTCTTAGAACCTGAGACGGCTGCTCTGGGACTCCTATGGCTTCGTGGCCTTTTTCAACAAAAATATTGTTGTCCACCCAAAATTGTTTCACAGAAAAGCGCCACGACGGGAATCAGAGAAAGTACGGTACTCATTCAGTCCCCGAGCATTCTTCGTGAAAATTCTTCGATGCAAGTTCGGTATTAGTTACCAAACTATGGCTAGGTTTATTGAAAGGGTTACAACTTAGACAATATTTCTCAATATAAAAGGTGCATTACCAAAGCGTATAATTAGGTAAATATGAACGGGTTTTCAAAAGCAAATGGAAGTGAAAAGGCATATACTTATTTCGTACATTTTTATTGTTTGGCGGACAATAAATAATATGCTCATAACTTGTAACAAAATGTCGTAAAATGGAAAAAATGTCTTTTATTACATTTTATATGGTTTTCGTATTAAATTCTATATATCGCTATGCAGTAGTTTTACAGGTAAGCGCTCGAGTACTAGCAATGAGAAGTTAGTTCGATTTTCGTTTTTCGATATTCAAAAAAAGAAGTTAGTTCGATATTCGTTTTACGTTTTTCGATATTCAAAAAATAAGTTAGTTTGATATTTGTTTTTCGTTTTTCGATATTCAAAAAAAAAAAAAAAAAAAAGAAGTTAGTTCGATATTCGTTTTTCGTTTTTCGATATTCAAAAAAATAAGTTAGTTTGATATTCGTTTTTCGTTTTTCGATATTCAAAAAAAAAGTTAGTTTGATATTCGTTTTTCGTTTTTCGATATTCAAAAAATAAGTTAGTTTATTTTCGTTTTTCGATATTCGCCCCCTTGGCGATTTTGTGTTCAAATTTGTACTATAGCGAACGTGCTCATTACGAATATCATGTTCGCAGTGGAGGTTCTCACTTTCATCCATCTACGAAAGAAAAACCGTAGTTGGAAAATTTTGAATATCGAAATACAGAATTTTATTTCGATTTTCGTTTTTCGATATTCGCCCCCTTGGCGTTTTTGTGCTCAAATTTGTACTATAGCGAACGTGCTCATTGCGAATATCATGTTCGCAGTGGAGGTTCTCACTTTCACCCATCTACGAAAGAAAAACTTGGAAAAATTTAAATATCGAAATACAGAATTTTATTTCGATTTTCGTTTTTCGATATTCGCCCCCTTGGAGTTTTTTGTGCTCAAATTTGTACTATAGCGAACGTGCTCATTGCGAATATCATGTTCGCAGTGAAGGTTCTCACTTTCACCCATCTACGAAAGAAAAACTTGGAAAAATTTGAATATCGAAATACAGAATTTTATTTCGATTTTCGTTTTTCGATATTCGCCCCCTTGGAGGTTTTGTGCTCAAATTTGTACTATAGCGAACGTGCTCATTGCGAATATCATGTTCGCAGTGGAGGTTCTCACTTTCACCCATCTACGAAAGAAAAACTTGGAAAAATTTGAATATCGAAATATCCAGTTCCGAATCAAGTGGTCGTATCGTCACGAACTACACAGCAGCTGTTCAATTAAAAAACAAATATTTTGTATGGTCATGAAGTCTATCTTTTTCTCTTCCTCTGTACGAAGTCAGATTTTGAAAACTTATCTGCATGCTAAAAATAAATCTGTTTGTCGAGATGACCTGTCGAATTAGAATGTATATTGCACTTGTGTAATTATCCGCAAGGTGCAGGTTTCCGCAAAATGCATGAACCTTGAACATTATTTTTTTTACACTTTTGGTTCCAACATGCGTTCCAACATTAATTATAACACACCAGGAAAACTGAACTTCATTTATTGATTTTCTGTTGCGTAGGAGCTTGTTAATTTTATCTACCAATTTAGCTAGTTTCGGGTCAGTAAAATTAATTGTGTCGACATAGTACATGTACTTGTAAATCCATTAATATCACAGTACACGTCTTAGCGCTAAACTTAAAGGAACTTGGGAGTGCTTAAATCTCAGTAAGTATTTTATTTGATGTGTGTGTGTGTGTGTGTGCGTGCGTGCGTGCGTGCGTGCGTGTCGCCACAATACCACAGTCTTTCATTTGCAATGCAGTTTGTTTGAATTGATGCTTAACGTCCACAGCTATGGTCATGTCAGGACTTTGCCCCCATTTTATGGGACTTGTGCCTAAAGTTCTCACCGCTGTGTGTGTCTAGTGTGGGTTCGAACCCCGCTCTGGCCATGTGAGACAAACCAATTTCTGCTTGCGAGCGTGTCAGGTGGTTTTGTTTTTCTCGGGGTTCTCCCGTTTTTGTCCCACCTACTGATTGGCGCGTCTCATATGAGCTGAAATAATCATGAAAGGGACGTTAAACTGAATCAAAAAGGGGGGGGGGGGGCAAGTTATGATGCCCTGACACCCTAAACTAAACGTGGTTCAAATATAACCACACAACAAAGCCAAGAAGGACAGACACTGGGTTCGATCCTGACGTTGAGCGCCGAGTTATGCTTTTTGGTCCTCATATAAGGAATCATAGCAACATCTCTTCTCTCTCTCTCTCTCTCTCTCTCTCTCTCTCTCTCTCTCTCTCTCTCTCTCTCTCTCTCTTTCAAAATTGTTCTAGCTATTATTTTGATTTCTTCTTTTGACATAGTAGTCTAGTGAGTAGCCGTTTCCCAAAAAGTGGCTATGCATTTACCAAAACTTAACTAAATAAATGAATGCCAAACCCCCCACCCCGTTGTCGAGTGGTGAAGAGCTGATTTCATTAACGCGTTTCATTCGATCGTCTCACCGCTGTGTTTGTTGTGGGCTCATGTGAGACAAGTTCTGCTTGAAGATATGCCAGGTTTTTTCCCCTTATTTTCTCGGGGTTCGCCCGTTTTCACCTCACCAACTGACTGGCTCGTCTCATATGAGCTAAATGATCTTAAAAGGGACGTAAACTGACCCAAGATAGATAGATAAATAAATGAATTAATTTTAAGAGGGGGTGGAGTGGAAGGGTATCCGGACAAAATCCCCCCCGGACAGAATCCCCCCCCCCACTCTTTTTTGTTGACGAGGACAGAATCCCCCCCCCAGTATATCTTGCAAATAGGACAGAATCCCCCCTCCCCCCACACACACTTCCCAGACAGAATCTACTTCTATAATTGAGAGATATTATTTAGTTGACTATAATAAATGGCGATTAAAGAAAATTAAATATGACAATTTGGTTATTTTCAATACCTTTTACTCTAACTTAGGTAATTACTCAATTATAGAAGTTTGTCTCACCTCATTAGTGCTATTAGCGGTAATTATGACATATTAAGCTGCAGCTTTCTTAATAAAATAGAAAACAAACAAAATAATTATCCGGTCATTAGCAAACAATGAATACAGACACCCTCATCTGGTGCAAAAATAGTTGACATTAAGTTGTAAATGTTACAATATAATAATGGAGATTCTGTCTGGGAGGGGGGGATTCTGTCCTATTTGCAAGATATACTGGGGGGGGGGATTCTGTCCTCGTTAACAAAAAAGAGTGGGGGGGATTCTGTCCGGGGGGGATTTTGTCCTACACTCGAGTGGAAGATGTTTCCGGGCCTGGATATTATTTTTCTCTCACGACGCGGTCCTGTCTTTTTATTGGTATATATTACCATACGTAAGATAGTAATACAGAATTTACTCTGCCCTAGATATGTTTTTCGGCCAAAATTGGATCCTGTTTTTTTTTTTTTTTTTTTTTTTTTTTTTTTTTTTTTTTTTTTTTTTTTTTAATCTTACAGCCCTCCCCCCCTTCCCTCCCCAATAATAAAGGTGATTCTTTGTGCAGTCGATCTGCATCGCGAACAAAACATGCTGTCTGGATTTCTAGTCTTGTTGACATACTCCTGTTAGATATCTCTGTTTACGCAACATTAAAGTTGTGCTTGAAATTCAATGTTTATCAAACAGGTGAAAGTTAAACTCATAAAACATCAACAACAAAACAAACAAACAAACAAACAAACCAACAAACAAACAAAAATGAAAATAATCAATGCACAGCCCATGATTACCAGCTCTTAACTGCAAAAATCTGGAACCAGTTACGCCTTAGAACATGTATTTGTTTTCGATTGACGCCAATATCCAGAACGTAAGTTATACGTCGTATACATGTACACAGTTTTTTTTTTTGACACTTTTTTTTTATCTGAAATGGTAAACTGTGTGTAAGTCTTGTTTTATAAAGAAGTAATGAAGCTACAAACTCAAAATCATAACGCAATAGCGCCAGAGAGTGTCCTGTTTAAAAATTATCGCAAGTGATTCGGAACTGGATAAATGATTCGGAACTGGATAAATTGGTGGTCTGCTTCAAAGCCATCGTGTGGTCCACAGAATATTCACAATTAATCAGACTAAAGTTTATTATTTAGAAGAAGGATTATACTTTCTAATGGTAAGGTCGAAACCTAGTTTGCTGTGAGCAATTATCTGGAAACCACTTCGAAAAAAAAGTGACCCGGAACTGGATAATTTACTGTACAATTTTGAGCACAAAAACGCAAAGTGTCCGAATGTCGAAACACGAACATCAAATCAAATTCGGTATTTGTTCATTCAAATTTTGCTAAGTTTTTCTTTCGTAGATGTGTGAAGATGAGCATCTTCGCTGTGAACATGATATTCGTAATGAGCACGATTGTGCTCATTGAGCACAAAAAGGTCCGAATATTGTAAAACTAAGGGACCGGTCATTATTTATGCCCAGGGGGGGGGAGTGGAGGAAATCTCACCATTTTGCATTTTTTTCTGGGGACCCCCTCCTTTGTACTGGTATTTTTTCAAGACCCCCCTCATGTCTTTATGTTTTTTTAAAGTCCCCCCCCTTTGACATTGCCCCGCATTGTATTTTAAAGCCCCCCCCCCCAATAATGTCCACTCCATATAAAACACACACACTCTCCATAAAACAGCTCATTTAATATGAGGTTTTAAAAGCAAGACAAAACATCAAACCAGAGGACCATTGGTCCTGAAATCACTCACCTGAGATTCGGTCTTGCATGACCTTTAGCTAAGGTCATGTTGGTCAATGTAAAAAGTAAACTTGACCTCTAATATTCAAATAATTAATGAAAATTTATCTTTTTGGGGGCCCCAGCAACCAATCAAAATAAGGTATTAGGGCAAAAGTAATATAAAACATAGAGGACTACTAATCTGAATAGTTTACTGGTGACACGCCAAATGACATTATTTCACCAGGGGGTTCGGATGGGGGAGAAATTAGTCCCTTGAACATTACAAACATTTCTGCAAAATCTCCAATGAGACTGCAGAAATAGCAAATTTTCACCTTTCCCCATTATAAGTCTATGGAAACTGAAAGTAGCCATAGCAACCAGAGTTCTTATCTGACTGGAACAAAAACATTTTTGTAGAGGCTAATGCCAGGAACATGTATGCAATATCAGCTTCATAAAGCAAACAGTTTCTGAGAAGAAGATTTTTAAAGATTTTTTTCGAAAATTTGCCCTTTTTGGGGCCCCAGCAACCAATCAAAATAAGCGATCAGGATGAAGGTCATCTGAAACGTAGTGCATTACTCAATAAACATTTCTCTAAAAATAAAATTCAAATATCTCCAATGAGACTGCAGAAATAGCAAATTTCCACTTTTCCCATTATAAGTCTATGGAAACTGAAAATTGCCATAGCAACCAGAGTTCTTATCTGACTGGAACAAAAAAACAACTTTTTTGTAGAGGCTAATGCCAGAAACATGTATGCAAAGTATCAGCTTCATAAAGCAAACAGTTTCTTAGGAGAAGATTTTTAAAGATTTTTTTTCGAAAATTTGTCCTTTTGGGGACCCCAGCAACCAATCAAAATAAGCAGTCAGGATGAAGGTCATCAGAGCACTACTCAATAAACATTTCTCTAAAAATAAAACTCAAATATCTCCAATGAGAAAGCAAAAATTTGCAATTTCCACTTTTTTCCATTATAAGTCTATGGGATGTATAAGTTGCCATGGCAACCAGAGTTCTTATTCGATCTAAACAAAAAACAACAGTTTTGCCGCCCCCCCCCCTCCTGTGGATGCTTTATGCCAAATATCAAAAGTTTTGGCCACACAGCTTCAGAGGAGATGTCATTTGAAATTGTGGATGACGGACGGACGACGGATACCTACCTATCCTATAAGCTCACCTTTGAGCCTTCGGCTCAGGTGAGCTAAAAAGACAGAGTGGTTCGCAAGAAAATTAAAACTGAAAATACCAGTGTTCTTAAATATTTTAAACCGATACCAAGTACGTCTGCAGTAAAAGAGGAAGAAGAAGAAAAGTAAGAAGACGACGAAGAAGAGGAAGACGAAGAAGAGTTTGAGAGTGCAAAGAGTGAAAGCTAAAATCAAGACAGTGACGAAGAGATTGATTTAAAATGAACTTGAAGTAAAATATAGTGATTGATGGAGTATCAAGTTAGATGTTTGGACAATATCCTCACATTAAAGTTTTATAATGGTTCAACATCTAGGGTCATGTTATGATTGTACAATGTTACTACTTTCAAAATTAAAAACATTCATGCCTCTTCTTATCTTCTGTAGCTGTAAAGCCTGGTTTGTCGGACCGGCTTAGAAGCTCCGAGGGCAGATTATTTCGTGATAAGGGTCAAATGAAACAAAACAGAAAACAATAGAATAATTTAATAAAGTTTTGATTTTTTTTCCAACTGACAATTTTAAGGCCCCCCCCAAACGACTTTAATCATTATTTTTCTAAAGCCCCCCCTCAATCAAACTAAAATTATTGGATGCCCCCCCTTGCCGAGTGAAAAAATTTTCAAATCCCCCCCCCCCTTCATTTCCTCCACTCCCCCCCCTGGCTATAAATAATGACCGGTCCCTAAAATCAAAGTAAGTGAGAACCTCCACTGCGAACATGATATTTGCAATGAGCACGTTCGCTATAGTACAAATTTGAGCACAAAAACGCCAAGGGGGCGAATATCGAAAAACGAAAATCGAAATAAAATTCTGTATTTCGATATTCAAATTTTTCCAAGTTTTTCTTTCGTAGATGGGTGAAAGTGAGAACCTCCACTGCGAACATGATATTCGTAATGAGCACGTTCGCTATAGTACAAATTTGAGCACAAAAACGCCAAGGGGGCGAATATCGAAAAACGAAAATCGAAATAAAATTCTGTATTTCGATATTCAAATTTTTCCAAGTTTTTCTGTCGTAGATGGGTGAAAGTGAGAACCTCCACTGCGAACATGATATTCGCAATGAGCACGTTCGCTTTAGTACAAATTTGAGCACAAAAACGCCAAGGGGGCGAATATCGAAAAACGAAAATCGAACTAACTTATTTTTTGAATGTCGAAAAACGAAAAACGAATATCAAACTAACTTTTTTTTTTAATATCGAAAAACGAAAAACGAATATCAAACTAACTTATTTTTTGAATATCGAAAAACGAAAAACGAATATCGAACTAACGTCTTTTTTTTTTTCATATCGAAAAACGAATATCGAACTAACTTATTTTTTGAATATCGAAAAACGAAAAACGAATATCGAACTAACTTCTTTTTTTTTTTTTTTTTTTTTTAATATCGAAAAACGAAAAACGAAAATCGAACTAACTTCTCATTGCTTCGAGTACTTCTGTAAATCCGATAATAGGCGATTATGCTAGTGAAGACTTTTTCTTGCTATGTCGCTAGTGTAAGGGATAGGGCTAATTTAAGGGTTAGGGCTATGGTTAAGATAAGGGCTAGGGTTGAGGCTAGGGTTATGGTTAGGGCTATGGTTAGGATTAAGGCAAGGGGTAGGGCTAGGGTTCGGGTAAAGTCCGAGACAAGTTTGGTAATCACAGAGTGTACGACACGCATAAAATCCCCGAGCTATCTTCGGGAAAATTCTGCGATGCATGTTCTGACTTACATGTAGTCCCCAAAACTATTACACAGAAAAGCGCCGCGACGGTAAACACAGAAAGTCCGATACTCATTCAGTCCACGAGCTATTATCGGGAAAATTCTACAGTGCTTGTTCCGATTTAGTCCCCGAAGTGGAGTCGCAGTACAAAAAACATTCAGGCCAGACACACATACGTTAAGTCTGCGATTTTTTTTTTTTTTTTTTTTTTTTTTTTTTTTTTTTTTTTTATTGTTTCTTGCATCTCCTATAGATGTCTACGTGGCGCTTTTTTCACCAAGAAATTCGTGGTCCTCAAATCTGTTTCGAAGAAAAGCGCTACCGGGCTTTTTTTTCCAGGAACACGACCTGGCCGCTCTGGGACTAACAGACATGCCTTGGACCATGTCCGAACAAACCTGGGACTTTGTCCTCGAAGATACATCATGACCCGAATGACTCCCGGGCTTTTTTCTCAGAACCTGAGACGCCAGCTCTGGGACTCCTATGACTTCGTGGAACTTCGATGTGAGTTCGTACTTAGTTTCCGAACTCGGGCAATGGTTAGGGTTAGGGCTTGGGCTTACGTTAGGGTTAGGGCTTGGGTTAACGTCTGGGCTAGGATAAGGGTTAGGGTTAGAACTAGGGTTAGGGTTAAGGCAATGGTTAGGGCTAGGTTTAGGGGTTCGTCTGAGACAATTTTGGTAGTTACAGAAAATACGATAAGCATTAAGTCCCCGAAGTATCTTCGGGAACATTCTGCGATGCATGTTCACAAGTAGTACGAAGAACATTCTTCAAGAAAATAGTCCGAGACAAGTTCGGTTATCACCGAAAGTTCGGTTATCACCCATCCAGTCCCTGAGATTTCATCGGGAATAAACTCGGATGCGAGTTTCGACTTAGTCCCCGAACTAGGGCTAGGGTTTGATTAAGGGCTAGGGCTATAGTTAAGGTTAGGGGTTAGGGCTAGGTTTCGGGTTAGTTTTAAAGCTAGGGTTACGGCTAGGATAAGGTCCCAGTCAAGTTCGGTAATCACAGAATGAACGATGCTCATTCAGTCCCCGAGCATTCTTCGGGAAAATACTTCAATGCAAGTTCCGACACGGTTAGGGTAAGGTGACGGGTAGGGTTAGGGCTAGTGTTAGAGTTAGGGTTGAGGCGCGGATTATACCCAGGGAGCCAAGCCCCGTTTTGGGGAGAGGAGGTGACATCACCTGCTATAGTTGGTTTGAATACATTTTTAGTTAGGCTTTGCCATCCTATTGAAGGCCTGGGTGGACTGCTCACGAATTTTTTTTATTTTTTTATTTTTTTTTTTTTTTTTTTTTTGGCGCGATGGTTAAATTACACATTGTTTCATGCTGTTTAAGCTGCCTACTCATTACAAACGTTTTCAAGATATATGACCATATATTTTGTGCTTCAGATCATAAACTGCTTAATTTTCTAGTCTAGAGCAATGCTAGGAATCACAGATTAAAAAGTAATCTTATTATATTGTTTAATTCATACTTTTGCAGCTCTTGTTTTAGTATTTATGATTTCGAATTCCCCCACCCACTTACATAATAATATGGACCATGAAGGTTAAATAAATGCATATTGACTCGTGAGATGTTGAAGAACAAATGAATATGTGATGTACTCCTAAAGATTATACATGTATTTATGTTTATTTCAGTCATTCAGTTTCTTTATAAATCAAGTCCATGGTCAGATTACCGTTTCCTATAAAATGACAGATGTAAGTTATCATTGTTCCATAGGTTGGATCATGCATACCTTTAAGCAAGTTGTTATGAAATACTACCATTGTATCTAGTTAAATATTCATTATTGTCATATCAATCATTTGATACCAATTTCAGCTCTCTAGGGATTTTGGTTGCTGAGATATAAACGTTTCCGTTGGTATACCCCCCTCTATATTTCTGTGATTTGTATCTAATATTTTAAGTTATCATCAATATTTAAACAACAAGATACGAGGGGCGTTCGGAAAGTTCGAATAATTGTCCGATCATTCAACTCATTTTCATAGCAAAACAAAAAGAAACATACCAAATTCAACTTCAACATGTCCTCTATAAATGCTGTGAAAACCAAGATGATGCGCAAAGACATAATAAAAATATGTTCATTACAAAAAGGCGATGTATGGGTACCCGGAGCACGCCAAAGTCAAAATGACGTTGCGAAAACGTCAAACTTTATTTTAATCCCGTTGGCGATGATCACACTTTCTCAGCATAAACACCAACAAAAAATCTATGCTTTTAATGTGTATGTCCATTCTTTTGTAATAAGTTTGCGTAACCAATATCAGTATGTGGTGATACATCTCCCTGTGTCTATTTTGCTAATATTCTCCGCTGAATCATCCAATTTTTCGCAATTCTTAATGGAACACAATTCCACTGCCGGTTGGTTACTTCTAAAATCGCCACCAGTTGCTTTTATTCTACTCTTAAAACATGCGAAGCATTTGTACATAAATGTTGAACTATATTATTCATAGTTTTCCAGTTTATTTTACCATCCTAAGTGTTTTTGTGTGTGTTTTATGAAGTAAATTCAGAAGTTCATAATCTTCAGCAACGCAACGACACAGTTTAACGTCATGGTTCCCCCCATACAACCCTCGTAATAAAGGACCATAAATTCTTTGTGGAACATCCAATTGATTTTAAAATTTCAGGAAGAAATTTCATGTTGTTGAAATATTATAAGACGATTCCATACCTTTCTGGCGATGAGCAATCAGTCAAAAATTATGTTTATGCCTTAAAGACTTCGTTTAAAAAAGTGATATTTTTCGGACTGCTCCGGGTACCGATGATGACGTTGCCGTGACAACCTGTATTTTCGGTTTCTATTGTCACTTTTCTATCAGTAATTTAGAATAAGTGGAAGTTTACGCACACAAACTTTCCAGTACAACGGATGAAAATTATGAGAGATATAACAAATTTACACGAACTTTCCGAACAGCCTACGTAGATATCATATTTATTTATCTAATCCGTGGTTATGGAACATCATAATGGAAATCATTTGATGTCAATTTCAGCTCTCTATGACATTTGGTTGCCGAGTTATAATGTTTTTGTTGGCATACCCCCTCCACGTTTCTGTGATATTTCTCTAATATTCAAAGTGTTATCAATATTCGAAAAACAAGTAAGTCAGATTGTTTGTGTGTCTTAGCACATGGTTATTGAAAATTATCCTAGCAATCATTTGATACCAATTTCAGCCCTCTGTAGCATTTGGTCACTGAGATAGTAGCAGTTTTATTGGTATACCCCCTTCGTTTGTCATTGGTTTTTCTCTTATATCTTATGTTTTCTTAAATATTGGAGCATCAAGAAAGTCAGCTTGTATCTTATAACATGGTTATAGAATATTGTCATAGCAATTATTTGATACCAATTTTAGCTCTCTGTGGCTTTTGGTTGCTGAGATAAATACGTTTCCATTGGTATAACCCCTATAATTTTCTGAGATTTTCATCCAATATTTAAAATTTTCATCAATATTACAACAACAAAAAAGTAATATTATTTATGCGTCTTATCACATGATTATAGAGCATTATTAAGGCAATCATTTGAAACCCATTTCAGCTCTCTAGAGCTTTTGTTCACTAAGATATTTTTAATTTTATTGGTATACCCCCTTCATTTACCAATGATTTTTCTCTTATATCTTAAGTTTCCTTAAATATTGGAGCAACAAGAAAGTCAGCTTATTTATATATCTTATAACATGGTTATAGAATATGGTCATAGCAATTATTTGATACCAATAACAGCTCTCTATGGCTTTTGGTTGTTGAGATATATACGTTTCTATTGGTGTACCCCCTCTATTTTTTTTAGATTTTTATCAAATATTTAAACTTCTCATCAATATCCAAACAACAAGAAAGTAGTATTATTTTTGTGCCTAATCAATAATTATAGCACATTATTATAGCAATCATTTGAAACCAATTTCAGCTCTCTAGAGCTTTTGGTCACTAAGATATTTTCAATTTTATTGGTATACCCTATAGAATTCCAATGATTTTTCTCTTTTATCTTAAGTTTTCTTAAATATTGAAGCAGCAAGGAATTCAGCTTATTTATATATCTTAATATATGGCTATAGAATATAGTCATAGCAATCTTTTGATACCAATTTGTGCTCTCTATGGCTTTTGGTTGCTGAGATATAAACATTTCTGTAGGTATACCCCCTCCATTTTCTTTGACGTTTCTCTAATATTTTAAGTTTTCATCACTACTCGAACAGACGAAAGTCTTATTATTTATGTATCATATTTTGTTGTTGTCCAAGCAATTATTTGTTACCAATTTCAGGTCTCTATGGCTTTTGGTTGCTGAGCAATAAATGTTTCTGCAGGTATACCCCTCCATTGTTCTGTGATTTTTCTCTTATTCTGAAAGTTCTCATCAATATTTGAACACATAGAAAGTCAAATTATGTCTGTATTTTATCACATTATTAAAGAACATTAGCATAACAATAATTTGATATAAATTTCAGATCTCTAGAATTTTTGGCTGCTGAGATATCAGCAATGTTGTTGGTATACCCCCTTCACTTAGCTGTTATTTTTCTACAATATCTGAAGATCTCTTTAATATTTTAGCATAAAGTTATCCATCATTTTTATATATCTTATTACATGGTTATAGAACATTGTCAAAACAATCATTTGATACCTACATGTATTTCTGCTCTCAATGTCTATCAGTACCCCTACATGTGGTAATATAGGGGTACCACATTACTTCCTCTGTTTATTATGGGTGTGGGTGAACACTCTGTGATTTTATGTGACACAAATGGGCATTAAAGTGATCCTCTGACCAAACTGGCACCCATGAGCATTTGTTCTAAGGGTGCAAGGTCTGTCCTAAAGATAACCCATCCCAAACACTTCAAAACTAATGGTAATAGATTTTCCCTTTCTTTAACCTTGATTTTCATCATTTTCATTAATTTTCATGAAAATGCAAATGAGAATTTTTATTTAGTCCCATGTCATCAAGAAATTTGTCAAAAAGTACTATTGGTACAATAACAGGGCTGAAATTAGTTTTTATGGGATAATTGATTTTTAATTGTTTGTGTTAATTCATTTTAATGTTTTAATAAAATTCACGAATATGCAAAAAAGGAATAAATAAGCAATAAAAATTGTTATAAAAATAATGATCACATCAACATTTATTGATAAAAATGTACTGATAAAAATATATTGATTCTCATAATTGCACATAAATCTTTACATATACATTATGTGGGTGGGGTAATTCAATGCCTTAAGATGACACAGTTTACTCAAATGACACTTTTACAGCTTTATACATGGCTAAGACATACTCAGATGCAATCAGACAAGATAAAATGATATCAGGATAGTATACGATATTGAAGAAACATATAAATATGACTGTTCGTAAAATATTTGTGTAGTGCATTTCAGCTGTATTTAACAAATAGTACGTCTAAATACCGTCTGATTAAAGCATCACGCCACAAAAAATTCCAGAGCAGTCCACTTAGACCTTCTTTTGGAAGGTCAGAGCTATCCAAAAAAGCATTCAAAACAACTATAGCAGGAGATGTCACCCCAACCTTTTTTTGCGAGATAGAGACTTTTGGCTCCCTGGGTATTAGGGACAGGACTACGATTAGGGTTAGAGTTAGATCCGCTACAAATTAGGTATTCACAGAAATTACGATACGCATTCAGTCTCCGAGCTTTCTTCGGAAAAATACTTTCATGCAAGTTTGGACGAAAAGTTGGGACTTCGTCCCCGAACTAGGGCTGAGGTTAGGATAGTTTTCGATCCCAGTGTTTCTCATACGAAACAGTTCTCCTGCATGTATGCCGTTTTATACCAAAATTTTGTGGTCCCCAAAACTGTTTTACAGAAAAGCACTCCCGGACTTCTTTTCCGGAACACAATGTGGGCACTCTGGAACTAACAAACATGCCTGGGATCATGTCCGAACAAGCATGTGACTTCGTTTTCGAAAATACCTCTTGACCCGAATGGCTACCAGGCTTTTTCCCAAATTCTGAACCGGCCGCTCTAGGAATCCAATGGCTTCTTGGTGCTTTTCAACAAAAATATTGTGGTCCCCAAAATTGTTTCACCGAAAAGCGCCACGGTGGGAATCAAATCAAGCCTTGTTTCACAGAAAAGCGCCACGACGGGAATCAAATCAAGTTTTGTTTCACAGAAAAGCGCCACGACGGGAATCAAATCAAGCCTTGTTTCACAGAAAATCGCCACTGCGGGAATCAAATCAAGCCTTGTTTCACAGAAAAGCGCCATGGCGGGAATCAAATCAAGCCTTGTTTCACAGAAAAGCGCCACGACGGGAATCAAATCAAGCCTTGTTTCACAGAAAAGCGCCACGACGGGAATCAAATCAAGCCTTGTTTCACAGAAAAGCGCCACGATGGGAATCAAATCAAGCCTTGCTTCACAGAAAAGCGCCACGGCGGGAATCAGAAAAAGTACGATACTCATTCAGTCCCAATGCATTCTTCGGGAAAATTCCTGTGAAAATTCTTGTAATTGCAAGTTCGGACTTAGTTGCCAAACTAGGGCTAGGGTTATGGTTAGGGTTAGTGCCAGGGTTAGGGTTAGGGCTAGGACTAACGTTAGGGTTAGGGCTTGGGTTAAGTTTACGGCTAGGATAAGGGCGAGGGTTATGATTATGGTTAAGGTTAAGACAAGTGTTAGGGCTAGAAATAGGTCCGAGACAAGTTCGGTAATCACAGAAAGTACGACACGCATCAAGTCACAGAGCTATTTTCGGGAAAATTTTGCGATACATATTTTTCTGACTTAGTCCCCAAAGCTGTTATGTATGTTATCATATTTTAGTTAAGCTTAGGTAACTGAGTGGCCACCTATTGGGAAAATAGCTGCTCATTCAGCTTACGAAATGTTTTCATGGTATAAGAGTAAGAATCTTTTTCTGATTGCGACTTATTTGATCGTTGCCTACTCGTACCTTTTTTAAACAGAAAAAAAAACAACGCCATGACGGTATTCACAGGAAGTCCGATACTCATTCAGTCCCCGAGCTATTTTCGGGAACATTCTACAGTGCATGTTCCGACTTCGTCCCCAAGGGTTAGGGTTAAGACAAGGGCTAGGGTAAGGGTTAGGCCCGGGACAAGTTTGGTAATCACAGAAAGTATGACACGCTATCCTCGGGAAAATTCTGCGACGCATGTTCTGACTTAGTCCCCAAAACTGTTTCACATAAAAGCGCCAAGACGGTAATCACAGAAAGTCCGATACTCATTCAGTCCCCGAGCTTTCTTCGGGTAATTCTACAGTGCATTTTCCGACTTATTCCCCGAACTAGAGTCGCAGTACGAGGTACATTTTTCAAGATAATAGTCCGAAACAAGTTCGTTAATCACAGAAAGTAAAATACCCATCAAGTCGGGAAAATACTTCGTTACGAGTTCAGATTTATTCCCCAAAACAGAGCTAGGGTTAGGGTTGTGGTTAGCGCTAGGTTTAGTGTTAGGGCTAGGGCTAACCTTAGGGTTAGGGCAAGGGTTAAAGTTAGGGCTAAGATTGGGACTAGGGTTATGGTTAGGGCTATGGCAAGGTTTACGGTAATCACAGAAAGTACGATACTCATCCAGTCCCCGAGCTATCTTCGAGAACATTCTACAGTGCATATTCCCACTCAGTCACCGAAGTAGAGTCGCAGTACGAAGAACATTCAGGCCAGACACATCTTCGAGAAAATAGTCCGAGACAAGTCCGGTAATCACTGAAAGTAGGAGACCCATCCAATCCCCGAACTTTCTTTGGGAAAATACTTAGATGCGGGTTCCCATTTAATCCCTGAACTAGGGCTTTGGTTTTGGTTAGGACAAGGGCTAGGATAAAGGTTAGGGCTAGGGTTCGGGTAACGTTTAAGGCTACGGTTAGGGCTAGGGTTAGGTCCGAGACAAGTTCGGTAATCACAGAATGTACGATACTCATTTAGTCCCCGAGCTGGGTTAGGGTTAGGGCTAGGGTTGGGGTTTGGGCTAGGACTAGCCTTAAGGTTAGGGTTTGGGTTAGGGCTAGGGTAAGGGTTAGGATTAAGGCTAGAGTAGGGCTAGGGTTAGTTCCGAGACAAGTTCGGTCTCACCGAATGTACGATACTCATTCAGTCCCCTAGCTTTCTTCGGGAAAATACTTCTGTATACTTCTGTGCATGTTCCGACTTAGTCCCCGAACCAGGGTTAGGGTTAGGGCTAGGGCTAAGGTAAGGTTAAGGCTTGGGTTAGGGTAAGGGCTAGGATTAGGGTAGGGATTGGTTTAGGTCCGATACAAGTTCGGTAATCGCAGAAAGTACGTTGCGCATTCAGTCCTCGAGCTTTCTTCGGGAAAATACTTCCATGCAACTTCAGACTTCGTCTCCGAACAAGGACTAGAGTTAGGGTAAGGACTAGTTTCAGGGTTAGGATCGTTTCGATCCCGATGCGTTTGTCACGTAAAAGTTCGGTGAGTATGCATCTCCTAAAGATGGCCTCGTGGCGCTTTTCACCAAAAAATGTTGGTCCTCAAAAAGCATGTCGTTTTTTTTCTGGAACACGAGCTTGCCGCTCTGGGACTAACAAACATGTCCAAACAAGAGCTGGGCGTTGATCTCGAAGTTACATCTTGACCAGAATGACTCAATAGCTTTGTCCAAGATCCTGAGACGGCCGCTCTGTGACTCCTATGGTTTCACGGCACTTTTCAACAAAAAATATTGTGGTCCCCAAAACTTTTTCACAGAAAAGCGCCACGACGGGAATCAGAGAAAGTACGATACTCATTTAGTACCTAAGCAATTTTCGTAAACATTCTTCGATGCAAGTTAGTTTCGAAACTAGGGCTAGGGTAATGGATATGGTTAGCGCTAGGGTTAGGGATAGGGCTAGATCTCACGTTAGGGTTAGTGCTAGAGTTAAGGTTACGGCTAGGGTTATGGTTAAGGCTAGGGTTAGGGTTAAGACAAGTGTTAAGGTTAGGGTTAAGGCAAGTGTTAGGGATATGGTTAGGGTAAGGGTTAGGTCCGAGGCAACTTCGGTAATCACATAAAGTACGACACGCATTATGTCCCGAGCTATTTTCGGGAAATTTCTGCAATGCACGTTCTGACTTAGTCCACAAAACTGTTTCACAGAAAAGCGCATAGGGTTCAAATTAGGTCTTAGGCTAGGGATAGGGACAAGTTAGTTAGTCCGAGACAAGTTCGGTAAAGCCAGAATGTACGATCTCATTCTGTGCCTGAGCTTTCTCCGGGAAAATACTTCGATGAAAGTTTCGACTCGAACCAGGGTTAGGGTCAGGGTAATGGCCAGAGTAAGGGCTTGGGTAAGGGTTAAGGCTTGGGTATTTCTTTTTTTTTTAATTCAGTTTAACGTCCCTTTCAATATTATTTTAGCTCATAAGAGACGGGCCAATCAGTAGATGGGGCGAAAACGGGAGAACCCCGAGAAAAACCACCTGACACACCCGCAAGCAGAACTTGGCTTGTCTCACATGTGGCCAGAGCGGGGCTCGAACCCGCACCAGACACAGCGGTGAGATGATCGAGTGATTAGGAAACAGCGCTCGTGTAACCGCTCGGCCACGGGGGCCGCCATAAAGGCTTGGGTAAGGGCTATGAGTATGGTTAGGTCCGAAACATGTTCGGCAATGACAGAAACTACGATATGCATTCAGTCCCCGAGCTTTCTTCGGGAAAATACTTTTTTCACAAAAACGATCGGAGAGCATGCATCTCTTATAGATGGCTTCGTGGCGCTATTCACAAAACATTTTGTGGTCCCCAAAACTGTTTCACAGAAAAGCGCCATTGGGGAACAAATATTACAAGTCCGAAAGTTGTGGTACGTGCCTAGTTTTTGTAGTGACGATACACCAGCCAGAGTACTTGTTGCTCACGAAAGAAGTTAAATTATTAACATGCATAACAACCTAGACATATTTTATTTGAACAGAAGCATGGCTTATTAAGTTCGTCCGTCAGGGTTAGGGAAATCTTATATAGGTGGATACGGATCGTCACGTAGTACACAATTATAGGTGTATTAGGCCTCTGATTTGCGTTAAAGGCATTTTGGCAGATTTTGGTCCTAACCATGCCACTGTACCGAATTCCAACAGAAAGTGCGGCAGCGTCTCCCAAGTCCGGAGACCAGCTCGAATCCGGCCTCCGATAATACATATGAGCCGCCTCCTGGGAAAACCAACAATGTGGTTGCCGACCAGGTCCGACATAAGCCGACCTGTACAGTCACAGAAAAGAGCTAGAATAATGAAATTTCGGATTTAAGTAGAAAAGAAACTGTACTATTCGAGTAGCGAAAACAAAGGCGCTGATCAGCTTCGCAGTTACTGCGAGGCTGATCTGCGCCTTTGTTTTCGCCTATGCAGATTGTTGGGTTTCCCATGTGGCGGCTCATTTATCATCTAGGTAAGGCTTCTGCCTAGGTTTGTACCAAATTGTCAGCTTTCTATCATTAATTTTAGCAAAGTTATGTAACTTAATGCAAAAATACCGCCACGTCGATAATTTCCAGACCATCTATTCATTGTGCCCTTCCAATGCGTACATTTATTGTAAAGCTGATAACGCCAAAATGAACAGTAATCGTTGAAAATAAACTTTATCTATACATGTACATGTTCATCGACTTTTGTCCATTTAGCCTGTGGATAGAAATAAAAATTAAAACTGAGATCCTTTAAGAGCAGTGAACACATTAATAAGATAGGGGATGGGCCATACCACATCGCCTGTGGATAGAAGTCGTTGCGACCGCAACGACAATTGTCCATGGTAAACAGAAGTCGTTGATGGACAGTTATCGATGCTACAATGCCTCTTCACACTAGATTCCAAAATTCAAGCGTAGGCTGCACAGCAGGGTTTGTGTCGCATCTGGTCGGAGACTCAGATTATTGGTCTTTCTCACGCAGAGGCCCAAATGTCTTAAAAAGGGCACTGTCAGTTAGGTTTTGCACGTGGAATTTTACTACTCAGTTTCATCTTAAGCGCTTAGGTGATATTAACGTTAAGAAGACGGTAAGATAGAGGGCGTAAACTTTAAAGTGGTCATCTTAAGATCATCGTAAGTATGTCCTAAGTATGGGAACTTACGATGGCTTGAAGTTACTAACCCCTGATTTTTACCGACTTTTCATGTTAGGGGGGGGCGAGGTTGCTATATGATACGTGAAATCCACTTCAAGAAACACGTTGTTGTGTGTTTTTTTTGTGGTTCTAAATAGACTGCTTTAGCGAAATAAAACGATTTTTGAAAACACTTGGCATGTATTTGTGTTCAGGACAAAGGGGGCCTTCTGGCTTGAAAAAAACATCGAAAATTCGAATTTTCTCTACTGGTAGATGCCCTAAAAAGTCTCTCCGTACATCATCCATAGTGCAGGTTATATATCCTTTTTGGTCCTTTGAGATCAGCGAAGATATTCTGAGAAATCCGAATTTTTTTTATCGGTTAAGATTCATTTTCTTGCCAATGTTTAACATATTTGGTCCCATTTAGATAATACTAGTCTTTGTATCGACTACCCTGTTGAAAGTTCTAAAGGGCCGCTGACCAGACTTTAATAGTCGAAACCACGATATACCCTTTCTCATTAATGTCTTCACTGCTCTAAAAGGAACTTAGTTAATTTTTTTTATTTTTATGCATTTTTCAAAAATCGCTATTTTCAAGATTTTTGAAAAATTCAACAATGTGCCTCTTAAAAACACGTTAATCCCTGTCAAATTCACTTGATAAGGCCTGCAAATGAGAGCTATAACTCAAAACAGCTGTATTAGACGATTTTCGAGGACAAACAGGTCACGACTGCCTCACACTTCGGTTTCATTGCCAATTTTTAACGAAAAAAAAAAAAAAATAAATAAATAAATAAATAAATAAATAAATAAATCAACAAAGTTTGTGGATGATTTTTTTTTTTAAATTTTCAAAGCTTATAAGAGTCTAGTATTAGACATAAATAATCGCTGAAAATTTTAGTGCCATGCTGCTGATAATAAGGCAGCCGGAGAAGAACAAAGTTTGTATGCACATTGCATGTAAAAAGCTGAATTCCTGTTATTCATGTTGATGTCTTCTTGCATGTACAAAACGGAAACGAAGATTCTTTTGACTTAACTTTATCTTGCATCATGGCAGTCAGTAGCACTTTCAAATTTAAATGTAAACCACAACGTCATAATATGGCATTTTATTTGATGTTAATAAAGTGTGACTTTTTGAAATGAGGGCACCTTTACTCATGCGTCGTCTGTATGAGATGTATTACGCATTTTGGAATACAGAAACTCACAGAGCCACTGTTAGACATTGGTATATCATCATGAATTTTAACTTTCTGAACTAGAAGAAAGAATATGAGGCGGCCTCCTTTAACTTTTCTTCAGTGTATGTTTCCAAAAATATCATTACGAAAACTCGTCCATGCAATAAACAGAGATTTTTTTTCAGCTGTAAAAAATGAAGATTTCACCAGAAAAGTTTTTTTCTTTTTAATTTATTATAAAAACATAGAGTGTGGATACATATTAGAACCGCCTCGCCGAGGCGGTTCTAAGTTTCTAACAAGTACCCACAATCTATGTTTTGGAGCAAAAAATAATTGGTATACCCCTGCATACCCCAGTTTTACTGTATAAAAGTGGGATTTAAGGGGGTATTCATTGCACGGACATGATTTCCTGGTGTCCTGGAGTTTGAATGTCCGCAGGCGATTCACCAGGAGGACCGAAAAGCTAATTAGTTTACATTACGAAAACTTGCCCATGCAATACACAGAGATATTTTGAAAAAATGTAGTTCATTTGCGCGCACAATTTACATGTAGGTAAACGTATTCATTTGCGCACACAATTTACCCAGGTAAATGTTACATTTGCGCACATCAGATTTTCTCAGGTAAATAATTGTTTGCGCTCGCAAGACAGTATAGACAAGCCATGCCCTCAATTCAAGTCCAAGCAGCTTAGTTTTCTCGGGATATCTCCCGTTTTCGCTTAGTTGAGTTTATCTTTCTCAGTCCTTTCCAGCCCAAGCGATTGTGACGATGCGTAAAGAAAACTTGCAAAGTCAGATGCAAAACTGATTTTAATGACACAATGATTCTTGGCGGGATATTAGAACATGTTGATTTTATATAATTTAGCAAACAGCGCGATGGCATAATGAAAGAGCGTCGAACGCTGTCGGTACGTGGACAATTCAGACCTTGGCTAATTCGGACCTTGGCTAATTCGGACCTAAGCTGTGGACAATTCGGACCTTGGCTAATTCGGACCTGATTCGGACCTCAGCTGTGGGCAATTCAGACCTTGGCTAATTCGGACCTTGGTTAATTCGGACCTCGACCACTGGTCAATTCGGACCCCGCAAAATCGAGGTCCGAAATAGCCAATGATTTTTTTTAAATAGGGTCCGAATTAGCGAAGGTCCGAATCGAATTATGGTCCGAATTAGCCAAAGTCAGAATCTGTTTAGGGTCCGAACTGACCACATGTGAAGCAGAAATAAGGTCTGAATCAGTAAATGCTTGAATCGATTCAATATGAAAGGATTGCCTATGTCTTCAAATCATTAAAATAAAAATAAATCATTGAAGTACTCATGCAGTATTCACGAATGAAATGCAAAGGTCGGAGACCGCAGAATTTTTCCTTTTGAGGTCCGAATTGACCAATTAAAAATGGTCCGAATTGACCAGTGACCGGGGTCCGAATTGACCAATGGTCGAGGTCCGAATTGACTAGGGCCGAATTTTTTTGGGTCCGAATTGACTAGGGCCGAATTAGCCAAGGTTCGAATTGTCCATAATTTGCTATGTCGTGTCCTTGAGCAACACACATGGGCTCCCTAATCCCTATAGCCATGGTCAATGCCCGGTAAATGGTGGCTTCGTCGGGGTATGGCAAAATGTTAAACCACAAAGCCAAAAACAAACTCTGACAATTTTATATTTTCTTTTAATAGATAGCACGGATGAATTCTTTATGATAAGCCTTTTGGACGAATTGTCCATGAGGAAAATGTGACGACAACGCTGAGTTAATACGGCTGCGAATCATGCTCTTACAGCACGCGCTATAAACATAATCTTAAGAAGCATAAGACAAATTACCTACATAAGCAAAACCTGATATCGAAGTTTTTTGTTTGCCGAAACATAAAGTCAGCTGGGCTCTTTCTAAGTTTTTAGTGATATCGAAGTTTTTTGTTTGCCGAAACGGCATAACGTCAGCTGGGCTCTTTCTAAGTTTTTAGTGAATTTAGACATAAACCGTGAATTTTAAATTTGCAGCTAATCGTACAGATATTTTTGTCCGCGATTGAGTACAGTTGCAGCTAACCGTACATTCAT
The DNA here is from genome assembly GCA_964017185.1 of Rugalucina vietnamica. NCBI lineage: Eukaryota > Metazoa > Mollusca > Bivalvia > Lucinida > Lucinidae > Rugalucina > Rugalucina vietnamica. The sequence continues at coordinate 323,878 of OZ024880.1, read as the reverse complement.
CAAAATGACGGGGTGGGGCCAAAAGTGGAATAACTTAAGCTGTATGGGCACAGTGTATTTATCGTTCTGTCCTGTAAAAACATACCAATATCGCCTTTTTAAAGAAGCTAACTGCTGTTGTCGTACAGTAGATTGAGCTTCCGATTTGATGGTCATTTTTATTCACGGTCCCTCTGGGGCTGGGGAATAGCGGGGCGTTTAACTTATTTTTTATCATTTTCTTTTTTTAAATTTAGTTTTACTACCCTTTCTAGATTATTTCAATTCATATGAGACGAGCCAATCAGAAGGTGGGCGAAAACGGGAGCTACATCGAAAAGAAAAAAAAAACCTGACACACCCGCAAACAAATCTACACATGTGGCCGGTGCGGGACTTGAACCCACACCAGACTCACGCAGTGAGATGATAGAGTGATTAAGAAACCACTCGGCCATGAGGCCGCTTTTCGGGTTTTTCAAAGCCCTGCCTAAAGCCCGGAACTGTCGGGATAGATTTGTGGCAAAACCCCCGGAGGCTACTGGCAATAATGTGGAATGACTCGTGGTCATTTCATTGAGGTTTATGCATTTAGTTAGAACGACAAATTTTACGTGTTATAATTAAGCTCGGTTTCGAAACTTACATTGTAAAGAAATGTTATCTCTTATAAAAACAGTTATGACATTAAGAAATGTTATCTCTTATAAAAACAGTTATGACAAAAGGTGATGCTCATGTCTAATGTATATTTAGTAAAGTTTAAGTAACTCAGTGGCCACCTATTGGGAAATAGCTGCTCACTAAGCGTATACAAAGTTTCAAAGTTTATTCGAAAAACGGAGCATAATACTATGAAAGTAACCTATACATGTAATGTGTACCCTTTGTCAATTATTTTTTCCCATCTCGGTTTTTGTAGTGGGAATTTCTTTCAGATTTCGCCATTTCCTGATCATTTGCTTTTAGTCTCTCTCGGTGTTAAGAACTCGAGACGGACTATCTGGTACTCCCGAACTGGATAGGGACTATGTTCCCGAATATATCCCGGAGGCTGAGTGTTGCCGGACTTAGTCTCTAAGATTATCTGAACTCGCGATGGACTTGAAGTTCTATGACTCACAAACGTACCAGGAACTGTGTTCCCGTGATGCCCCGGTGTCTGTGTTCCCGTGATGCCCTGGTGTCTGTGTTCCCGTGATGCCCCGGTGTCTGTGTTCCCATGATGCCCTGGTGTCTGTGTTCCCGTGATGCCCCGGTGTCTGTGTTCCCATGATGCCCCGGTGTCTGTGTTCCCGTGATGCCCCGGTGTCTGTGTTCCCGTGATGCCCCGGTGTCTGTGTTCCCGTGATGCCCCGGTGTATGTGTTCCCATGATGCCCCGGTGTCTGTGTTCCCGTGATGCCCAGGGGTCTGTGTTCCCGTGATGCCCCGGTGTCTGTGTTCCCGTGATGCCCTGGTGTCTTAATGTTCCCCGGACTTACTCTTCCGAAGATGCTTTGAACTAGAGGCGGACTTTCTGGTAGTTCATTACTGAGAGACTTTGTCCAGGAGGCATTCAGAAATCTTCGGGACGATAGTCATTGGCAAGTTCGGGTCCGAGAAAGACCGTCTCTGTGTTCGGAACACCTACAAGAGACTTAGTCCGGGGAACATTCAGACTTCGTGACATCTTGGGGAACACAGTCCGTGGAAAGTTCGGGAGTGCCAGAAAGTCCGTCTTGAGTTCGGAAAACCTTCGAGAGTCTAAGGCCGGGTAAAATTCAGACTCGGAAATACAATCCCTGGCAAGTTCGGAAGTCCCAGAAAGTCCGTATCGAGTTCAGATCACCTTCGAGAGACTACGTCAGGGTAGTCAGACTCCGAGACATATTCGGGAAAATAGTCCCTAGCAAGTTCCATGTAAGTCCGTCTCCTGTTCGGATCACGAGAGACAAAGTCCGGCGAGCATTCAGACTCCGGGACATCTTCGGGAACATAGTCTTTAGCATGTTCGGGAGTCCCAGAAAGTCTGTCTCGAGTCTTAAAGGTCCCAAGACTTAGTCTCTTGAAGGTGTTACGAACTAGAGACAGACGTTCTGGGACTCTGGAACTTGTCAGGGACTAAATGTATGTTCCAGAATATGTCACTGTGTCCAAAGGTTCCTCGGACTAAGGATAGTGAATGGACCATTCACTATCCTTGCTCGGACCTACTCTCAAAATTGTTCCGAAGTCGAGACGGACTTTCTTGGATCATTGCGGAACTTGCCAAAGACTATGTTTCCGAAGCTATCCCGGAGTCTGAATGTTCCCGGACTTACTCTCTCGAATGTGTTCCGAACTCGAGACGGACCTTCTGAGGCTCTCAAACTTGCCAGGAACTATGTTCCCTAAAATGTTCGAATAGATGTCCCTGGAAGATGCTCCGAACTCGAGACGGACTTTCTGAGACTCCTGAGCTTTCCAGAACTATATACCCGAAAATCGAAAAAGAGGCATGTCATTGGTTATTCCTGTCCCAACTGCGTACGTCTCCGCCATTTTTGAGGGGTTTTCTGTAAATCATTCTCTTTTGCAACACCAAATTCACTGTATGATCATAAAAAAGCTGAGGGTGGAATATAATAAAGAAATACGGATGTTATCCCGATTGTCTAATTTCCGAAGCTAAAACATCGGCTGTTTTCTAGTTCGCATCTTTAATGAGAGCTTGGGACTAGATTTAAGAAAGGCTCACCCAAAAGTTTGAATATTAATTCGCATGACAGCCACCTATATCATGCGGCTCTCCCAAGTATAGTATGACCTGTTTTTGCATAGAAAACAAAATGCGCAGACCAAATTCGTGTAAACCGCAAAGTTGATCAGCGCCTTTGTTTTCGCTTCACGGATATGGTAGTCTTGAAGCGAAAACAAAGGCGGTGTTCGGCATCATACCCATGAACAGTATAGTCCCTCTACTTTCGAAATACCAAATTTCTTTCCATCTTCTCTTGCTGTACAGTCCAGTTTCTGTAGGATGTGGTTTGAAATCAGGAAGACCGGTTTTCTAGTGTTGCGGTTCATATGGTCTTGACGTTGTGAACACATGCACATGAAGGTAGGCTCAACACAAGACAGACACTTATATGAAAAATATTTAATTTCTGTTTAGTTACATGCGACGGACTGCGTGCCTAGTTTTAACACAATCATGGTTGATAGCTATGTTGTACTTTTCTGTTGCACTGCTGTGTTTTAGATCTCAAAGCTTGATGATTTTCTTTGACAGGAGCCGCCGTGGTTTTCTTTAGCTCTGGCTCGCAGTTTACAATTTAGCCATTAGCCTTTCTCATTGTGTCATCTTAGGGTTTAAGTTAATTTGACTGTTTCTGTGATGATACGAAACCTTTATCACACCGCTTATCCACCGACAACCAACGCGACTAGCAACAAATGTAACGTGCTGTCGCAGGAACAGGGGCTCAAACAGCTCACCTGATTCGGCTCCGGGCTAACTAGCCGATGACCAATAAAATTCGTGGTAGCGTGGCTTATCAGTCACCTTGCTAGACTAACACCAATGAGCAAAATACAGTAGACAGTCTGATAACTGACAATAACTAAAACAAATTTAGTCAGCCGATCAACTGTCTACCCATATCTATGTAATAGATGGACACGAGTTGGCGGACGCTAGAGCAGCCTATACTAATGCCTACTGACCCAGCAGTAGACCGGACTTCATTATGCTTTTAAAACTTAATCAAATGGATGGAAATAAATACTTAAAATGATTAGATAAAATTCAACAAATTTAATTAAATTATTAACTTTTAAATGAGACTAGCAATCAATTTTAAGTAGAACACTGAGTGGCTCTGAGTGAAATTTAAATGCTTTAATAGTATCCTCAGGCAGGCATCGGCTAAATTGTATTCCAATATAGTTTCCAGGTCTCAAGCCTCCAAAAAAATATCTATCTCCAAGAAAAAAAAATCTTCTAAGTCATAAAATCATTTAAAATTGCAAAGAAAATAATGCCCCATTTAATTTAAAATGTTTTCCAAAGTTTAAAGTAAAATTCTTGAAAGTCCAACTGAATTTCTTTTAATTTAAACCAAAAATTCCAAAACCACATTAAAACAAAACTGTACCCTATGCAAAGCAATAGCGAAGTCCCTGAACAATTCCGTGGGATCCAATATATACTCCCCACAAATCCCACATCCCACATATCCCAATTTTCCCTCATTTCCCTTACTTTCCAAACTTTCTCCCTCATCTCCCACTTTCTCCCCCACCTCCCACATCAGATATGAATGTGGGAGAAAACAAAATGGAGACTTAAGAAACGGTACTTTGACCTCTTTATACTTCAAAATGTCTATTTTTCTAAATGAATTTGATAAATCTATTAACAGAGAACAAATCTTAGATTATTACCCTTTAAAAATCTGAAGAAAGCACAAAAATTGGTCTAGTATTAAAGTTGAAATACACAGTTAAAGTTGAAAGTTTTGGGTAGATTATTATTTATTGATATCGAAGATGCTGAGTAGCTATTTTTAGACAGTAACTAAGTAACCACTACAATACATCCGGGCACTTGCAATCACAACAAAGATGTCAGCTGAGTACAAAACTTATTGAAAAAGTCAAATTATGCTAAAAAGAAGTCATTAAATGAATTTGACAGTAATCAAAACTGATGGATCTTAAGAGTTTAACAGCTATTTCATGACCTTAGGTAGGTGTCATCTTTGAAAAATAAAATTAGATGCAATAAAATTTGATTGTTTACAGAGCACATGTTCTGCAAAAATCCAAAACATGGCCAACCTGATGACCCAGATATGAAACAGGCCCTATGTTTAGCCTTTTAGACCCTAAATCATGTACTCCTGCAGAACTTCACTGTCAGTTGCCTCGCAGAGGCAACCCACAATGCCACCCTGTAAGGAGTACAAAAAAAAAATTATAAACAGTCAAGAAATCTGCATGTCTGAAACTGGGTCACAAGTTGTTTAGGGAGTCAAGCAAAGAAAATAAATTTCAACCAACAAGATGCAACATCTCAAAGCCCTTGGGTTTCACATTACCCCCCACTTTTGTGTTAAAAGCTCCCGCTTAACACTAAAACATGTAACATAAGATGAAGAAGAAAACAAGGGCTCAATCAGCTTGTTGGTTGACAACATTTTGGCACACATCCATCGATTTAGAATAAAAATGATAAAAATGTTTAAAAGTAACATCATAATAATTAGAACATATTTCAAAATTCAAGTGGCAGGGCGCTGCACCCTCCTGCATTGACTTTGAGGAAACACTTTTCCATATGAACTTCAGAAAATTGATATAGGTCACTCATGTCGTCAAAACATGTAAACTGAGATATTATTAAATTGTAAAAATGGATAAAATTTGATGATTTAACTTCATAATGGGAATTTCAGATGAGCATGCTTATGAGAGAAAACTTAGATGAATTAACAACATTAGATGATAAATGACGAGCATGAACATGCACTTTAACTTGTTTGTTTGACATTTCTTCACAATAAACAGTTGAATTATAGTTTCATAATGGAAATGTTTGACCCTTATGGCGAAACTTCCCTTATTCAACATGAGAAATATTTGATTACATATTAAAGTTATTAAAGTATGGTACAGCATCTTCCTGGTAATAGATAAGGATAATCAGTCGGCACCTTATCATAAAACATTGCAACCACCCACTTTTAGAAGGTGCCCCATATATCTTACATAACAAAGGGGATCCAAAACAACTATCCTGAAGGAAAAATCAAATATACAACCACCAGGAAATTGCAGTACAAAGCTTGATGAATATGTGCCATCATAATAGCTATGTCTGCCTGAGGATACAGTACCTTCATCAAATATGAAGATGTAGTCACATTGCTCTCAAAAGGATCAAAGATCAGTATGCTCTTAATGGGCATACTATATACTAACTTTCTGGTTCACTTGTAATATCTCAGAGCCACTAGACATCATAGAATATAGCATTGTAGGACAGTCACTCTTGTCACTAAGGTTAAGCATTCATTTTAAAAAAAAATAACATTTAAATTGAGATCACTGGAACAGCATTAAGCACCAATCTTGGAATGTAATGCAAGGTAATGACTAGATTCTAAGTAAACCATAAATATATTCAGACCAACTGAATTTCTCAAAGACTGTCCTATACACATTTCAATAAAGAAATTTCTGGTCATGTACAGACTAAATATAAATGAGTGTACATCGACCCAGTGCAGGAGCAAATGATTTTGAATAAAGCTTTGAGGGTCCTAACTCGGCTAGGGTTAGCAAAACTAAGCAAAACTAATTTGCTTTACAAAGTAATTAACCATCATACCCTTTAGACATGACTTGAACTTCGTAAACTGAGACATTAAAAAATTCAATCTTAACAAATAAGATGATTCAATCTCATGAAATTGTTCATTTCAATATAAAGTTCCTCAATTTATGTTCCAAGTTCTTCAGTAACAGTCAAAGTTCCTTGGTAATTGTTCATAGTTCCTCGGTTAATGTTCATGAACCTCAAATTTGCCTCCATGTGAATTAATCAGTAGTATGTCTGTGATATGTTTATAGTTCAATGTCCTGGTGACCATCTCCTCGAATAGCTGAATTTCTGAATATCCTTGAATTTCTATATTATTTATTTATTTTATCACTTTCTTTTATGGTTTGGCTTACATGTACAAACAGCTGCAAATAAGGGCCTGTTTTGGAAAGTAAAATTCAGAAAAAATGTATGAACATGATCAAAAGAGGAAATTTGATCCCTACAGTATGAATAAATCTTGAAAATAAAATATGTTCATACAACAAAATGCCTAGGACAACCAGAATAATGGTTAAATTCTATCTTTAAGTAATCAGAGGGGCTGGGTAAAAAAACAAATTCACTGTTTCTACATGTAGGACCTTATCACAAATTTGCACTTTTTTTCTTCCTTTTTAACACTTTATTGATATTTTATAATTAATGGCACTAATCACTTCTTTTCTTCTTTTTGTTGACTTTCACCTCCCCCAGGACGGACTTCAGCTTCGGTTCCTCATTCTCATCCTCTCTCTTTCGCTTTCTCTCATCTTTCTGCTCTTCCTCCTCTCTCCTGTGTCTCTCCTCTCTGGCATTCGTCCTCAGGAACGTGATAAGATTTACGAGGTTGTTGTTGATATTGTTTAACAGCCGGTTCTGTTCTTTCGTCCCCGCATCAACAGTTTTCTCAAGACATCTTACTGTCCGGCTATTGGACTCTACTTCCCGGCGTAAGGTGGCGTTGCCCTCAGATATGGCTTCTGACATCTGCTTTAGAGTGGCTCCTAAAGCATCTAAATGCCGGCTAATTGGCATGATTTGCACATTCCTGGTGTCCTGCTGAGTCTCCAACTGGTCATCTTGATCTCCTAACAACTGGGGAAGTATATCCTCTTCTGCTTCCTCTGTTTCCTGTGCCCCTGGGGCTCTATGTGGAGAAGCCAATGGCTGGACTGTTTTGGTCTTAGGCATCTTTTCCTGTGCCCCTGGGACTGTATGTGGAGGAGTCAACGGCTGGACGGTTTTGGTCTTGGACATCTTCTCTCCAAGGGTCTGCCATGGCTGTTCTTCGGAAGTGACCAGCCATGGTCTAAATACACCGGCATTGGAATTTGGCGAAGAGGAAGCCGTGCTGGAGATGGATGGGCTAGGAGCAGCAGGAACAGGCACATGTGTACTGGTAGGCACAACATCAGTAGTTGCTAGCACAACCCTGGTACTGGTGGAAACAACATCAGTAGTTGCAGGCGCAACCCCGGTACTGGTGGGAACAACATCAGTAGTTGCAGGCGCAACCCTGGTACTGGTGGGAACGTCAGTTGTTGCAGGCACAACCCTGGCACTGGTGGGAACAACATCAGTAGTTGCCGGCGCAACCCTTGCACTGTTGGGAACAACATCAGTAGTTGCAGGCGCAACCCCGGTACTGGTGGGAACAACATCAGTAGTTGCTGGCACAACCCTGGTACTGGTGGGAACATCAGTTATTGCAGGCACAACCCTGGCACTGGTGGGCACAACATCAGCACTGATAGGTGCAGCATCAGTTACGGCAGGCACAACACTGGCACCGGCAGGCGTAGACAGAACCATCCCTCCTGTCGGCTGCTGTAAGGATTGGCAATATAGTTGGACAGCCGTGAGAATTTGGCTTATTGGCAGCTGGGCAGGCAGAGCTGGCTCGATGCAAGATGTTGAGGGCACTTGCTGCATGCTGATGGTGGGCACTTGGTTGACAGTCTGCCCTGGGTTGACCATCAGGTCCTGAAATGATTCAGGGGTTCCCAATTCCTGGACGGCTAAGGCTAGAAGATCGCCTGTACCTGAAGCTGCCCTCTTTGCCTCCCGTCTCTGTTGAAAGTAGGCTTCAGAGTCTTCCTTAGACAGAACCAGGTAGTCTTGTTGTCCGATTACATAGGGGTCTTGGTTGGCTACCAGGTACTGGGGGGAATCTGGGATCTTGTTCCCACTGTCATCAATGAGTCTGGCCGCATGGCATCTGTAGTGGTTGACGTGCTTTAACAAGTCATCTCGCCTGGTGCACCGGAAGAGACAGAGAGTACAATAGAATGGCAGCTGGTCTGGTGCTAAATGGGTTTTACGGATATGATCCTCTACCCTCTGCTTCTCTTGTATGTACTCCTTCCCACTTCTTAGACAATGTCGGCACCGGTAGGCCCTCCCATGATGATGTTTGGTACCGGTTGTTGATGACATCTTGAACTGCAAAATATAAGCACAATCTGATGGTTACTAGTGGTGGACCCCTTTTTTTTTATTATTATTATTATTACTATTATTATGATATTGGGTTAGGCATTACAGCATCAGGCTATCTCATCTTGGGCCTCACCAGTTTGTACAGCTCTCATCTTCATCTGAAATGGCTATAGGAGGTGATTTTAAGGATTTCAAGTACTGTCAAGATCAGTAGAAAATAGTATGTACATCATGTGGTTGGTTCATCTGTTAGGCAAATCCCATATCATCAGTATGCAAAGGAATAGAGGTAAAACCTAGCAACAAGGACAACATTAAGTTTAGCTGCAACTTAGTAAGAATTTGATTATAGGGTAACATCCTCCAACTGGATGAATACCAGGTCATCTGCATAACTCTGTAGTAGCATACCAATGCCACTGCATTGCCCTCTCAGCTGCCTATGGCTGTTTTCATCTGACACGGCCTTCATCATGAATCTACAGTGTAGTTCCAAATTTTTGATTTCTTGTTCTCTCCGGGTCACTTCTGAAGTAGACATCTCTTCAGTAAGATAGTTCGGTTTAACCTGAGTTTGGTCCATGTTCTATCTTGGACTAGTCCCTGCAAAAATTTGAAGAAAATTTCCTTTTAACAGATTAAAACAGATGTATTCAGGCGACTGTCAAGGGAAAACAGCTAGCCATCCAAGTAGGCTCTTCTCTACCTGCGGCAGTCTCAATTCTGTGTTTGCTCCATAATTTAGCCCCACAACAGAGTATATGCCTTGGTAAAACTTCTCAAACATCTACAAGAAAGTTATTTATTATGTTTCATTTATTTTGATATGAAATCTCTATTAATTTTTCATACATTTGCGCTGGCTGCATCTGTTTATACCGTAGCAAGTTGATCTTGCATCCATAGACTGTGATAATTGTGTTTTTATTTATATATATTTTCCATTATTTACACGCAAGCATTTATGTGTCTTCTAATACCCTTTAGGGACTTTATTTTAGCTAAGAAAAAAAAAAATCCTTCCTGCTCATTTTGATATTATTCACAGAGGAGGTGGTCACAGGCTTGTACACACTCATCTTTTCATGCTCACTTTACTATATCATGGGTAGGTAACGAAAATAATGCATAATCGTCTTTTCGTGCTCATTTTACTAGACAACGAACTGGGGTAGGTAATCGAAATGATCTCGTTTTCGTTTCATCATGCTCACTTCACTAGACAACAAACTGGGGTAGGTAATGGGAATGATTGCATTATCGTCTTTTCATGCTCACTTCACAAGACAACGAACTGGGGTAGGTAATGGGAATGATCTCGTTTTCGTTTCATCAGGCTCACTTCACTAGACAACAACATGGGGTAAGTAATGGGAATGATTCCGTTATCGTCTTATCATTCTTAGTTTCTCAAAAAAAAAAAAAAATATATATATAGGGCCAAGGGAGATAATCAAGATGGGACAGGAGAGTGATGGGGACGGTAATGTCTCGCATTCTGATGCTCGCTTCACCAGACAACAGAGTGATGGGTATGATTATGTTTCCTCTTCTGAGGCTCTCTTCATCAGACAGGGGAAGTGATGGGGATAATTACATTTCGTCTTCTGATGCTCGCTTCATCAGACAATGGGCCACGGGCGGTGATTGGGATGATTATGTTTCTTCTCCTGATGCTCACTTCATCAGACCATGGGGCCAGGGGAAGTGATGGGGATGATTAGGTCCCGCATTCTGATATTCGCTTCATCAGACTACAGGGCCAGGGGAAGTGATGGGGATGATTACATTTCTCCTGATGCTTTCTTCATCAGACAACAGGGACAAGGGAAGTGATGGGGATGATTACATTTCTCCTGATGCTCTCTTCATCAGACAACGGGGCCAAGGGAAGTGATGGGGATGATTACGTTTCTCCTGATGCTCTTCATCAGACAACGGGGCCAAGGGAAGTGATGGGGATGATTACTTCTTGCCTTCTGATGCTCTCTTCATCAGACAACGGGGCCAAGGGAAGTGATGGGGATGATTACATTTCTCCTGATGCTCTTTTCATCAGACAACGGTGCTAGGAGAAGTGATGGGGATGATTACGTTTCTCCTGATGCTCTCTATCAGACAACGGGGCCAAGGGAAGTGATGGGGATGATTACGTCTTGTCTACTGATGTTCTTTTCATCAGACAACAGGGCCGAGGGAAGTGATGGGTATGATTACGTTTCTCCTGATGCTCTCTTCATCAGACAACAGGGCCAAGGGAAGTGCTGGGGATGATTACATTTCTCCTGATGCTCTCTTCATCAGACAACGAGGCCAAGGGAAGTGATGGGAATGATTACGTTTCTCCTGATGTTCTTCATCAGACAACGGGGCCAAGGGAAGTGATGGGGATGATTACGTCTTGCCTTCTGATGCTCTCTTCATCAGACAACGGGCCAAGGGAAGTGATGGGGATGATAACGTTTCTTCTCCTGATGCTCTTTTCATCAGACAACGGGGCTAGGGGAAGTGATGAGGATGATTACGTTTCTCTTGATGCTCTTCATCAGACAACGGGGCCAAGGGAAGTGATGGGGATGATTACGTCTTGTCTCCTGATGCTCTCTTCATCAGACAACGGGGCCAAGGGAAGTGATTGGAATAAAAAAATCAGAATGTTGGGAAAATGTACATCAAGTGTCTCCGATTAAGACACATTAAAGCAACTTTGAGGTGCAGTGACATACTACTCTATGGTAAGGAGGACAGTTTTGCTTTTACTACTTTTATCCATCTTGGGACATTGTTCCCTACATAAGGCTTGAGTTTGTTGTGGTGTAGAACACACTCAAGGCCAAAAGGGGACAACCTCACTTTGTAGTCCAAGTCATTGTATCTATGCACAATAATGCAAGGACCCCGGAAGGAAGCCTGTAGTTTAGGCGATAGACCAGGCCTGCAGCTCTCAAGAGCAACCCATGCCAGATCACCAACCTTGTAGTGATAGACTGACAGCTTTGAATCATAAATTGCTGCCTGCCTCTTGGTACTAGTGTGGAGATGTTTTCTTGCCACCTCATGTGCCTGCTGCATCCTGGATTTCAGTTGCTCTACATATTCTCCATAACTGTGGTAATCGTTTGATGCCGTGCTTCGCCCGCCATACATCATTTCTGCTGGAAGTCTAACTTCCCGCCCCAAGAAGAGAAGGTTTGGGGTCAGATGTGTAGACTCCGAAGGACTAGCTCTGTATGCAGCAGCAAGACAACCGAGATTTAAATCCCAGTCAGTCTGTTCTCCCTGAAGATATGCTTTGATCATTCGTAACAGACTACGGTTAAATCTTTCTGCTAGACCATTGCATCTGGGATTCCTAGGCGATGTGCGAGTCTTTTTGATCTCCAAGAGTCTACAGAGCTCATGGAAAATGGCACTTTCGAATTCGAAGGCACCCCCCTGGTCGGATAATATGGTTAAGGGACAGCCATAGCGAGCTACAACTTCATTTAGAAGTTTATTAGCACAGGTTTTAGCACTTTGGTCAGGTACAGCCATGATCTCAACCCACTTGCTGAAATGGTCAGTGGCTAAGAGGATGTAACGATTGTTACGTGGGGTTACTGGTAGGGGCCCTAGGAAATCTACAGAGATGCGATCCAGAGGTTCACCAACTTGCATTTTTCCCATTGGTGCTCTCGGGGTTCTATATGGGGATTTTGTGGAGGCGCAGATGTCACATTTTAATAGCCACATGTGTACATCTTCTCGGACATTGAACCAGTAAAACCTCTGCAGAAGTTTTTCTAGGGTTTTCTTTCTTCCAAAGTGCCCCGAAATAACTGAGTTATGCATTTGTTGTAAAATTTCAGAGCGAATGCTCTTGGGCACAATGAACTGCAAGTGGCTACCAGTCCCGTCTTGGCGGTGAAATTCTCTGTACAAACAGCCATGTTGCAGAGACAGTGAGTTCCAAATGCTCCAATAATATCGGACCGCCGAGCTTTGCGACACTATTTCTGAGTGTGAAGGCCTCTGACCAGTTTTGAGGGCAGAAATAATTGGAGATAGATCTGGGTCTTTCTCTTGTAATTTTTTGTACCCTCAAAAGGTCATGGTCAGTTAGCCACTGATTAGCCAGACAGGGCCTGCTCTGTACTGTGTTAGCTACCTGATCTGGGTTTGCATCAGAGCTAGAACGGGTACTGACAGCTCGAATGCTGTTCTGGGAGGTCTCGTTTGAGCTTCCCCCCTCATCATCTTTCAGCATTAAACCCTGCATCTCTTTGAACCGCTTTGCACACTTGGCACAGGGCCCACATTTTAGAGATTCTAAATTATCAGGTTCAGCACACTGACAGTCCCAAGGATCTGGACACCGCGACAGTGCATCTGCATTGCCATGCTTTTGTGATTTTCGATACTCTATGCTCATGTCAAAAGCTGATAGTATCTCGATCCACCGGGCTATTCGCCCTTTGGGTTCTTTCAGCCGAAAGAGAAAGACCAATGCATTATGGTCACTTCGGACCAGAAATTTTCTCCCCAAAAGATACTGGCGATAGTACTCTACAAAGTGCCGAATAGTAAGTAGTTCTTTATCAGTTATGCAGTAGTTTCTTTCGGCCTTGTTTAGCGATCTACTGCCATAACTGATCACTCTTTCAATGCCATCTTGGACCTGGCTAAGAACGCCAGAAATTTGTGTGTCGCTGGCATCTGTGTCAAGAATATATTGACCCTCATTTCTGGGATATGCCATGATTTCTGACCCCATGAGTTTTTGTTTAAGAGTTTCAAAGGATTCCATACATGCGTCAGACCAAACAAATGGGGTATTCTTGTGTGTCAGCAAGGTCATTGGTCTAACTAGATCACTGTAGTTCCTTATGAACCTTCTATAATAAGAACCAAGCCCAAGTATTTGCCGAATCTCTGTCTGGGTCGTGGGGACAGGCCACTGTTTTATCTTTGCCAGATTATCAGGATTTGGGAGCACGCCTTCGGACGAGATGGTATGGCCCAGAAAATTCACGCTGCATTGCAGGAGCTGGCATTTTTCTGGACGAAGTTTTAGACCAGCTTGGGTAATTCGATCTAAAACCTGATCTACCCTGTCCATGTGTTCATCAAAGTTTGAGCCAAACACCAGGACATCATCGAGATATATCAAGCAAATATGCCATTGGTACGAGGAAAGCACAAATTCCATCAAGCGCTGAAAAACCGCTGGACTATTGGATAACCCCATTGGCATAGTAAGGTACTCGTACAGGCCATATTTGGTGCAGAAGGCTGTCTTTGGTATATCACTCTCTTTAATTTTCACCTGGTGAAAGCCTGATGTCATATCGAATGTGCTAAAATATTGAGCACCGGCCACAGCATCAAGGCAGTCAGTTATTCTGGGCAGTGGAAAAGCATCTTTTACGGTTATTTCATTCAAGCGGCGGTAGTCTACACAAGGAAGAATCTTTCCTGACCGCTTGCGAACCAGGCAAATGGGACTGGCCCAGGGAGAAGTGCTTTTCCTTATGACACCCTGACTTTCTAGCTGTTTTATAACATTTTCCTCCTCCGAGGCAAATGCCGCCGGAACCCGCCTTGGGGCTTGCTTAATTGGGCCATGACTGCCTACATCAATGGTATGTTCTATCAGGGTTGTAAGCCCTAAGTCAAATTCATGCTTTGAAAATGTGTCTTGAAAGTTAAGCAAAGTCTGGGCTATCCGAATTTTCTCATGCTCTGTCCGCCCTATAATAGCCGAGTGATAGAGCTCTTTGAGATGCTCGGGCATAACTATCTCATCAACACGTCTAACATGTATTTGGGTTTTCTGGGTTTTATTGTATTGCTCAGGCGGTACTTTACCTTGGCTCTGACAGTGTAAAGCCTCAGAGTCTGGGGTGTCATGACATGGGGAGGCATGGTGTGATTTTTCATGGCTACAGTTTTCTTCCTGTATCAGACTGACAATTTCACTCACATTTTCAGCAGTGCCTAGTTTGACATCTTGATTGATATGAACCTCAAACTGGTTGGGGTTCAATATTCTGACTTTGTGGGTAACTCTAGAATTTAAGTCGCTTAGACTTGCTGCCATGATCAGACCATACCTCTCCATAAACTCTAAACTAGGTTCTAATAGAACAGTGCCATTGGAATTGTCATCCTGCCGGCATCGCTGTACATAAACATCAATGACCTTTTCACAGTACCCCGGAATGATAAAATGGTCGGCAGCGAATAATTGTCTTACTCTAGGGGAAGTGCCCACTCTCATGCAAGTTAGTTTCACACCCATAAATTGAAGAACATCTTCATCATATAACAAATGGGCTCGGCCAAAGGTCAAAAGGTCATGCCCAAGAAGGCCATCATCCTCAATGTTTGCAACAATGATATCACTTTCAAAGTTCAATTCTGGGGCTAGCCTTATTCTGAATACTGCTGTACCTAATTGTGGCAAGGGTTGACCAGTGGCATCAGTCAAGCCATTAGTGGGCTTTAAAGTGGGCCTTTGGGATTTTGGAATGGCATTGTAAACCCTCTCAGAAATAACTGTCTTTGTGGCCCCTGTATCTATGGTAAAGGTCATGTCAACTGCCTCAATGGAGGCTTTTATATAAAAGCCATTACTTGTGGCAATTCGTTTTATCATAGGGTCCACAGACTCGGGATTCAAGTGTGAGGTCCCTTGGGAAGACTGGGGGTTTGGACTGTCTGGCAGCAGAGAATGCACCTGTGTCTGTTCGGTTGAGAGCGTGGCATTTTCTAAAATATGGGGTGGTTTTGGACTGGTGGTCTCAGACCTCTGTATATCTGGTCTTTGACCAGAACTGAGGGAGCTCTTGGGGTTTGAAACTTGTACACTGTCCATCTGCGGGGCATTCAAACATTTAGGATTCATTCCTGGGCAAGGTGTGTTAGATCTTTCATTTTGTGAGCCAACCAGCTGTGACACTTGACTTATCATATCTTCCATGCTTTGTCCAGATTTAGAGCCAGAAAAAGGTAATTTATCCCTTAGGTTTACCCTGGACTGTTTAGAAGTTAGGTTACACAGTGAAGCTTTCACCTGACCATCTGGTTGAGACTGAAAGCCAGGGGGATTCTGTACTGCTCAGATTTTTTCTTGCTCCACCCCGTGAGAGCTGTTTAACCTCGGTAGCTGGGCTATGATCAGACACAGTTTCACAGCCGGCTTGGAGCTCACAAACTGAAAAATCATTGTTTTGGCCATTTTGTTTGGGGACCGCCTGCCGACCATCCCAGTCGGTCCTTTCTAGTTTAAATCAATGTAATTTGCACTACCATGGGAAGGTCCATAATATGGGGTCAATGGGGCAGGTCTGGGGTTTCTGTTGCCTTGTATTGGTTGGCTTTGGGATTGCTCTGCTTTCAAAATAGGACAATTTCTCTTAATATGACCTATTTCATAGCAGTGATAACACTGTAATGCAGCATGATAACCTTGACCTTGAGTATGACTGCGACCTTGACCATTTGCCTGACCTTGACCTTGGCGGGTGCCGGAATTACTTCTAAATGCATTGTTGGACATGGGGTTAACCTGGGCCTGACCTTGACCATTGTTGTTTTGACGCTGATAAGAGAGGGGGGTATTTGCTTGACCTTGACCCTTTTGACCTTTCTTATCATAACCTTGATTTGAAGACCTATTTGTATTCTCGACCAGGGTAAGTATCTTTTGAAGCATTTCTGAGTCTAGAGAGCCACTACCCGTCTTAGAATCATTGCAATTCTTGGTGGGGGTATCATTAACCTTTCGAAGGGTTTGTGCATCGGAAAGAATTAAAGACCTAGCTCTGTCACATGTTTTACAGTCATAATCATACTCATCATCATCATTGTCATCATCCTCAAACCTCAATGTTTTTCTTTGGGAATTGTGCCTATTTTGTGATTTTTGCCCCTGCTGTGCCTCAAGAAAAGTGACCACATGGTGCACAGCCTCTTCTATTGAGTTTGGTTCCTTATAGTATTCTACTGCAAATTTTGCCTCTTTGTCTTTCAACCCATTTAAGAATTGCTGTAGTAGAAGCTGACGCCTCATTTCTGGGTTCCGACCAGGATATGCCTTATCATAGATTCGTTTCAGCTCGGCAGCATATTCCTCAGCACTCTCATTATATTTCTGCAGCCGTTTGCTGAATTGCACTTTGAAAGTACGGTTTGTCTCGACAGATTTGAATCTGGAGTCAAGCTCATCAACTAGGCTAGAGTAACTGCTCAAAATGTCAATGGGGATTTCGTCAAACACAAACTCAGCTGCGGTTCCTTGCATGCGCTGTGTCAGTTCACTAAGTTTAGTAGTTTCATCCCACCGGTTTAAATTTGCCACTGTTGTGAATCGAGAATGCCACACTTTCCAGCTTTCATTTGAATTGCCAGTAAAGGGAGGCAGCCTGACACTTTGACTCTTAGGACAGAAATCTTGGCTCAAAGAATTTGGGCTGTTGGTTTGTGGTTGTAGAGAATTAGTGCCAGAGGCATTCAATCTACTGGACATATTGACAGAGTCAAAAGAGTTTGTAGACTCAGAATGTAAGGCATTGCTATGGTTATGGTTTCTTGGAACAGAAGCTGTAGTTGTAGTTATTGTGTTCTGTGGTAATGAGTCTGTTTGTAGTGAAGCAAGGGAGGTAACTACTGAAGGTCCAGGATGTATGCAACTAGTCATTATTGGCCTTTGATTACCTAGCTCAGATAACTGATATGAAGCATTGACCTGTGGTGTGGAGCTGGGAGGGTTTGAAAGCTGCGGCCTAGTTGTATGATTATTATTACCCCTAACTTCAAACAAAAGGTCTTGTAAATTGTTCTTTGACATATTTGCGAATCCCATCATACATTCTTTCATGGACTCACGGATTAGGTTGGCAGTGCCGGTCATGCACTCAGTAACACACTCATTTATCATTGCCCTAGTTTGCATATTCTGCTGCTTAAGGATGCTTTCAAATGTGTTTGCTTGTGTAGATTCTCTAGATTGGGACCTGCGCCTGGTTAATTGTTCATCCCCATTACCAGGATTTTGCAGTGTGAACTCAGCTTCTGGGACTCTATTGGGAGGCCGGGGAAAGACAAATCTGTTATGATTCTGGTTTGTGTCTGCCCTGGGCTCTGAGGCCTCAGCATCATCTTCTATTGGGGTAAACCTATTACTAGTGGGTAGATTGTTGCCTTGTGCCATGTGCACATGGTCTGATAAGATTGGGCTGTCCCTAATTTGTACATCTTGAACCGTCCCTGAAGTGTTTGATTCAGCATCTGATGATGCATCGCCCTCGTTTAAGGTAATATCAGAGCCGGCCCTACTAAGATTACGTCTCCGATTGACTCGTCTCCTACCCATGATTCTTTTTGCACGTGATTAAAGTCTACTTCAGAGGTCTTCTAACCAATGCTTAATGTGACCGAGATGTGGGTTCGTATCACAGGATCATAGAAATTCAGCTATGATCCCACCGCTGCTTCACCAAAAATGTAACGTGCTGTCGCAGGACCAGGGGCTCAAACAGCTCACCTGATTCGGCTCCGGGCTAACTAGCCGATGACCAATAAAATTCGTGGTAGCGTGGCTTATCAGTCACCTTGCTAGACTAACACCAATGAGCAAAATACAGTAGACAGTCTGATAACTGACAATAACTAAAACAAATTTAGTCAGCCGATCAACTGTCTACCCATATCTATGTAATAGATGGACACGAGTTGGCGGACGCTAGAGCAGCCTATACTAATGCCTACTGACCCAGCAGTAGACCGGACTTCATTATGCTTTTAAAACTTAATCAAATGGATGGAAATAAATACTTAAAATGATTAGATAAAATTCAACAAATTTAATTAAATTATTAACTTTTAAATGAGACTAGCAATCAATTTTAAGTAGAACACTGAGTGGCTCTGAGTGAAATTTAAATGCTTTAATAGTATCCTCAGGCAGGCATCGGCTAAATTGTATTCCAATATAGTTTCCAGGTCTCAAGCCTCCAAAAAAATATCTATCTCCAAGAAAAAAAAATCTTCTAAGTCATAAAATCATTTAAAATTGCAAAGAAAATAATGCCCCATTTAATTTAAAATGTTTTCCAAAGTTTAAAGTAAAATTCTTGAAAGTCCAACTGAATTTCTTTTAATTTAAACCAAAAATTCCAAAACCACATTAAAACAAAACTGTACCCTATGCAAAGCAATAGCGAAGTCCCTGAACAATTCCGTGGGATCCAATATATACTCCCCACAAATCCCACATCCCACATATCCCAATTTTCCCTCATTTCCCTTACTTTCCAAACTTTCTCCCTCATCTCCCACTTTCTCCCCCACCTCCCACATCAGATATGAATGTGGGAGAAAACAAAATGGAGACTTAAGAAACGGTACTTTGACCTCTTTATACTTCAAAATGTCTATTTTTCTAAATGAATTTGATAAATCTATTAACAGAGAACAAATCTTAGATTATTACCCTTTAAAAATCTGAAGAAAGCACAAAAATTGGTCTAGTATTAAAGTTGAAATACACAGTTAAAGTTGAAAGTTTTGGGTAGATTATTATTTATTGATATCGGAGATGCTGAGTAGCTATTTTTAGACAGTAACTAAGTAACCACTACAATACATCCGGGCACTTGCAATCACAACAAAGATGTCAGCTGAGTACAAAACTTATTGAAAAAGTCAAATTATGCTAAAAAGAAGTCATTAAATGAATTTGACAGTAATCAAAACTGATGGATCTTAAGAGTTTAACAGCTATTTCATGACCTTAGGTAGGTGTCATCTTTGAAAAATAAAATTAGATGCAATAAAATTTGATTGTTTACAGAGCACATGTTCTGCAAAAATCCAAAACATGGCCAACCTGATGACCCAGATATGAAACAGGCCCTATGTTTAGCCTTTTAGACCCTAAATCATGTACTCCTGCAGAACTTCACTGTCAGTTGCCTCGCAGAGGCAACCCACAATGCCACCCTGTAAGGAGTACAAAAAAAAAATTATAAACAGTCAAGAAATCTGCATGTCTGAAACTGGGTCACAAGTTGTTTAGGGAGTCAAGCAAAGAAAATAAATTTCAACCAACAAGATGCAACATCTCAAAGCCCTTGGGTTTCACATTACCCCCCCCACTTTTGTGTTAAAAGCTCCCGCTTAACACTAAAACATGTAACATAAGATGAAGAAGAAAACAAGGGCTCAATCAGCTTGTTGGTTGACAACATTTTGGCACACATCCATCGATTTAGAATAAAAATGATAAAAATGTTTAAAAGTAACATCATAATAATTAGAACATATTTCAAAATTCAAGTGGCAGGGCGCTGCACCCTCCTGCATTGACTTTGAGGAAACACTTTTCCATATGAACTTCAGAAAATTGATATAGGTCACTCATGTCGTCAAAACATGTAAACTGAGAAATTATTAAATTGTAAAAATGGATAAAATTTGATGATTTAACTTCATAATGGGAATTTCAGATGAGCATGCTTATGAGAGAAAACTTAGATGAATTAACAACATTAGATGATAAATGACGAGCATGAACATGCACTTTAACTTGTTTGTTTGACATTTCTTCACAATAAACAGTTGAATTATAGTTTCATAATGGAAATGTTTGACCCTTATGGCGAAACTTCCCTTATTCAACATGAGAAATATTTGATTACATATTAAAGTTATTAAAGTATGGTACAGCATCTTCCTGGTAATAGATAAGGATAATCAGTCGGCACCTTATCATAAAACATTGCAACCACCCACTTTTAGAAGGTGCCCCATATATCTTACATAACAAAGGGGATCCAAAACAACTATCCTGAAGGAAAAATCAAATATACAACCACCAGGAAATTGCAGTACAAAGCTTGATGAATATGTGCCATCATAATAGCTATGTCTGCCTGAGGATACAGTACCTTCATCAAATATGAAGATGTAGTCACATTGCTCTCAAAAGGATCAAAGATCAGTATGCTCTTAATGGGCATACTATATACTAACTTTCTGGTTCACTTGTAATATCTCAGAGCCACTAGACATCATAGAATATAGCATTGTAGGACAGTCACTCTTGTCACTAAGGTTAAGCATTCATTTTAAAAAAAAATAACATTTAAATTGAGATCACTGGAACAGCATTAAGCACCAATCTTGGAATGTAATGCAAGGTAATGACTAGATTCTAAGTAAACCATAAATATATTCAGACCAACTGAATTTCTCAAAGACTGTCCTATACACATTTCAATAAAGAAATTTCTGGTCATGTACAGACTAAATATAAATGAGTGTACATCGACCCAGTGCAGGAGCAAATGATTTTGAATAAAGCTTTGAGGGTCCTAACTCGGCTAGGGTTAGCAAAACTAAGCAAAACTAATTTGCTTTACAAAGTAATTAACCATCATACCCTTTAGACATGACTTGAACTTCGTAAACTGAGACATTAAAAAATTCAATCTTAACAAATAAGATGATTCAATCTCATGAAATTGTTCATTTCAATATAAAGTTCCTCAATTTATGTTCCAAGTTCTTCAGTAACAGTCAAAGTTCCTTGGTAATTGTTCATAGTTCCTCGGTTAATGTTCATGAACCTCAAATTTGCCTCCATGTGAATTAATCAGTAGTATGTCTGTGATATGTTTATAGTTCAATGTCCTGGTGACCATCTCCTCGAATAGCTGAATTTCTGAATATCCTTGAATTTCTATATTATTTATTTATTTTATCACTTTCTTTTATGGTTTGGCTTACATGTACAAACAGCTGCAAATAAGGGCCTGTTTTGGAAAGTAAAATTCAGAAAAAATGTATGAACATGATCAAAAGAGGAAATTTGATCCCTACAGTATGAATAAATCTTGAAAATAAAATATGTTCATACAACAAAATGCCTAGGACAACCAGAATAATGGTTAAATTCTATCTTTAAGTAATCAGAGGGGCTGGGTAAAAAAACAAATTCACTGTTTCTACATGTAGGACCTTATCACAAATTTGCACTTTTTTTCTTCCTTTTTAACACTTTATTGATATTTTATAATTAATGGCACTAATCACTTCTTTTCTTCTTTTTGTTGACTTTCACCTCCCCCAGGACGGACTTCAGCTTCGGTTCCTCATTCTCATCCTCTCTCTTTCGCTTTCTCTCATCTTTCTGCTCTTCCTCCTCTCTCCTGTGTCTCTCCTCTCTGGCAGTCGTCCTCAGGAACGTGATAAGATTTACGAGGTTGTTGTTGATATTGTTTAACAGCCGGTTCTGTTCTTTCGTCCCCGCATCAACAGTTTTCTCAAGACATCTTACTGTCCGGCTATTGGACTCTACTTCCCGGCGTAAGGTGGCGTTGCCCTCAGATATGGCTTCTGACATCTGCTTTAGAGTGGCTCCTAAAGCATCTAAATGCCGGCTAATTGGCATGATTTGCACATTCCTGGTGTCCTGCTGAGTCTCCAACTGGTCATCTTGATCTCCTAACAACTGGGGAAGTATATCCTCTTCTGCTTCCTCTGTTTCCTGTGCCCCTGGGACTCTATGTGGAGAAGCCAATGGCTGGACTGTTTTGGTCTTAGGCATCTTTTCCTGTGCCCCTGGGACTGTATGTGGAGGAGTCAACGGCTGGACGGTTTTGGTCTTGGACATCTTCTCTCCAAGGGTCTGCCATGGCTGTTCTTCGGAAGTGACCAGCCATGGTCTAAATACACCGGCATTGGAATTTGGCGAAGAGGAAGCCGTGCTGGAGATGGATGGGCTAGGAGCAGCAGGAACAGGCACATGTGTACTGGTAGGCACAACATCAGTAGTTGCTAGCACAACCCTGGTACTGGTGGAAACAACATCAGTAGTTGCAGGCGCAACCCCGGTACTGGTGGGAACAACATCAGTAGTTGCAGGCGCAACCCTGGTACTGGTGGGAACGTCAGTTGTTGCAGGCACAACCCTGGCACTGGTGGGAACAACATCAGTAGTTGCCGGCGCAACCCTTGCACTGTTGGGAACAACATCAGTAGTTGCAGGCGCAACCCCGGTACTGGTGGGAACAACATCAGTAGTTGCTGGCACAACCCTGGTACTGGTGGGAACATCAGTTATTGCAGGCACAACCCTGGCACTGGTGGGCACAACATCAGCACTGATAGGTGCAGCATCAGTTACGGCAGGCACAACACTGGCACCGGCAGGCGTAGACAGAACCATCCCTCCTGTCGGCTGCTGTAAGGATTGGCAATATAGTTGGACAGCCGTGAGAATTTGGCTTATTGGCAGCTGGGCAGGCAGAGCTGGCTCGATGCAAGATGTTGAGGGCACTTGCTGCATGCTGATGGTGGGCACTTGGTTGACAGTCTGCCCTGGGTTGACCATCAGGTCCTGAAATGATTCAGGGGTTCCCAATTCCTGGACGGCTAAGGCTAGAAGATCGCCTGTACCTGAAGCTGCCCTCTTTGCCTCCCGTCTCTGTTGAAAGTAGGCTTCAGAGTCTTCCTTAGACAGAACCAGGTAGTCTTGTTGTCCGATTACATAGGGGTCTTGGTTGGCTACCAGGTACTGGGGGGAATCTGGGATCTTGTTCCCACTGTCATCAATGAGTCTGGCCGCATGGCATCTGTAGTGGTTGACGTGCTTTAACAAGTCATCTCGCCTGGTGCACCGGAAGAGACAGAGAGTACAATAGAATGGCAGCTGGTCTGGTGCTAAATGGGTTTTACGGATATGATCCTCTACCCTCTGCTTCTCTTGTATGTACTCCTTCCCACTTCTTAGACAATGTCGGCACTGGTAGGCCCTCCCATGATGATGTTTGGTACCGGTTGTTGATGACATCTTGAACTGCAAAATATAAGCACAATCTGATGGTTACTAGTGGTGGACCCCTTTTTTTTTATTATTATTATTTCTATTATTATGATATTGGGTTAGGCATTACAGCATCAGGCTATCTCATCTTGGGCCTCACCAGTTTGTACAGCTCTCATCTTCATCTGAAATGGCTATAGGAGGTGATTTTAAGGATTTCAAGTACTGTCAAGATCAGTAGAAAATAGTATGTACATCATGTGGTTGGTTCATCTGTTAGGCAAATCCCATATCATCAGTATGCAAAGGAATAGAGGTAAAACCTAGCAACAAGGACAACATTAAGTTTAGCTGCAACTTAGTAAGAATTTGATTATAGGGTAACATCCTCCAACTGGATGAATACCAGGTCATCTGCATAACTCTGTAGTAGCATACCAATGCCACTGCATTGCCCTCTCAGCTGCCTATGGCTGTTTTCATCTGACACGGCCTTCATCATGAATCTACAGTGTAGTTCCAAATTTTTGATTTCTTGTTCTCTCCGGGTCACTTCTGAAGTAGACATCTCTTCAGTAAGATAGTTCGGTTTAACCTGAGTTTGGTCCATGTTCTATCTTGGACTAGTCCCTGCAAAAATTTGAAGAAAATTTCCTTTTAACAGATTAAAACAGATGTATTCAGGCGACTGTCAAGGGAAAACAGCTAGCCATCCAAGTAGGCTCTTCTCTACCTGCGGCAGTCTCAATTCTGTGTTTGCTCCATAATTTAGCCCCACAACAGAGTATATGCCTTGGTAAAACTTCTCAAACATCTACAAGAAAGTTATTTATTATGTTTCATTTATTTTGATATGAAATCTCTATTAATTTTTCATACATTTGCGCTGGCTGCATCTGTTTATACCGTAGCAAGTTGATCTTGCATCCATAGACTGTGATAATTGTGTTTTTATTTATATATATTTTCCATTATTTACACGCAAGCATTTATGTGTCTTCTAATACCCTTTAGGGACTTTATTTTAGCTAAGAAAAAAAAATCCTTCCTGCTCATTTTGATATTATTCACAGAGGAGGTGGTCACAGGCTTGTACACACTCATCTTTTCATGCTCACTTTACTATATCATGGGTAGGTAACGAAAATAATGCATAATCGTCTTTTCGTGCTCATTTTACTAGACAACGAACTGGGGTAGGTAATCGAAATGATCTCGTTTTCGTTTCATCATGCTCACTTCACTAGACAACAAACTGGGGTAGGTAATGGGAATGATTGCATTATCGTCTTTTCATGCTCACTTCACAAGACAACGAACTGGGGTAGGTAATGGGAATGATCTCGTTTTCGTTTCATCAGGCTCACTTCACTAGACAACAACATGGGGTAAGTAATGGGAATGATTCCGTTATCGTCTTATCATTCTTAGTTTCTCAAAAAAAAAAAAAAATATATATAGGGCCAAGGGAGATAATCAAGATGGGACAGGAGAGTGATGGGGACGGTAATGTCTCGCATTCTGATGCTCGCTTCACCAGACAACAGAGTGATGGGTATGATTATGTTTCCTCTTCTGAGGCTCTCTTCATCAGACAGGGGAAGTGATGGGGATAATTACATTTCGTCTTCTGATGCTCGCTTCATCAGACAATGGGCCACGGGCGGTGATTGGGATGATTATGTTTCTTCTCCTGATGCTCACTTCATCAGACCATGGGGCCAGGGGAAGTGATGGGGATGATTAGGTCCCGCATTCTGATATTCGCTTCATCAGACTACAGGGCCAGGGGAAGTGATGGGGATGATTACATTTCTCCTGATGCTTTCTTCATCAGACAACAGGGACAAGGGAAGTGATGGGGATGATTACATTTCTCCTGATGCTCTCTTCATCAGACAACGGGGCCAAGGGAAGTGATGGGGATGATTACGTTTCTCCTGATGCTCTTCATCAGACAACGGGGCCAAGGGAAGTGATGGGGATGATTACTTCTTGCCTTCTGATGCTCTCTTCATCAGACAACGGGGCCAAGGGAAGTGATGGGGATGATTACATTTCTCCTGATGCTCTTTTCATCAGACAACGGTGCTAGGAGAAGTGATGGGGATGATTACGTTTCTCCTGATGCTCTCTATCAGACAACGGGGCCAAGGGAAGTGATGGGGATGATTACGTCTTGTCTCCTGATGTTCTTTTCATCAGACAACAGGGCCGAGGGAAGTGATGGGTATGATTACGTTTCTCCTGATGCTCTCTTCATCAGACAACAGGGCCAAGGGAAGTGCTGGGGATGATTACATTTCTCCTGATGCTCTCTTCATCAGACAACGAGGCCAAGGGAAGTGATGGGGATGATTACGTTTCTCCTGATGTTCTTCATCAGACAACGGGGCCAAGGGAAGTGATGGGGATGATTACGTCTTGCCTTCTGATGCTCTCTTCATCAGACAACGGGCCAAGGGAAGTGATGGGGATGATAACGTTTCTTCTCCTGATGCTCTTTTCATCAGACAACGGGGCTAGGGGAAGTGATGAGGATGATTACGTTTCTCTTGATGCTCTTCATCAGACAACGGGGCCAAGGGAAGTGATGGGGATGATTACGTCTTGTCTCCTGATGCTCTCTTCATCAGACAACGGGGCCAAGGGAAGTGATTGGAATAAAAAAATCAGAATGTTGGGAAAATGTACATCAAGTGTCTCCGATTAAGACACATTAAAGCAACTTTGAGGTGCAGTGACATACTACTCTATGGTAAGGAGGACAGTTTTGCTTTTACTACTTTTATCCATCTTGGGACATTGTTCCCTACATAAGGCTTGAGTTTGTTGTGGTGTAGAACACACTCAAGGCCAAAAGGGGACAACCTCACTTTGTAGTCCAAGTCATTGTATCTATGCACAATAATGCAAGGACCCCGGAAGGAAGCCTGTAGTTTAGGCGATAGACCAGGCCTGCAGCTCTCAAGAGCAACCCATGCCAGATCACCAACCTTGTAGTGATAGACTGACAGCTTTGAATCATAAATTGCTGCCTGCCTCTTGGTACTAGTGTGGAGATGTTTTCTTGCCACCTCATGTGCCTGCTGCATCCTGGATTTCAGTTGCTCTACATATTCTCCATAACTGTGGTAATCGTTTGATGCCGTGCTTCGCCCGCCATACATCATTTCTGCTGGAAGTCTAACTTCCCGCCCCAAGAAGAGAAGGTTTGGGGTCAGATGTGTAGACTCCGAAGGACAAGCTCTGTATGCAGCAGCAAGACAACCGAGATTTAAATCCCAGTCAGTCTGTTCTCCCTGAAGATATGCTTTGATCATTCGTAACAGACTACGGTTAAATCTTTCTGCTAGACCATTGCATCTGGGATTCCTAGGCGATGTGCGAGTCTTTTTGATCTCCAAGAGTCTACAGAGCTCATGGAAAATGGCACTTTCGAAGGCACCCCCCTGGTCGGATAATATGGTTAAGGGACAGCCATAGCGAGCTACAACTTCATTTAGAAGTTTATTAGCACAGGTTTTAGCACTTTGGTCAGGTACAGCCATGATCTCAACCCACTTGCTGAAATGGTCAGTGGCTAAGAGGATGTAACGATTGTTACGTGGGGTTACTGGTAGGGGCCCTAGGAAATCTACAGAGATGCGATCCAGAGGTTCACCAACTTGCATTTTTCCCATTGGTGCTCTCGGGGATTTTGTGGAGGCGCAGATGTCACATTTTAATAGCCACATGTGTACATCTTCTCGGACATTGAACCAGTAAAACCTCTGCAGAAGTTTTTCTAGGGTTTTCTTTCTTCCAAAGTGCCCCGAAATAACTGAGTTATGCATTTGTTGTAAAATTTCAGAGCGAATGCTCTTGGGCACAATGAACTGCAAGTGGCTACCAGTCCCGTCTTGGCGGTGAAATTCTCTGTACAAACAGCCATGTTGCAGAGACAGTGAGTTCCAAATGCTCCAATAATATCGGACCGCCGAGCTTTGCGACACTATTTCTGAGTGTGAAGGCCTCTGACCAGTTTTGAGGGCAGAAATAATTGGAGATAGATCTGGGTCTTTCTCTTGTAATTTTTTGTACCCTCAAAAGGTCATGGTCAGTTAGCCACTGATTAGCCAGACAGGGCCTGCTCTGTACTGTGTTAGCTACCTGATCTGGGTTTGCATCAGAGCTAGAACGGGTACTGACAGCTCGAATGCTGTTCTGGGAGGTCTCGTTTGAGCTTCCCCCCTCATCATCTTTCAGCATTAAACCCTGCATCTCTTTGAACCGCTTTGCACACTTGGCACAGGGCCCACATTTTAGAGATTCTAAATTATCAGGTTCAGCACACTGACAGTCCCAAGGATCTGGACACCGCGACAGTGCATCTGCATTGCCATGCTTTTGTGATTTTCGATACTCTATGCTCATGTCAAAAGCTGATAGTATCTCGATCCACCGGGCTATTCGCCCTTTGGGTTCTTTCAGCCGAAAGAGAAAGACCAATGCATTATGGTCACTTCGGACCAGAAATTTTCTCCCCAAAAGATACTGGCGATAGTACTCTACAAAGTGCCGAATAGCAAGTAGTTCTTTATCAGTTATGCAGTAGTTTCTTTCGGCCTTGTTTAGCGATCTACTGCCATAACTGATCACTCTTTCAATGCCATCTTGGACCTGGCTAAGAACGCCAGAAATTTGTGTGTCGCTGGCATCTGTGTCAAGAATATATTGACCCTCATTTCTGGGATATGCCATGATTTCTGACCCCATGAGTTTTTGTTTAAGAGTTTCAAAGGATTCCATACATGCGTCAGACCAAACAAATGGGGTATTCTTGTGTGTCAGCAAGGTCATTGGTCTAACTAGATCACTGTAGTTCCTTATGAACCTTCTATAATAAGAACCAAGCCCAAGTATTTGCCGAATCTCTGTCTGGGTCGTGGGGACAGGCCACTGTTTTATCTTTGCCAGATTATCAGGATTTGGGAGCACGCCTTCGGACGAGATGGTATGGCCCAGAAAATTCACGCTGCATTGCAGGAGCTGGCATTTTTCTGGACGAAGTTTTAGACCAGCTTGGGTAATTCGATCTAAAACCTGATCTACCCTGTCCATGTGTTCATCAAAGTTTGAGCCAAACACCAGGACATCATCGAGATATATCAAGCAAATATGCCATTGGTACGAGGAAAGCACAAATTCCATCAAGCGCTGAAAAACCGCTGTACTATTGGATAACCCCATTGGCATAGTAAGGTACTCGTACAGGCCATATTTGGTGCAGAAGGCTGTCTTTGGTATATCACTCTCTTTAATTTTCACCTGGTGAAAGCCTGATGTCATATCGAATGTGCTAAAATATTGAGCACCGGCCACAGCATCAAGGCAGTCAGTTATTCTGGGCAGTGGAAAAGCATCTTTTACGGTTATTTCATTCAAGCGGCGGTAGTCTACACAAGGACGAATCTTTCCTGACCGCTTGCGAACCAGGCAAATGGGACTGGCCCAGGGAGAAGTGCTTTTCCTTATGACACCCTGACTTTCTAGCTGTTTTATAACATTTTCCTCCTCCGAGGCAAATGCCGCCGGAACCCGCCTTGGGGCTTGCTTAATTGGGCCATGACTGCCTACATCAATGGTATGTTCTATCAGGGTTGTAAGCCCTAAGTCAAATTCATGCTTTGAAAATGTGTCTTGAAAGTTAAGCAAAGTCTGGGCTATCCGAATTTTCTCATGCTCTGTCCGCCCTATAATAGCCGAGTGATAGAGCTCTTTGAGATGCTCGGGCATAACTATCTCATCAACACGTCTAACATGTATTTGGGTTTTCTGGGTTTTATTGTATTGCTCAGGCGGTACTTTACCTTGGCTCTGACAGTGTAAAGCCTCAGAGTCTGGGGTGTCATGACATGGGGAGGCATGGTGTGATTTTTCATGGCTACAGTTTTCTTCCTGTATCAGACTGACAATTTCACTCACATTTTCAGCAGTGCCTAGTTTGACATCTTGATTGATATGAACCTCAAACTGGTTGGGGTTCAATATTCTGACTTTGTGGGTAACTCTAGAATTTAAGTCGCTTAGACTTGCTGCCATGATCAGACCATACCTCTCCATAAACTCTAAACTAGGTTCTAATAGAACAGTGCCATTGGAATTGTCATCCTGCCGGCATCGCTGTACATAAACATCAATGACCTTTTCACAGTACCCCGGAATGATAAAATGGTCGGCAGCGAATAATTGTCTTACTCTAGGGGAAGTGCCCACTCTCATGCAAGTTAGTTTCACACCCATAAATTGAAGAACATCTTCATCATATAACAAATGGGCTCGGCCAAAGGTCAAAAGGTCATGCCCAAGAAGGCCATCATCCTCAATGTTTGCAACAATGATATCACTTTCAAAGTTCAATTCTGGGGCTAGCCTTATTCTGAATACTGCTGTACCTAATTGTGGCAAGGGTTGACCAGTGGCATCAGTCAAGCCATTAGTGGGCTTTAAAGTGGGCCTTTGGGATTTTGGAATGGCATTGTAAACCCTCTCAGAAATAACTGTCTTTGTGGCCCCTGTATCTATGGTAAAGGTCATGTCAACTCCCTCAATGGAGGCTTTTATATAAAAGCCATTACTTGTGGCAATTCGTTTTATCATAGGGTCCACAGACTCGGGATTCAAGTGTGAGGTCCCTTGGGAAGACTGGGGGTTTGGACTGTCTGGCAGCAGAGAATGCACCTGTGTCTGTTCGGTTGAGAGCGTGGCATTTTCTAAAATATGGGGTGGTTTTGGACTGGTGGTCTCAGACCTCTGTATATCTGGTCTTTGACCAGAACTGAGGGAGCTCTTGGGGTTTGAAACTTGTACACTGTCCATCTGCGGGGCATTCAAACATTTAGGATTCATTCCTGGGCAAGGTGTGTTAGATCTTTCATTTTGTGAGCCAACCAGCTGTGACACTTGACTTATCATATCTTCCATGCTTTGTCCAGATTTAGAGCCAGAAAAAGGTAATTTATCCCTTAGGTTTACCCTGGACTGTTTAGAAGTTAGGTTACACAGTGAAGCTTTCACCTGACCATCTGGTTGAGACTGAAAGCCAGGGGGATTCTGTACTGCTCAGATTTTTTCTTGCTCCACCCCGTGAGAGCTGTTTAACCTCGGTAGCTGGGCTATGATCAGACACAGTTTCACAGCCGGCTTGGAGCTCACAAACTGAAAAATCATTGTTTTGGCCATTTTGTTTGGGGACCGCCTGCCGACCATCCCAGTCGGTCCTTTCTAGTTTAAATCAATGTAATTTGCACTACCATGGGAAGGTCCATAATATGGGGTCAATGGGGCAGGTCTGGGGTTTCTGTTGCCTTGTATTGGTTGGCTTTGGGATTGCTCTGCTTTCAAAATAGGACAATTTCTCTTAATATGACCTATTTCATAGCAGTGATAACACTGTAATGCAGCATGATAACCTTGACCTTGAGTATGACTGCGACCTTGACCATTTGCCTGACCATGACCTTGGCGGGTGCCGGAATTACTTCTAAATGCATTGTTGGACATGGGGTTAACCTGGGCCTGACCTTGACCATTGTTGTTTTGACGCTGATAAGAGAGGGGGGTATTTGCTTGACCTTGACCCTTTTGACCTTTCTTATCATAACCTTGATTTGAAGACCTATTTGTATTCTCGACCAGGGTAAGTATCTTTTGAAGCATTTCTGAGTCTAGAGAGCCACTACCCGTCTTAGAATCATTGCAATTCTTGGTGGGGGTATCATTAACCTTTCGAAGGGTTTGTGCATCGGAAAGAATTAAAGACCTAGCTCTGTCACATGTTTTACAGTCATAATCATACTCATCATCATCATTGTCATCATCCTCAAACCTCAATGTTTTTCTTTGGGAATTGTGCCTATTTTGTGATTTTTGCCCCTGCTGTGCCTCAAGAAAAGTGACCACATGGTGCACAGCCTCTTCTATTGAGTTTGGTTCCTTATAGTATTCTACTGCAAATTTTGCCTCTTTGTCTTTCAACCCATTTAAGAATTGCTGTAGTAGAAGCTGACGCCTCATTTCTGGGTTCCGACCAGGATATGCCTTATCATAGATTCGTTTCAGCTCGGCAGCATATTCCTCAGCACTCTCATTATATTTCTGCAGCCGTTTGCTGAATTGCACTTTGAAAGTACGGTTTGTCTCGACAGATTTGAATCTGGAGTCAAGCTCATCAACTAGGCTAGAGTAACTGCTCAAAATGTCAATGGGGATTTCGTCAAACACAAACTCAGCTGCGGTTCCTTGCATGCGCTGTGTCAGTTCACTAAGTTTAGTAGTTTCATCCCACCGGTTTAAATTTGCCACTGTTGTGAATCGAGAATGCCACACTTTCCAGCTTTCATTTGAATTGCCAGTAAAGGGAGGCAGCCTGACACTTTGACTCTTAGGACAGAAATCTTGGCTCAAAGAATTTGGGCTGTTGGTTTGTGGTTGTAGAGAATTAGTGCCAGAGGCATTCAATCTACTGGACATATTGACAGAGTCAAAAGAGTTTGTAGACTCAGAATGTAAGGCATTGCTATGGTTATGGTTTCTTGGAACAGAAGCTGTAGTTGTAGTTATTGTGTTCTGTGGTAATGAGTCTGTTTGTAGTGAAGCAAGGGAGGTAACTACTGAAGGTCCAGGATGTATGCAACTAGTCATTATTGGCCTTTGATTACCTAGCTCAGATAACTGATATGAAGCATTGACCTGTGGTGTG
The DNA here is from genome assembly GCA_964017185.1 of Rugalucina vietnamica. NCBI lineage: Eukaryota > Metazoa > Mollusca > Bivalvia > Lucinida > Lucinidae > Rugalucina > Rugalucina vietnamica. Next base: position 291,578 of record OZ024880.1, on the reverse strand, counting down.
GAGCTGGGAGGGTTTGAAAGCTGCGACCTAGTTGTATGATTATTATTACCCCTAACTTCAAACAAAAGGTCTTGTAAATTGTTCTTTGACATATTTGCGAATCCCATCATACATTCTTTCATGGACTCACGGATTAGGTTGGCAGTGCCGGTCATGCACTCAGTAACACACTCATTTATCATTGCCCTAGTTTGCATATTCTGCTGCTTAAGGATGCTTTCAAATGTGTTTGCTTGTGTAGATTCTCTAGATTGGGACCTGCGCCTGGTTAATTGTTCATCCCCATTACCAGGATTTTGCAGTGTGAACTCAGCTTCTGGGACTCTATTGGGAGGCCGGGGAAAGACAAATCTGTTATGATTCTGGTTTGTGTCTGCCCTGGGCTCTGAGGCCTCAGCATCATCTTCTATTGGGGTAAACCTATTACTAGTGGGTAGATTGTTGCCTTGTGCCATGTGCACATGGTCTGATAAGATTGGGCTGTCCCTAATTTGTACATCTTGAACCGTCCCTGAAGTGTTTGATTCAGCATCTGATGATGCATCGCCCTCGTTTAAGGTAATATCAGAGCCGGCCCTACTAAGATTACGTCTCCGATTGACTCGTCTCCTACCCATGATTCTTTTTGCACGTGATTAAAGTCTACTTCAGAGGTCTTCTAACCAATGCTTAATGTGACCGAGATGTGGGTTCGTATCACAGGATCATAGAAATCCAGCTATGATCCCACCGCTGCTTCACCAAAAATGTAACGTGCTGTCGCAGGACCAGGGGCTCAAACAGCTCACCTGATTCGGCTCCGGGCTAACTAGCCGATGACCAATAAAATTCGTGGTAGCGTGGCTTATCAGTCACCTTGCTAGACTAACACCAATGAGCAAAATACAGTAGACAGTCTGATAACTGACAATAACTAAAACAAATTTAGTCAGCCGATCAACTGTCTACCCATATCTATGTAATAGATGGACACGAGTTGGCGGACGCTAGAGCAGCCTATACTAATGCCTACTGACCCAGCAGTAGACCGGACTTCATTATGCTTTTAAAACTTAATCAAATGGATGGAAATAAATACTTAAAATGATTAGATAAAATTCAACAAATTTAATTAAATTATTAACTTTTAAATGAGACTAGCAATCAATTTTAAGTAGAACACTGAGTGGCTCTGAGTGAAATTTAAATGCTTTAATAGTGTAACGTGCAGCCGAGCCAAGCCACAGAAACCCCGTCGGTGGAAAAGCATGCTCATCCACCAAGGGTGGTTTACTGCGCTATATACCTAACACTTACTCTAATCACAAAGTTTCGAGTTTCTAATTTGCATATTACTACCCGCTAATATGCCGCTAATACGTTGCACCAACGTATTCTACAAGGGAGACTATCCCGTTACATTACTTCCCCCTCCGAGAAGACTCGTCCCGAGTCTTGGCCTGGGGACTACATGGGTAAGGCAACTCCGTTCTGGCAGTTGTCATCATCCCACCGCTGCCACCAAATGTAACGAACGGCCGAGCTAAGCCACAGAAACCCCGTCGGTGGAAAAGCATGCTCATCCACCAAGGGTGGTTTACTGCGCTATATACCTAACACTTACTCTAATCACAAAGTTTCGAGTTTCTAATTTGCATATTACTACCCGCTAATATGCCGCTAATACGTTGCACCAACGTATTCTACAAGGGAGACTATCCCGTTACAATAGTATCCTCAGGCAGGCATCGGCTAAATTGTATTCCAATATAGTTTCCAGGTCTCAAGCCTCCAAAAAAATATCTATCTCCAAGAAAAAAAAATCTTCTAAGTCATAAAATCATTTAAAATTGCAAAGAAAATAATGCCCCATTTAATTTAAAATGTTTTCCAAAGTTTAAAGTAAAATTCTTGAAAGTCCAACTGAATTTCTTTTAATTTAAACCAAAAATTCCAAAACCACATTAAAACAAAACTGTACCCTATGCAAAGCAATAGCGAAGTCCCTGAACAATTCCGTGGGATCCAATATATACTCCCCACAAATCCCACATCCCACATATCCCAATTTTCCCTCATTTCCCTTACTTTCCAAACTTTCTCCCTCATCTCCCACTTTCTCCCCCACCTCCCACATCAGATATGAATGTGGGAGAAAACAAAATGGAGACTTAAGAAACGGTACTTTGACCTCTTTATACTTCAAAATGTCTATTTTTCTAAATGAATTTGATAAATCTATTAACAGAGAACAAATCTTAGATTATTACCCTTTAAAAATCTGAAGAAAGCACAAAAATTGGTCTAGTATTAAAGTTGAAATACACAGTTAAAGTTGAAAGTTTTGGGTAGATTATTATTTATTGATATCGGAGATGCTGAGTAGCTATTTTTAGACAGTAACTAAGTAACCACTACAATACATCCGGGCACTTGCAATCACAACAAAGATGTCAGCTGAGTACAAAACTTATTGAAAAAGTCAAATTATGCTAAAAAGAAGTCATTAAATGAATTTGACAGTAATCAAAACTGATGGATCTTAAGAGTTTAACAGCTATTTCATGACCTTAGGTAGGTGTCATCTTTGAAAAATAAAATTAGATGCAATAAAATTTGATTGTTTACAGAGCACATGTTCTGCAAAAATCCAAAACATGGCCAACCTGATGACCCAGATATGAAACAGGCCCTATGTTTAGCCTTTTAGACCCTAAATCATGTACTCCTGCAGAACTTCACTGTCAGTTGCCTCGCAGAGGCAACCCACAATGCCACCCTGTAAGGAGTACAAAAAAAAAATTTATAAACAGTCAAGAAATCTGCATGTCTGAAACTGGGTCACAAGTTGTTTAGGGAGTCAAGCAAAGAAAATAAATTTCAACCAACAAGATGCAACATCTCAAAGCCCTTGGGTTTCACACAAACACCGCATATGAAATCAATACAGCAACAATATAGACTTCTGGCTGAAAAAGGTCCTGCTCCCCCCACCTAGGGAATTTTGCAGACATAGTCTATCTTAAAGAGCAGTCTTTTCTGATTCAAATGAGAGATGTTTGCACTTTGTACGCCGGGGCGTAAAGGTGCAACAGCTATTTAAAAATAACAACTGTTACCAGCTTATTATATTTGCAGTATTCTTTGATTGGGAATGAAAAATATGCTGTTTTAACATAATTCTACCATTTTTCTGCAAGATTATTCGAAGAAAAATATGTGGGATGCATAATTTTATCAAGCTGACAGAGATGGTTCTCTATTTGTATAGCATATGTAACGTATGTAACAAAAACATGCGAATTTACATTTATAAACAAATAAGGTTTTCAGTAATAGTTTCTGTGGAGTACAAATCTGCAAACGCCAATGTGCAAGGTTAGAATGTCATGTTTGTGTTATTTGCATTCAAATGAGAGATGTTTGCACTTTGTACGCCGGTGTAACGGCCATTTAGAAATAACAACTGCTACAAGCTGATTATATTTGCAGTATGTTTTATTTGGATTGAACAATAGGTTGTTTTACCATAATTCTACCATTTGTCTACAAGATTCTTCAAGGGCAATACGTGGGATACATAATTTTATCAAGTTGATATAGAGGTTCTCAATTTGTGTAACATATGTAACAAAAATATGTGAATTTACATATATAAACAAATAAGGGTTTCTGTAATAGTTTCTATGGAGCACAAAGCTGCAAACACCGTGAGTGTTTTGAACACTCTGAATATCTTTACTGATCCCAAAGGACCAAAATAAAAATATAATCTGCACTATGGATGATGTACGGGGAGACTTTTTACGGCCGCCACACGGCACAACACCAGCTGCAGTAATAGCAAATAAAATATAAAGGTTTCATCCTTTGGAAGCAGTAAAAACATTCAAAGGGAGCTATTATGGACTATATTGCGCAATTTCAGGTAATGAACCCTCGTCAGTAGCCCTTTTTAAACCAGCAACGAACGCCAGACCATAATTGTTCTGCAAAAACCATAAAAAACGTCTTTCAGACCCAATCATCGTAGCACATAGTTTATACACCATTGTACCATTACAGATGTATTGGGTCTATTTGATAATTATCTCATTTGCATATTTATCATTATTAATATAATAAACTATGAAAAGTTTGGAAAATCACTGAAAAATAAGATGTATACGAGACTTTTACAGACTGGAGATGAATCACGGCAAATAAGAGGGTATACCTTACAAAATGGCTTGTGTCTAGGTTACTGATAGCACTGCTGTACTAAACCTGGTATTAAATGATTGCTATGACAATGTATTGTAACCATGTAACCTGATATATAAACCTTCTTATCTGATAAAGGTCACTAATATTAAAATTAAAACTTCATAAATAAGAGAAAATAAGAGAAAAATGAAGATATATACCAACAAAATCACTTATATCCCAGCTGCTCATTGCCTTAGAGGGCTAAATTAGTATCAGATAATTGCTTGGACAATACACAGTTTCCCAGTTTCTCTTTTACAAAGCATATCAGATTTACTTTCATGGGTATTCATAAAACGTCGATAAAAATGGTAAATAACAAAAAATTAAGGGTGTCCAGCAATAGAGACGCATGTACCTTTGCTTCAACCTTATATGTTTTGTGATATGTATACATGACAACATGACAATAATTCATATATATTGTCATAACATGACAATAATTCATCATTAAAGTGACCAAATAGTAACATTTGATGCCATTTTGACTACTCGACAGCTATTGACAGTGGAGATACAAGTGATTTTGTTGGTATACCCCTTCACGTTTCTGCATTTTTTTTCTTTTTTCCGAAGTTGTTGTTGCAATTCATGAAACAAACATTCATATGATTTTTATGATTTATTCATAACATCATATGGTTAATGAATATTTTCTTAGCAACAGGTAGATAGCAATTATAGCTCTCTAGGTCTTCTAGTAGCCAAGATTCATCTTGTTTAATACAGGCACCGCCTCCATTCTTTGGAGGTTAATCGCCAACATCTAATTTAAACATTATATTTTATTAATGCTCATCAAATGACTTTTTATTATAGTAGGGTAATAGAAAATTGCCCTTCCCATTTTCAGCACATTCAGACTTTGGCTTGCTAAAAAACAATCATTTTGTTGGTATACCTGCCTATTTGTTATGTATTTTCTCTATTTTCTAAAGTTTTCATTAATATTCATAAAACTGAAATTCAGATGATGTATCTAGAGGACTTAGGGCATTAGTCCATTGCAGTAGCATTTATTTGATACCACTTTCAGCATTCTAGGTCTATTAACAGTTCAGGTACAAACTATTTTGTAGTAATACCCTAATTTTTCTGCATTTTAAAGAGATTTCTAAACGTTTTATTAATAGTATTTAAAGGGGTCCAAAGACATTTATTATCAGAAATGAATAAGATTTTTAGTATTGTTTTACACCAAAAACTAAATTATTCATAGGGAAACGTGAAGTGTTGGCACTATTTTTAAATAGCATCATATATGTCTATTGTACCCCACGTAATTCCTTATTCATACATATATGTTACATACGTTACATTTCTCATTAAGATGCCTGGTAACACCCACTCAGAATTATAGTTCTCAATAAGCATGAAATAGAAGCAAATAATTATCAACATTAGATATAGCCGTTAGAAATGAGTATTTACACGTTTTGTGTAATAAGCAATACAATATTTGGCTTATGAAACTGGGGGTAGGGTTGTATAATATTTACAATGGCTTGACCAATTTAGTATAATATATACGGTTTAGGAATTTTCCATCTCCTCCATTGAACATGGTAATGGAAAAATCACATGTACGAATATTTGGAAAAGCTGGAATGTGTAACTAAAACACATACAATGTCACTCACCAGTGGTAATTTTAATAAATGTTACAGACATTACACTGTAGGTGTCAGATGACTATTGCTCAAGCAACTTTAGTGTGTAGAATGGACATGTTTCATGCAGACAATATGAGAAGGGTGAATGGATTAATAAAAATCTTATTTTTCTGATGCTCAAATTGCCATATCATTATTTTTTAAACATATTATGGTAACATATGTAACAGACTGACACAGACACATGCTCCAATGTACATAAAGCAAACATCTCTTATTGGAGCAAACTTGAATTGTCATTTAAGATATATGTTTGCAAAATATCGATGGAATGGGGCATTAGACTGGCATGTACTGGCATTCCTGCTATGTATAATGCCCTTCGTTATTCATTACATGTTTGTTACATATGTTAAATCTTTGATCCTAGATACTTGGTCACAGATCCTCAGAGCCACGGTTCATGATTAAATAAGCAAGAAAGTATGGAACTATGATATATTCACCAGTTTCAAGTATTTTACATACTTCATGTTTGTTGCAATAGTAAATTTCGCATTTGAAATTGGGGGTAGGGTTACTTAATACTTCATTAAAGGCAATATATACAAGATAGGAAATTAAATCTTGGTTTTTCTATCTGCCAATTGAACATGCTGATGGAAATAAATATCATATCTTTGGAAAAATGCATAGTGCAACTTTACAAGTAAATGATATCACTCAAAAGTGTTATTTTCAAAGGGTATCTTAATTTAAGTTACGTATGTTACAGTTAGTGTGGGTCAAATCTTTGTTCAAGCAATTTTAATATGTAGTATAGACATTCAGCAAGCAGACAGTATGAAAAAGTTGAGTAAAATGATAAACTATTGTCATTTTTCTGTAGCTGAAAACACCATATCATAATTTCTTAATTTTGTTAAGGTAACATATGTAACAGGCTGTTACAGGATAACGCCCCAACGCTCAGGGTGCAAACATCTCTTATTCTACTCAGCTTGAATTGTTTTTAAGATAGGGTATGTCTGCGAAATTCCCTGGGGGGGGGGGGGGGGCAATCGACCCTCTGGATAGCAGCCTAATAGGGAGTAAAATCAGAACAGTGGTAAATTGTTCCAAGACAGGTTTTTGCATCCTTTAGCGGTATGTTGATTTTATCTGCGTTGGTCGTTGCCAGTCTCGTAGGTTGTCTCTGGATATCCAGCGTGATTATGTGAACTATTTTTGTTGCATGATCTAAGGACCAAGTTCGCTCAGTATCACTCCCTGACCCTTCTGTTTATCTATTTTACATATATGTGGACAGTGCATTTACCTTCATCCTGTGACCAGTGTTCTTCACCCGGCGTTCCTTGGTTGGTTCCCTTTTCAAACGAGGTTTCACAAACAATTTGCCTTGATCGAGCAATTTCAGAGAAAAGATGTTTATGTAGTACAATTGCTGGTATAGGGTTCATTACCCGAAATTGCGCAATATAGTCCATACTATCTCCCTTTGAATGTTTTACTGCTTCCATAGGATCAAACCATTATATTTAATGTACATGAACATGGCCCAATGCAGGGGCATAAAACTTCATGGGGTTTTTGTTTTATTGTTTGGTTTTGAGATTAAAGATTGAGATTAAGGGTTAGGGTTATTCTTATTTTGCAAAGGATCTGAACAGAAGCAAGAAATCCCAATTTCTACTGGTATGTACTTTAATATATATTAGTATATGTACATGCTGGTTTTCATACTTTTATGGCTATTTCACAATAAAGGTAGCCAATATAATTGGCACCTTGTTAAGTTCATGAAACATCGTGTGTCCTTTTCAAAAGTTGACCAGTGCAATTGATAAATAAATTGAATTGCTCTAGACTAAATCTTGTATTATTATTTTTACTTGATCTCCAATAATACAACTGGTAAAGAAATCTAATGACTTTTTTCAATTCTCCCTTCTCCACCTTTCATCCTGTTCCTAACAGTAAAATCTGTTTTCAAAGGATGTGTAGACCCTTTGTAGTATAAAATGACCTAAGTAACCCCAGGAAGACAAGCAGCATACTTTTGTCATAGTAGCAGTACAGAGCTGTGTCACGTAAAAAGACAAAATAGCCAATAACCATTTTTGAATGGACAGTTTATTTCATTTAATACGATGCAATGCTCCATAATAAATCTAGATGATAATCCGTCTTCTTAATAACTCTAAAGCTTATGGTAATGATGTTTATAAAGATAAAACATCAAAAAATTCATTATGGCATATTCTTCCTTTTCTCTGGACATGACCATTTAGTGTACCAAAATAGAAAGAAAACATCTTTTGATGTAAAGTTTTGACCTCCTGATTTCAAGACATTTAGTGATCAAAAGAAAAATGTCACAGCTGTTTCTTTTGAAATTCGAGCCGCTTGTCAAACTTTGACAATGTGACCGTTATCTAATTCACAATCTGGAAGAAAACATGAGCTTATAAATCTAGTTGCATGTTGATTTGATTTATTGGGGGTTAACGTCCCACCAACAGCTAAGGTCATATGGAGACGGGACCTCGCTTTATAGTCCCATCCGACGGATTGGAGAAGCCAGGGATCGAATCTGCGACCCCTGGTTTACAAGGCGAGTGACATAACCACTGCACCACGGAGGCTTCTAGTTGCATGTTGAAACCTCAGTATGTTTTCAGAGAACAGTAAAGTATCATCCTTAGGTATAATTTGCTCATGATGTTTTTGGCCTGGGTCTTGCTTCTCTACTATATATTATGTGACAATCTACCGAGATACATCAGGAAAATGTCTGTAAAATGTTTACCCCTTCATTCCCCACTTTTATATAGCAAAACCTGGGCATGCAGGTGTAAACCTATTTTTCTTGTTTTTGCTCCAAAACATACATTGTTGGTACTTGTTACAATTGCCTCGCTGAGGAGGTTCTAACGTGTACCCACAGTCTATGTTTTGAGCAAAAACAAGAAAACTATCAAAACATTTCATTTTCACATCTCTGTATAATTGCATCGGCATGTTTTCGTAATGTAAGTGAAAAGCTATTGTTGGTCTATAAAAGACCAATCCCAGAACACACCAATAGTCACCCTGTGCATTAGAGCCGCAATACACAAAAAGAAAGATTTCAGCTGCAATCTTGCATCAATTGCATGATAACCATGCTTGGTCGAGCTGCAAATTTCACATTTCAAAAATTTCACATTGATTGGTAGTAAATCCGCACAACCCATGATACATTGGTACCAGTATCAAATTTCATTTGGATTTTTCACACTGCTGTGGAGAAATGTACATGCACCCAAAATTTGAGCCGCCTCGTGGGAAAACCAACAATGTGGTTTCCGAACAGGTCCGACACAAACTGGCCTGTACAAGCACAGAAAAGAGCTAGAAGCTTGAAATTTCGCATTTAAGCAGAAGAGGATTTGTACTATCCTAGTAGCGAAAACAAAGGCGCTGATCAGCTTCGCGGTTACCGCGAAGCTGATCTGCGTCTTTGTTTTCGCCTATGCAGATTGTTGGTTTTCCCATGAGGCGGCTCATTTATGTAGCATTCATGCCTATCCATCACATTGATGTAAATCACCATCTGAAGTGTATTTGCATTCTTTTCCAATTTGGTACCATTTTTCACACTAAAGAGAAATTCCTAGCAATTCTTCTTGAGCTATTCTGCACACATCAAAGTTCACATCTGGAAAATTGGGTTACAATTTTTCACATCTGAAAATAATTCTTCTAAGATCAAAGCATTAACTTGTGAAACAAATAGGCATTTACGCCTATCCATCACATTGATATAAAACACAATCTGAAGTGTATTTGCCTTTGTTTCCTATTCATGAGAACATAATTCATTACAATTCTTCTCAGAGAGAACGAAGTTCGTACCAATTTTTTGCATATGAAAATTCAATTGTGTAAAAATTTGGTACCAATTTTCACATCATAGAGAAGTGTAAACTAAACATGCCTTACTGATGTAATGAATACATAAAATTCTTCACATGTCAAACAAAAAATTGTGAAAAAGTAGAACTATAAGGAACTAGTCATTTGCATCCCCTGGCCGTATGGTACCAGGGGGTAGCAGGTACACAGCAGAGCTTACCTAAGTCTGGGATTTAAACTAACTTTAACTTAACTTGAGATTAGTCCAGACGGTGTGGCATGGTATACATTATAATGCAAGTTTTATTTTCACATTTAATAACTTTTTTTATTCAGTTTTACGTCACTTTCAAGATTATTTCAGCTCATATGAGACGGGCCTATCGGTAGGTGGAGCGAAAACGGGAGAACCCCCGCGAAAAAACACATTGAACACCTGCAAGCAGAACTTGGCTTGTCTAACATGTGTCCCTAAATAATTTGCTAATGTACCTGTACATTTACATGCAGACATTGAAGCCCCTCCATCATATTTGTTTTTCATCAGAACAACTTCTAGCTATTGTTCCTCATTATTGTCAGCTGCCTGGTGGTGGGGTTTTTAGAAGGTATTTTACCACATATTTGACCCCCCCCCCCCAGTGCCAGGCTTTTAGCTTTTAAAATATCAAATTTAAAAGCCCTGCTATTTCCCAGCCCCGTAGCTGGTGCAAAAATTATACATTCTTAACATTAATAATGAATTTGAACATACATAAATGTCTCATTTTGTAAAATTTGACACTTAAAAGTGCATCTATTCCCTGGCCCCATAGTGACTGTGGAAATGCCTAGTGCATAAATTACACCTTCATAGAAACTATGTCACATCTCCTAAATGTGACACTATGTCACATCTCCTAAATGTGACATATTGGTACCAATTTTTCTCATAGGTGTATGCGAAATGTGAAATTTGTGGTTCAATATAATCACCTTTGATGCCGCTTCATAGATTACATAAGTTAAGCTGGCTATCCAGAGACAACCAACGTGACTGAGACCAACCCAGTTGAAATCAATGTGACTGAGACCAACTCAGTTGAAATCAATGTGACTGAGACCAACCCAGTTGAAATCAATGTGACTGAGACCAACCCAGTTGAAATCAATGTGACTGAGACCAACTCAGTTGAAATCAATGTGACTGAGACCAACCCAGTTGAAATCAATGTGACTGAGACCAACCCAGTTGAAATCAATGTGACTGAGACCAACCCAGATGAAATCAATGTGACTGAGACCAACACAGACGAAATCAATGTGACTGAGACCAACCCAGATGAAATCAATGTGACTGAGACCAACCCAGTTGAAATCAATGTGACTGAGACCAACCCAGATGAAATCAATGTGACTGAGACCAACACAGATTAAATCAATGTGACTGAGACCAACACAGATGAAATCAATGTGACTGAGACCAACCCAGATGAAATCAATGTGACTGAGACCAACCCAGTTGGAATCAATGTGACTGAGACCAACACAGATGAAATCAATGTGACTGAGACCAACCCAGTTGAAATCAATGTGACTGAGACCAACCCAGATGAAATCAATGTGACTGAGACCAACCCAGTTGGAATCAATGTGACTGAGACCAACCCAGTTGAAATCAATGTGACTGAGACCAACCCAGTTGAAATCAATGTGACTGAGACCAACCCAGATGAAATCAATGTGACTGAGACCAACCCAGTTGAAATCAATGTGACTGAGACCAACACAGATGAAATCAATGTGACTGAGACCAACACAGATGAAATCAATGTGACTGAGACCAACCCAGATGAAATCAATGTGACTGAGACCAACCCAGTTGGAATCAATGTGACTGAGACCAACACAGATGAAATCAATGTGACTGAGACCAACACAGATGAAATCAATGTGACTGAGACCAACACAGATGAAATCAATGTGACTGAGACCAACACAGATAAAATTAATGTGACTGAGACCAACACAGTTGAAATCAATGTGACTGAGACCAACACAGATGAAATCAATGTGACTGAGACCAACCCAGTTGAAATCAATGTGACTGAGACCAACACAGATGAAATCAATGTGACTGAGACCAACACAGATGAAATCAATGTGACTGAGACCAACACAGATGAAATCAATGTGACTGAGACTAACACAGATGAAATCAATGTGACTGAGACCAACACAGATGAAATCAATGTGACTGAGACTAACACAGATGAAATCAATGTGACTGAGACCAACACAGATGAAATCAATGTGACTGAGACTAACACAGATGAAATCAATGTGACTGAGACCAACACAGATGAAATCAATGTGACTGAGACCAACACAGATGAAATCAATGTGACTGAGACCAACACAGATGAAATCAATGTGACTGAGACCAACACAGATGAAATCAATGTGACTGAGATCAACCCAGATGAAATCAATGTGACTGAGACCAACACAGATGAAATCAATGTGACTGAGACCAACACAGATGAAATCAATGTGACTGAGACCAACACAGATGAAATCAATGTGACTGAGATCAACCCAGATGAAATCAATGTGACTGAGACCAACACAGATGAAATCAATGTGACTGAGACCAACACAGATGAAATCAATGTGACTGAGACCAACACAGATGAAATCAATGTGACTGAGACCAACACAGATGAAATCAATGTGACTGAGACCAACACAGATGAAATCAATGTGACTGAGACTAACACAGATGAAATCAATGTGACTGAGACCAACACAGATGAAATCAATGTGACTGAGACTAACACAGATGAAATCAATGTAACTGAGACCAACACAGATGAAATCAATGTGACTGAGACCAACACAGATGAAATCAATGTGACTGAGACCAACACAGATGAAATCAATGTGACTTAGACCAACACAGATGAAATCAATGTGACTCAGACCAACACAGATGAAATCAATGGTGACTGAGACCAACCCAGATGAAATCAATGCGCAACAATATGACCGTGCCCAATTTTTGCAAAGATGACACCCTGACAGGTGTTTGAATACTACGGTCATAAATTGATTTCATCTGTGTTGGTTATTGTCGTCAGTCACGTTGGCTGTCTCTAGATAACCAGCATGCACGTCTTCTCGTTAATAATTCTAAAATTTCAAGCTTGTAGCAATCTTCTTTTGTTGCACATTTAGTTTTGTTTTGGACCTGATGGTAAAATCTGAAGACAAGTTTTCTCATGATGTGATTCATAATAATTATATCTTAATATGGGTCATTATCAGCTTAACCTCTAACACCAGGACAAGAATGCCGCGGAGGTCGATATCGCACCTGCATCGGGTAAAAGAACTTAAAACGTGAAATATAGGTCGAGGGCACCAGGTTAAGGTGTGTTCTGAAAGGATATGTGAAGGACATCTACTATGCAAGCTTTCACCCTCGCAGCTATCACTGATGCAGGTAAAAACAAATTGTACATAAAAATTAACAAAGTCAATAGGTCAAGGTCAGCGGGTCAAGGTGCGTGCTTGAAGGGTATGTCAAGGACAATTACTATGCAAGGTTTCACCCTCGCAGCTATCACTGATGTCGAGAAAACCAAACTTTGACGTAAAAAATTTCAAAGTCAGTAGACCGTGAAATATAGGTCAAGGTCAGCGGGTCAAGGTGCGTGCTTGAATGGTATGTCAAGGACAATTATTATGCAATGTTTCAGTTTCACAGCTATCACTGATGTCGAGAAAACCAAACTTCGACGTAAAAATTTTCAAAGTCAGTGGATGTGAAATATAGGTCAAGGGTACTGGGTCAAGGTGCGTGCTTGAAGGGTATGTCAAGGACAATTACTATGCAAGGTTTCAGACTCGCATCTATCACTGATGTCAAGAAAACTAAACTTCGACATAAATGTTGACGGACGAACGAACGCACCAATGGACGGAAATTTGAACTCCTATATCGCACCCTGCTATAAGCAGGTGCAATAAAAAGGATTACACCATGAATAGTATAGGAGCAATTGAGATGAGAATGAACTTGACAACAATTTTGTGCATTAGCAAGTTGGTCAGGTGGTAATCATGTTGACAATTTAGCTGTCTAAAGTCCAATTTGCATGCGCCAAAAATACACGCGTGTAAATATACTCCGGTGTGCAAATTTTACTCGGGGTAAGCAAATGGCGCATGCAAATGCAAATACACAACGGAGTATATTTACATATGGGTAAATTTACTCCTGGGTCTGACCAGATGCAAATTTTATTTTTACAAATACACACATGTAAAGGACCGTTGACTATATGGCCTGTATATGCCTATACTTTAGCGACCCAGAACACTGTTATTAAGCTCCCGATGCTGATCCTTTATACTGAGGACAATATTTTCATGTCTTATGAAGAGATACATGTTCAGATATTTACAAATTCTGTAATAATTTGGTAGAAATTGACGTTTCAGTGGGGCAGGGGGTTAAAATTTCATGAAAACAAAAAGGTAGAAAATTTGTTTTTTCTTGCCTGCTGACGTTTGTTGTTGTTACTGTTGTTTGTCTTTTAAAGCATTCAGTTGACAGAAACATACAAGAATCATGTAAAACGCATCTTTATTTTTTTTAAATATTTGTAGTGTGAAATATTGTTAGGAAGACTTTTAGGAGGTACCTGTATAGCATTTCTGCCTGTGCAATATTAGCTTACCATATATACTCTATTAATAAAAGTTGCAAAAAATGCCGAGTTTCCAGTCTAGAATCAATAAAACCTCTTGAAGATGTCAAAACATTATGTAGCTTGATAAGTATGTTCTTGCAACAAATTTGTTTGACATTTATCATTAATAATTGAAGTATTGTGGCCAAATATGTATGATAAATTCTACCTAGTTGGTCATGGCCAATGTAGTAAAACAGACATATACACCGGCTACACTAACATGGCTACCTATCTCCATAATTTAACAATGAAGTGAATCTTCAAAAAGCAAGTATCAAATGCACCAAAAATAGATTAATTGGACTGCACTTAACCATATGCCAGCCAAACCCATTTACTGAGCAAAATCCAGGAGCTATAAGTATTTTAAATCAGACCTGAAAACCTGACCTTACAGTGTAGAAATATAAATAATAAGACAGAGATAGAATTTGTATACATTAGAGGCCGTGTAAAAACAAGTGAATATTTGTACAGCATGTCTCCAAAATTTTGTAACAAAATGATGGACACCACTGACGCCCGTTGCCCAAGTGATGAAAGTTGATTCTGCAGCCTCCAGTTTCAAGTTACTAACATTTCTAATAGTGCATATTATGACCATGTTATACTGTTTCATTTTCAGTTACTTTATATATGTTAGCTTTGACTGAATGAGTAGCTATAACTGCTTATCATATTTGGGCTCTGGTTTTTGGGCTCTAGAGTATCGTTCCCCCCAAAGAACCAACACGCCACTTTCATATATTGTGCAATACATGCCTACACATATGCATGCAAAAGCTTTTGTTGGTTCTCAGGGGGGAACAATACTCTTTAAAAATGTTTCCAAATTACTATATATTTCATACAAAAATCGATTGTTTTAGCCCAAAATTAAGATCATGTGGCAAGAAACATGAAAAACAAATTCTGTTATCTAATAGTGCATTATTCAGGGAAGTTAACCTGTGCTTAAGAAGACAGATGGCCGGTTTTTTGTTTTTCCAAAAACCATAGGCATTTTTGAATAGAAATGGTCAACGCTTCTTTACTATTTTGTCCCATGTGAACGCAAAGTAAAATTTACCCATGAGTATTTTTATTTCAAGTCAATATTCTGCTTTTAAATAAATTTTCACATTTTTTGTTCACAACTGATTTATATGACAGTTGCTGAAACTGTGGACATTGCAATGTCATGTTGCTAAAATAAGAGTTTATTACTATTCATCACATTTTAGATCATATGGAGTGCAAACAGCCACACTATTTCTTCACCATTCTTGGTGAGATTCTTGGGGCATTTTAACAGTAATTCCTTGTGAAAGGATGATAAAAGAGTACTGTATAACTGCTAAGGTTATGCCTGACCATTACATGATTCTCCTCTGCTGCCATAGTCTTCAAGAACACCTTGAAGCAGCCTCTTCTTGTTTTGCAAATACAGAAAACTTAAATGGACAGGTTTTAATCCAGAAAGTATAAATTTACATAAAAAATACTCCTGGTGATAAAACCCATGCGAATGCAATTTAAATTTACTTACTGGTTGATTTGCACACTGGAGTATATTTACACACTGGAGTATATTTACACACGTGTATTTTTTGCGAATTGGACTTATGGCTAAAGAGAAACAGCAATAATAGACAACATAGGTATGATCTCAATTCGGATAAAATAATAACTAAACTATTATGCAGATGATTAAATATATTTTATTAACATGTTAATGTTTAAATAAATTAAAAACAAACACACTGATCAAACATATGAAAATCTAAGTGTCATCAGAAACATTTCAATCTTGGTTATATATGAGCCGCATCATGAGAAAACCAGATTTTTGCCTATGCCAAAAAAAAAAAGGCGCAGATCAGCTGTGCAGTAACTGCCAACCTGATCAGTGCTTTTGTTTTCGCTACATGGATAGTACAATCCTCCTCTACTAACACCCAAAATTTCATGATTCTAACTCTTTCCATTGACTGTACAGAATGGTTTGTGTCGGACCTGGTTGGGAAACACAGACACGGGCGGATCCAGGATTTCTGGAGAGGGGGTTCAAATCTATTTAGGCCGGGGGTTGGGGGGGTGGGGGGGGGGTTCGTTTTCCTACCTTTAACAATATTTTCTCAAATTTCCCCATGGAATTAAAATAATTTGGTCAGAGAGGGGGGTTTGAGCGAACCCCCTGAACCCCCTCTAAATCCGCCACTGCCAGAAGTTTTCTCCTGACGCGGCTCATATAGCTTCATATGAAACTTATTTCACTAAACACTTCTTTGAAGGCTTTACACATAACAGTTTAAAGTTTAAAAAGTTTCAATCCTTCAAATCTTAGTGTCATCGCACTGAATCAGAAATAAATGTTAAACAATTTAATAGCCCAGAATCAGAAATATTTAATTTTAAACAATTTAATTTAAGTGATTCTGCAATAAGGTGCAGCACTTTTATTTGCTTGAAAGCAAGCATATCAATCAAAGCAAATCTTCTGAGCCACATGAAGCTTGGGTTTGCCCGTTTCATCAACACAAACTAAAGTGCATATTTCTTTCTTTGCCATGTTCTGGTGTTTCATCTGCTTAGGCCGAGCAGATCAAGTCTTCTTTCCCTTCTTGGTTTGGTACCACCTGAAATGGCGGTATCTTATAATTACCCAGAGAATTCTCAGCCCACATCTGGCTTTGTCAACTACAATGGCCAACTTGACTCGTCACCAAAATCCTCAGGCTCATACAACCCTTACCTTAATGATGTAAGGCAAAATAACTGAATCATGAAATTACGTCACAATGAACTGGGATCGAACCTGCGACCCCTGGTTTACAAGGCGAGTGACATAACCACTGCACCAAGGATGCTTCTTCAAATGTGAAAGAAGAATGATCATATATGAGCCTGTGCATGAGAAAACCAACAATTTGCATAGGCGAAAACAAAGCCGCAGATCAGCTTCGCGGTACCGTGAAGCTGATCAGCGCCTTTGTTTTCGCTACACGGATAGTACAATCCCTCTCCTACTTAAATACAAAATGTCAAGCCTCTAACCATCTTCTGTGACTGAACAGGCAGGTTTGTGTCAGACCTGGTCGGAACCCAAATTGTTCGTTTTCTCATGCACAGGCTCATATTAAATTGTGGATAAAGATTCAAGGTAATGCACAGTGACCTATAATCACTTTGGGGTCAAAGGTCTGGTCATAATCATAATGTAAAAGGTGTATGCTCATATACCAATTGAGTGTCAAGATATAAGGTGAAATCACTGAACCATAAAATTAGGTTACAGTGACAAAAAACCACTTAGGGGTCAACCCCACTACTTAAATGAAAGAAGTATGCTCATGTACCCAATGAGTGTGAAGATATAAGGCAAAATCAATGAACAATGAAAATTAGGTCATAGTGACCTGTTTCCACTCTGGGAGTCAAACTCATAATTTGAAGGAAGTATGTTTATAGTCAAAACAAAAGGTGAAATCACTGACCTATAAGTATGTTGGGGTCAAAGGTCTGGTAGCACTTGCCAATAACCTAAAAGAATATGTAAATATCCCCATTAATTTTGCATTCAGTGCTGCATCCCACTCTTTCTGTGACGGTAAATCACCAATTGTAACTGACAAACACTCACCTTGCATCATGCTCGGTTCTCTTTCGCACACCTGCACTCCATCACTACTTATACTTTTTGCCAGAGAAATAGGCCTATGTGACTCTAACAAGACAGGTGTGATACTAGTAGAGGCCACTACCTTACTACCTGCTTCTGCTGCCTGGGCTGTTGAATTAGCCCTTTTCTGAGGATAAACAAGTCATCTAATCAAATCTAGCCCTTTCAATACCTTCTCTGTCTTGTCATCTACATAATGTCTGAGGCCAGAAGAAGGCCGGATTGTGACACAAAGCCCGGGATATTGAGTCCCTATCAGCTTCTTAGTAATTCTGAAATGCTGCTGTTACAACCATATGCCTAAGATTCCTCGGCCAATGGTTGGTCCATTATCCCATACCTGAGCAGCACTTGCTTTAAATTAATAGTTGCATTGCCTATCTTACTACCTTCTGAATAACTAAATAACCTCTTGGCTATATTGGAGCAGGACCTATATGACTGTAGTAATATGGGTCCCTCCATAAGTTGACGGCAGGTCGACGCTTTCACTCTCTTAAAAAGGTACAAGTAGGCAAAGATCAGGAAAAGGCGCAATCAGAAAAAGATTCCCACTCCAAAAACCGAGGTGGGAAAAAACCAAACTAACAATCAGGTACTTATACCATGAAACATATCTTAAGCCGAATGAGCAGCTATTTTCCCAATAGGTGGCCACTCAGTTACCTTAACTTAACTAAAAATATGAAAACATACATAAGGCGCCAACAGCACAAAAAATTTTATACACCAAGACATAAAACAAAAAGAACCACCACAGAAGTATCGACTTGGAACGATCAGTAACACAAAGTTACTGGCGGGCTTAAACCGGTTTTACATGGCCATAACCTCACCCTCAGCTTCTGCAGTGGTTCATAACATTTAGTTGGTTATTTGGTCCTCGTGGTGAATCTCTAACTAGTCAATGAATCATCAAGAACAAACAAATAAATCATGACAAACATCCTGATGAATCAAAAACCAGGACTCACAGATTGAGTAAGCTGCCCGACGATGGAGATCCCTGGGCGCCAAATAACCTACTAACTCCGGAGCAAAAGAAAAACACCAGTTGGACCCCTGTGGGCCAAGCAACAGACAAGAAGCTCCGGCCCCAACCAACTAAAATGAATAGCTTTATGTCGGGGCCATCATAGAGTCTGACGCCCGACCCACCGGCGTGCAATTAAAGAAGGCAGCCTAGTTATCAACCATGATTGGGTTAAAAACTAAGCATGCAGACTGTCGCATAACATTTAAGTTATAACCTATACGTCTGTAACGTGTTATGATTTTTCTGAACTGAAAAGAAAAATCATTAATTCCTTTAAGTTTATTAAATTTGTAAACCAAGTCACCATAAAATTCAGGTTCCGAAAGGCCCTCACTTAAAAGCGTCTTTAACCCAACATTATATTTGGAAATCAATTCATAGTGTCTACGATAAAATTTAGAAAATGTTTTTCGAAGTTTATGATACCGATAGCCCTGTTGGAGAAGTTTTGCCGTTAAACATTTATTTCGAGCGTTGAAGTCTGTAACATGATTGCAGACTCTAGCAAACCTAATAAGTTGCGAAATGTATACACCATAAGAAGCACGACGAGGAACGTCACCATCCAAAAAAGGAAAATTTACTATATCAAAATCAAAGTCATCGCGCTTATCATAAATTTTAGAAGAAACAAATCCATTTGCAACAGAAAGATGTAGATCTAAAAAGTGGGCTTCAGTATCTGTGATATTGGCTTTGTTCAACTGAAGTTCAGGTGGATAAATTTGATTGACCATACCTTCAAAATAAGGGTTGTCAATGTTCAAAAGGTCATCGAGGTACCTAGATGTGGAATTAAAAGCCTCGATAACATCAGCTTGATTATCATGGTTAAGAGAATCCATGAAATCTCTTTCGTAGCAGTATAAAAATAAATCAGCTACGAGAGGTGCGCAATTTGTACCCATCGGAATTCCAACAATTTGTCTGTATAACTTGGTCCCAAATCTAATATAAATATTATCAAGGAGATAGGATAAGGCATCGCATACATTCTGACATGACCAAAGTGTATACCGACTTTGGTCAGAGGAAGTGAAAAAAGCCTTTCTGTCATTACATGCCAAATAAAGTGAACCATAGTTTTTTAATGCCCTTTTGAAGGTCCACTCTATCAAATCCAGAAGTTTTTCTTTTATTAGATTATGTGGTAATGTTGAAGCACATTTTATCCATCCCAGTCACAGCACCTGGTCTCTGACCCCGTTTAACAGCCTGGCACATCCCGAAAACATTCACAACCCTAAGATAAGAATTTCTCGCTCTCTTCTTTTTGTCATTCTTGCATTTCTTAAATATGATCCTAACCGCATCTTTCAAAATCTTGTCCACCAGCAGTGTAAACATCTTCAGTTTCTCCAAACTTTCATTCGTCTGAAGAAAGGACCATAGTGGCTGCCTTCTTCATTTTATCTTCTGTCTTCACCTTACTGGCTCTCCGTTTCTGTATTTCACACTAATTAAGGACAGACTCAAGACCACTCATAAGGTGGCCAGCCATTCCCGGTGTCCTTGTACTTGGATTTTTTCACCACCTTAATAAAACTACTTATTGCTGAAAAGTACTTGTGTCTGAATTCACCAGCCATATTGCAATCTACAAACACTTGCAGTTTCTCTACACTTGCAACAAGGGAGAGAGGGAATTTAAGCTACACTGCTAACATTTGACATTTCAGAACTTCCGTTTTTTATTTTGTTGAATATCTCGTAAATGGATGCAGATATTTTCCTAATTTTTTATGTAACTGAATACATATTGATGATATGCATTGAACGAGTCATGAAAATTGTCAATCTAGGGAATTTAATTTTTTCACCCTATTTTTTGCAACTTTTAAGAAAATTTTAAGTGTCAGCAAAATTTAGGGGGTAGGATAGATTAAACTTGAATATTACAAAACTTAAAATTACTTGCACTGATTTGATGTTTATTTTAGCAGGAGAAGACGTATACAAGGTCTTCTTTATTAGTATTTCTTTCTTTGGTGTGCTAGGTTTGAAATTTTGGGTGGTTTTATGAAATGGGATGTAAGAAATTAAACAGCCGAAAAAACGCTTAAAATGGCGATTTTTAAGTTGTAACTGTTGTTGGTTCTCTCTTATATGCACACTACCCTATAATTTTTATTCTTTTACTAAAACCAGAGGACCATTGGTCCTGACAACGCTCACCTGAAGCCTGATCTTGGAGTATTAAGTCATCATGAAATGACCTTGACCATGAATACTCACACACCTTTATTGAATTCATAAGTTGTCTGCATCTGCAAAGTTTCAGGTCTCAGGCTGCAATAGTTTCCAAACCCAGTGATTTATGAGAAAACCATAATTTTAATTTTGATATTTAAATGACTTTGGGTCAAGGTCAAGAAATGACCTTGGCCTTCATTGATTACTTACCTTCATTGACTCCATTGGTTGTCTGCATCTAGCAACTTCCAGGTCTCAGACTGCAACAGTTTCCAAAATATGCATTGTTTTCGCCTTTTCCCATGTTTTCGCCTTTTCTATGTTTCCAAAATTGACCTTGCCGTAAAATAGGTCAAGGTCATCCTATGGTCATCATTTGATCAAACTATGATGGGCTGGAGTCCTAAATGCTACATACCAAGTTTCATGAAAATCGGCCTGCCGGTTCTGGAGAAGAAGATTTTTGAGTGGTTTTTACCATATATGGGCGTGGTGGCCATCTTGGTAATGTGACCTGGATTTCGCGATCAAACTTTCGTCTCCCCTACCCATGGATGCTCCACAAAAAATTTCACTTTGATTGGCCCAGCAGTTTCAGAGTAGAAGATCTTTGAAAAGTGTGTATGGACGACAGACTGGCCAAGGTCAAGAGATGACCTTGACCTAAATTAATCACATACCTTCATCTACTCCATCAGTTGTTTGCATCTACCACTTTTCAAGCATCAGGCTGCAATAGTTTTCAAAAAATCCATAGTTTTCGTCTTTTCCCATGTAAAAGCCTATGTTTCCAAAATTGACCTTGCCGTAAAATAGGTCAAGGTCATCCTAGGGTCATCATTTTATCAAACTATGATGGGCTATAGTCTCAAATGCTACATACCAAGTTTCATGAAAATCGGCCTGCCGGTTCTGGAAGAGAAGATTTTTGAGTGGTTTTTACCATATATGGGCGTGGCGGCCATCTTGGTCATGTGACCTGGATTTCGCGATCAAACTTCCATCTCCCCTACCCATGGATGTGCCACATAAAATTTCACTTTGATTGGCTCAGCAGTTTCAGAGAAGAAGATCTTTGAAAAGTGTGTATGGACGACAGACTGGCCAAGGTCAAGAGATGACCTTGACCTACATTAATCACATACCTTCATCTACTCTATTAGTTGTTTGCATCTACCACTTTTCAGGCATCAGGCTGCAATAGTTTTAAAAAAATCCATAGTTTTCACTTTTTCCCATGTAAAAGCCTATGTTTCCAAAATTGACCTTGCCGTAAATTAGGTCAAGGTCATCCTAGGGTCATCATTTTATCAAACTATGATGGGCTAAAGTCCCAAATGCTACATACCATGTTTCATGAAAATCGGCCTGCCGGTTCTGGAGAAGGAAGATTTTTGAGTGGTTTTTACCATATATGGGCGTGGCGGCCATCTTGGTCATGTGACCTAGATTTTGCGATCAAACTTCCATCTCCCCTACCCATGGATGCTCCACATAAAATTTCACTTTGATTGGCCCAGCAGTTTCAGAGAAGAAGATCTTTGAAAAGTGTGAATGGACGACAGACTGGCCAAGGTCAAGAGATGACCTTGACCTAAATTAATCACATACCTTCATCTACTCTATTAGTTGTTTGCATCTACCACTTTTCAGGCCTCAGGCTGCAATAGTTTTAAAAAAATCCATAGTTTTCACTTTTTCCCATGTAAAAGCCTGTTTCCAAATTTGACCTTGATGTAAAATAGGTCAAGGTCATCCAAGGGTCATCATTTTATCAAACTATGATGGGCTGAAGTCCCCAATGCTACAAACCAAGTTTCGTGAAAATCAGCCCACAGGTTCTGGAGAAGAAGATTTTTGAAGGGTTTTTACCATATATGAGCGTGGCGGCCATCTTGGTCATGTGACCCGGATCTCGAGATCAAACTTGAAATGCCACTACCCAAGGAGGCTCCACATAAAATTTCAACTAGATCGGCCAAGCGGTTTCAGAGAAGATCTTTGAAATTGTGGACGACGGACGGACGGACGCCGGATCATGGCCATCCTATAAGCTCACCTTGTGAGCCTTCGGCTCAGGTGAGCTAAAAATATGGATAAGCTCTATGTCAAGTGAAAATACAAGAAAAAGTTTGAATCTTCAAATATGGCTTTGACAAATTTATAATTACTGATTTTTTCCGACTCTTGAAGTTAGGGGGAAGGGTTGTTAAATGAGTCGAACAAAACTGACATCTACTTCAAGATGAAAATTTATGTACTATTCTAATTTTCAAACATGTTGTTTAGAGGTCTCTTTCAGAGGCCTGTAGCTTGAAAAAATGCACACTACCCTTTATTTATTTTGTTTTCATATGTCTTATTGAATACTTTTTCATTGGCAGCGAACATCCTAGAATGTATCTTTATTCTTCTAATACCAACACATCAATCTAGAAAAATTGCCCACCATATTTGACCTATGCTTGTCAGACTGCTGCACAAAGGACTCTCTATACATCTTGAGAAACTCACTAGTTTCCCAGAACTTTCTCATCACATGAATGTCTCCACCTATCCCAGCCTCTTTTAGCATTCTAGCCACTACCTTAGGGTCACCCTCACCTTGTCCATCATCTTCCTCATCATCACTCAGTCTTGCACAATCTTTCTCATCATCACTCGGTCTTGCACGATCTTTCTCATCATCACTCAGTCTTGCTCAATCTTCCTCATCATCACTCGGTCTTGCTCAATCTTCCTCATCATCACTCGGTCTTGCACAATCTTCCTCATCCTCACTCGGTCTTGCAAAATCTTCCTCATCATCACTTGGTCTTGCACAATCTTCCTCTTCATCGCTCAGACTTGCATCTCGCTCACTAGCTTCCAAGATTTCTCACAAGCTTCCTCACCACCAGACACATTATGCTTCGACCTATCCATACGCTTTTTAGGCATTGGCGGTATCACATCTTCATTGTCACTATCATTGTCACTGATTACCACTGCTCTACGCTTGACAGACTGAGAGCGGGGTCTACCTACGGGGGGAGTACTACTCTATCTAGTACACTGACACATACATAGTCATTTATCTGACTGGCGCCATGACCCTGTGTGAAATAAATTTACTACCACACATGTAAACAAACATACAAAGAGAGAGAGAGAGAGAGAGAGAGAGAGAGAGAGAGAAATCGACTGACTTGACACTGGAACATGGGAGGACTTAGATTATCTATAGAGGACATCTCTTGAAGAATTCATTACACTGGCCCATGACCCTTGTGGTTCCTAAGACCATTCTCACCATCTCGAATTGGTACGACAGCCTCCTATATCCTCTGCAGAAATGCACATCCTAGCATGCATTTAATTATGCATAAACTAACTACTACATCCAATCTTCCTGGACAGAGGCAGAATCTCCCTTACATTTGTAATCGAACAACAGTTCCTCGAACCTTTCGATCGCTCTAGATGCGACGAACAACACTACAGGACGGCCTTCGAGCTCTGCTGTCTTTGGCGTAAGATTTGCCAATTTACCCTTAGCATGGTTTATCAGTCTACCTTTTAACTCTTTCTTTGGATGGCAAACACACTTTGAGTTGTTCGCATCCAAGTAGTACTTGTTTCCCCCATGCTGAAAACAATACATGTAGCAATTATGTGAGCTATCATTCGACAAATACTTAGCATGACCAGTCCTGTAATCGAGTAAACCACCATGGTAGTCTACAACTACGGTCCCTGCTGGAATCGGATGCAATACAATCAGGCAACGCCCTTTATGATTCCCTGATATCTTTGCCAACAGCCAGTCCTGGTTTGTGATTGACTTGGCCACACTTGGAGTAATAATGCTTGACAAACTGGCCGTTTCGCCAGGTTTAGGCCGCCTATCGTTCAGGCACTTGCTTTCATACGCATGCACTGCTATCTCTAAACACTTCGAGTTATACCATGACCGTTCCTCAAGTTCTTTCTTCAATCCCTCTCTAGCCCCTCCAGGAAATTTCTTTCTCCCTAATTCTTCCACCACGTCTTTTGCTCTCAACTTATTCCTCGTAAACCTCATTGCCTCTCTATTATTATTCCAGTCAGAGCCCACTACCTCAGGATACATGTCCGCATTTGCATTTAGTGCTTCACCCCACTCTTTCTGCGACTGTAGATCGCCAGTTGTCACGGACAAACACTCATTTATGAAAGCGGATCTTGCATCTTGCATTCTTCTCTTTCGCACACCTACACTGCCGTTGCTGCTTGTGCTTTCTGACGCAAAAACAGGTCTATGTGACTCTAACACAGCAGGTGGGACACTAGTAGAGGCCACTACCTGACTACCTGCTTATGCTGCCTGGGCTGTCGAATCAGCCCCTTTCTGAGGATACACAAGGCCTCTTATCAACCTTAACCCTTTCAATATCTTCTCTGTCTTGTCATCCACGTAATGTCTAAGACCAGTAGAAGGATTGTGGCACAAAGCCGTGGATATGGTGTCCCTATCAGCTGAATCATACAGCTGAAATGCTGCGGTTACAACCATGTGCCTTATGTTCGTTGCAGATGGCACGTCCTTTATCCCATACCTGGGCAACACTATCTTAATGTTATCACTAACTTTCCCTATCTTTCTGCCTACCGAATTACGGAATAACAACCCCTTG
Organism: Rugalucina vietnamica; assembly: GCA_964017185.1. Taxonomy (NCBI): domain Eukaryota; kingdom Metazoa; phylum Mollusca; class Bivalvia; order Lucinida; family Lucinidae; genus Rugalucina; species Rugalucina vietnamica. The sequence goes on along the minus strand of OZ024880.1, from coordinate 265,557 downwards.
GCCTCATCGTCTTTTGGAGCAGGACGCATATAATTGTAGTAGTGTACTAACCAGTCCCACTCTTCATCCATGGAGATAGGAACAAAGACCAAATCCTTCGTACCTGTCTTGTGATCCGGGGTAACCAAATACCTACAGAGTATCTCCATACCTTGCTATCGGCTCACACTTCTGTGCTCTCTTAAAGCACAATTTAGACATCCCAGTGAAAGCACCTTGTCTGGTACCCCATTTACAAGCCTGGCACATCCAGTAAACATTCACCACCCTCAGATCAGAATCGCTCACTCTCTTCTTTTTGTCAGCCATGTATTTCTTCATTATTTTCCTAACCGCACATTTGAAAACTGTGTCTACCTGACGTGTAAACTTCTTCAGTTTCTCCAAACTGTCATCCTTCTGAAGGGCCATACAGGCTGCCTTCTTCACTTTTTCTTCGGCTTTCATCTTACTTGCTCTATTTTTCTGTGTCACACACTCAGTATAGACCGAATCAAGATCACTCATTAGGTGGCCATGGGTGGCCTTGTACTTGGAATTTTTCACCGCCCTAATGAAAGTCATTATTGCTCCAAAATATTTGGCTCTGGTCTCACCAGACATGTTACAATCAACGAACACTTGCGCCAGCATATGCAGTTTCTCTACACTTGCTAGATCAGACAGTTGGAATTTAAATGGATATTTATCCTTCGAATACCAACACATCAGTCTAGACATAATGCCTCCTTATGATGCTCAGACTGCTGCGCAAAGGAAGCACAATAAATCTTGAGAAACTCGCTAGTTTCCCGCAACTTTCGCATCACATGAATGTCTTCTCCTATCCCTGCCTCTTTAAGCATTCTAGCCACTACCTTATGGTCACCCTCACCTTGTCCATCATCTTCCTCATCATCACTCGGTCTTGCACGATCTTCCTCATCATAACTCGGTCTTGCACAATCTTCCTCATCATCACTCGGTCTTGCTCAATCTTCCTCATCATCACTCAGTCTTGCTCAATCTTCCTCCTCATCACTCGGTCTTGCAGGATCTTCCTCCTCATCACTCGGTCTTGCACAATCTTCCTTATCATCACTCGGTCTTGCACAATCTTCCTCATCATCACTCGGTCTTGCAAAATCTTCCTCATCATCACTCGGTCTTGCTCAATCTTCCTCTTCATCGCTCAGACTTGCATCTCGCTCACTAGCTTCCAAGATTTCTCACGAGCTTCCTCACCCCCAGACACATCATGCTTTGACCTAGCCATTATACGCTTTTAAGGCATAGGAGGAATTACATCTTCATCGTCACTATCACTCATGATTACCGCTGCTCTACACTTGACTGACCAAGAGCAAGGTCTACCTACCAGGGGACTATGGTCTAATACCACTCGATCTAAAACCAATTTGCATGGTGACACAACTGGTGACACTACATCTACAACCGGATCAAGGGTGACACATCTGGTGAAACTACTGGGGACTTAACTACATCATTAACTGGTGAAGAAGTCCCAAACCGGTGAAGACCCTTTTGAACGTAGGATGGGGCAACCATCAGGACAAGGTAAGTCGTCATAAATATCAATGGTTGTACAGAACGTATGGCCTATTTAAGCAACGGCCACAAGTTGGAATATAAAAGCAACATTATCTGTTGCCATGAAAACAAGAGTTCTGACCCGACCTGGGGTAAAACCTAATGCAACCTTTCCCCCTCCTCAATGATGCTTTAGATAAAATTTGATCACGATTGGCCTTGTTGTCTTAAAGATATTCAAGAATGAATGTGTGAACGGATTGACGCATGGATGCCTGATCGACTAATATACTATAAGCTCACCTTGTGAGCCTTCCGCTCAGGGGAGCTAATAATTGGCAAAATATTTACATAATTTACTGTACATAAACAGAGAGAAAATAATTGGCAAAATATTTACATTCTTAATCAATCGATCATCTCACCGCTGTGTCTGGTGTGGGTTCGAGCCCCGCACTGGCTACATGTAAGACAAGCCAAGTTCTGCTTGCGGGTGTGCCAGGTGGTTTTTCTCAGGGTTCTCCTGTTTTCACGCACCTACTGATTGGCCAGTCTCAAATGAGCTGTAATAATCTTCAAAGGAACGTAAAACTGAATAAAACCAGAGGACCAATGGTCATGTAAACGCTCACCTGAGATCTGGTATATTAACCAAATATTTATTTAAAAAATTTGCCCTTTATGGGGCCCCATCAACCAATCAAAATAAAGGATTAGGACAAAAGTCAACCAAACTGTAGAGGACTACTCTATAAACATATCTGCAAAAATAGAATTCAAATATCTGCGATTGGACCAGAAAAAAATAGCCAATTTCCACTTTTCCCGTTTTAAGTCAATCGAAACTTTAAGTTGCCATAGCCACCAGATTTCTTATCCGACTGAAATAAAAAACATAAATTATGTAGAGACTACTGTCAGGAACATGTATACAATGTACAGGCTTCAAGCCGAAGACAATTTCTGAGGAGAAGATTTTAAAATGTTTTTCCAAATTTTACCCTTTATGTGGCCCCAGCAACCAATCAAAATAAAGGATTAGGAAAAAGTAACATGAAACATAGAGATATACTCAATAAACATTTCTGCAAAGACAAAATTCAAATACCTACAATTGGTCCCGAAAAAATAGCTAATTTCCACTTTTCCCATTATAAGTCTATGGAAACCATAGCAACCAAAGTTCTTATCCGACTGGAATATAAAACAAAAATTATTCTCATTTTATACACAAAAAAACAAGTTGATAAATTTAGACATGGTTTATTCAATTATCACAAACAAAATACTAATCATATCTCTAAAGCTTAAAACTTAACACAAGAAACAATATGTACACAATTTTGGCCTTTTTGGGGCCCCAGTAACCAATTAAAATAAAGGATTAGGACAAAACTCACAAGAAACGTCAAACACTACTCAATAAACATTTCTGCAAAAACAAAATTCAAATGTCTGCAATTTTAGCGGAAAAATAGCCGATTTCCACTTTTCCCATTATAAGTCTATGGAAACTTTAAGTTGCCATAGCAACCAGAGTTCTTATCCGCCTGGAATAATCATAAATTATGTAGAGGCCACTGTCAGAAACATGTATACAAAGTACAGGTTTAATCCCCTTGACAGTTTCTGAGAAGATTTTTGAATGTTTTTTGAAATTTTGCCCTATATGGGGCCCCAGCAACCAATCAAAATAAAGGATTAGGACAAAAGTCACATGAAACGTAGAGGACTACTCAATAAACATTTCTGCAAAAACAAAATTCAAATATCTCCAACAAGACAGCAAAAACTGGCAATTTTCACTTTTTTTTTCCATTATAAGTCTATGGGAAGCATAAGTTGCCATAGCAACCAGAGTTCTTATCCGATCAAAACAAAAAACACAACTTTTCTTTCCCCCTACCTGTAGATGGTGTATGTGTAATATAAGAGCAATCGGCTCAGTGGTTTCAGAGAAGAAGATCTTTGAAATTGTGGACGACGGACGGACGGACGGACGGACGACGGACGGACGCCAGACAGATGCCGGAACAAGGGTATACTATAAGCTCACCTATGAGCTTCGGCTCAGGTGACCTAAAAATATACTTACAAAATTTACAGAAACATAAACAGAGAGAAAATAATTGGCAAAATATTTACAAAATTTACAGTACATAAACAGAGAGAAAAGAATTGGCAAAATATTTACAAAATTTACAGTACATAAACAGAGAGAAAATAACTGGAAAAATATTTACAAAATTTACCTAACATATGTAGCCAGAATAATTAGCAAAATATTTATAAAATTACATTCACAAATAAGTATGAGAGAAAATATTTATAAAATTTACAAATTATTATCCCACATTAATGAAATATGCTTCAACTCGAGAAAACGGGTCTTCAGGGTTAACAACCAGGTCTGAAACAAACCAACCTGTGCCAATAGAGAAGATGGCTAAGAACTTGAAATTTTGGATTTAGGAAGAACATGAATTGTACTTTCTGTGTGTAGTGAAAATAAAGAGGTTTTGTTCTCTTCCAGCAGAAAACTGGTTTTCTCATGGCGCAGCTCGTATAATTCAACTAACACTTGTCTGAAACATTTTTGAAACTATAAAACAAGTAATATGACCAAAGCACCACAAAAACCACTATGATGACAATTTACTGTACATTTTCAAAAGCACATTTCATGTAATAATGTGAAGGTTTTTTTTGACCAGGTCCATTGCAAACCTGTCTTTACAGTCACAGTAAAAGTCTAGTAGAAACTAGAAATTTCAGATTTAAGGAGAATAGGAATTGTACAGGCCATGTAGCGGAAAAAAACAGTTACTGCACAGATGATCTGTGGCATTGTTTTGCCTTTGCATAAATCTTGAGATGCGGGTAAACTGTCCAGCAGCTAGGGGTTTCATCAGGAAAACATCTCACAAAACTGTCTCGGTGAAAGCCCCGTAAACTCCATCGTCCTCCCCCTCGGTAGAATATCGCCGATAAATATCCGGGCTGGATACAGCTCATCGACGACCGCTGCCATCAGTTCGATTACATCTCTTACTGGCACCCATGCTCTGAAGTCGTTTCCGCCCAGATGAAGGAAGACGTCCGTCGGTTGGTACTGTAGCAGGTCCAGGTACACTGGATGTCGGTGCTTGTAGCAGCGTCGTAAGGAGAGGCTGCCGATGCAGAAGTACCGGACTTCTTCTTCTAACCGTAGGTCTGAGATCTGACTGTTTCCGAGGTCTCGTGGAATCGAATCTCCGAAAATCGCTACTCTTCTCGCCATCTTGTATCTGCTAGAGATGGCAGTGAAATTTTTGTTCAACCATTTATACTAACCGGTCGATCGAAGGTGTGAAGGTGTGAAATGTCAAACCCCACAAGTAACATGTGTCAAAAATCGTCTCAAATGTCAAGTGCAATACCCCAAGTAAACTGACAATATACATCCGATTATACCCCTGAGATGGGAATTTATTTATTTTATTTATTTATTTATTTATTTATTTATTTATTTATTTATTACATCAGGCAATGCCTGATGGTTTTACGGTATTTGGTGATACCGTCTCTTCTGGATAGATGAATTTCGTCTTTCCTGAAGAATTTGGACAAGTACCGTCTGGCTTCCGTGTTTCGTGGATGTAGAATGGTACCACCATTCCCGGGAAGACTTCTCTGACTTTCTCATTAAACGTAGCCGCCATCTCACAAAACTGTCTCGGTGAAAGCCCCGTAAACTCCATCGTCCTCCCCCTCGGTAGAATATCGCCGATAAATACCCGGGCTGGATACAGCTCATCGACGACCGCTGCCATCAGTTCGATTACATCTCTTACTGGCACCCATGCTCTGAAGTCGTTTCCGCCCAGATGAAGGAAAACGTCCGTCGGTTGGTACTGTAGCAGGTCCAGGTACACTGGATGTCGGTGCTTGTAGCAGCGTCGTAAGGAGAGGCCGCCGATGCAGAAGTACCGGACTTCTTCTTCTAACCGTAGGTCTGAGATCTGGCTGTTTCCGAGGTCTCGTGGAATCGAATCTCCGAAAATCGGTACTCTTCTCGCCATCTTGTATCTGCTAGAGATGGCAGTGAAATTTTTGTTATACAAAGTACAGGTTTAATCCCCTTGACAGTTTCTGAGAAGATTTTTGAATGTTTTTTTAAATTTTGCCCTATATGGGGCCCCAGCAACCAATCAAAATAAAGGATTAGGACAAAAGTCACATGAAACGTAGAGGACTACTCAATAAACATTTCTGCAAAAACAAAATTCAAATATCTCCAACAAGACAGCAAAAACTGGCAATTTTCACTTTTTTTTCCATTATAAGTCTATGGGAAGCATAAGTTGCCATAGCAACCAGAGTTCTTATCCGATCAAAACAAAAAACACAACTTTTCTTTCCCCCTACCTGTAGATGGTGTATGTGTAATATAAGAGCAATCGGCTCAGTGGTTTCAGAGAAGAAGATCTTTGAAATTGTGGACGACGGACGGACGGACGACGGACGGACGCCAGACAGACGCCGGAACAAGGGTATACTATAAGCTCACCTATGAGCTTCGGCTCAGGTGACCTAAAAATATACTTACAAAATTTACAGAAACATAAACAGAGAGAAAATAATTGGCAAAATATTTACAAAATTTACAGTACATAAACAGAGAGAAAAGAATTGGCAAAATATTTACAAAATTTACAGTACATAAACAGAGAGAAAATAACTGGAAAAATATTTACAAAATTTACCTAACATATGTAGCCAGAATAATTAGCAAAATATTTATAAAATTACATTCGCAAATAAGTATGAGAGAAAATATTTATAAAATTTACAAATAAGTATGAGAAAATAACTGCCATAATATTTACATTCACAAACAAGTATGAGAAAATAATTGACAATATTTACATTCACAAATAAGTATGAGAGAAAATATTTATAAAATTTACAAATTATTATCCCACATTAATGAAATATGCTTCAACTCGAGAAAACGGGTCTTCAGGGTTAACAACCAGGGCCCAACTGTTGTTCAAAATTAACGACGTCGTTGGTTAACGTTTCGTTTAAATTTCAAACATTAATATTACAAATACACTGTTATTTTTTGTTGAAAAAATGTGAGAATCCTTTGCACTGCAAAGGATTCTCACATTTTTTCAACAAAAAATAACAGTGTATTTGTTACTTTAGCTGATATTTGCTTAACAAATTTATGTCTTAACGATATCATTAAGCTAACGATACTTTGAACAACTGGGTCCTGGTCTGAAACAAACCAACCTGTGCCAATACAGAAGATGGCTAAGAACTTGAAATTTTGGATTTAGGAAGAACATGAATTGTACTATCTGTGTGTAGTGAAAATAAAGGGGTTTTGTTCTCTTCCAGCAGAAAACTGGTTTTCTCATGGCGCAGCTCGTATAATTCAACTAACACTTGTCTGAAACATTTTTGAAACTATAAAACAAGTCATATGACCACAGCACCACAAAAACCACTATGATAACAATTTACTGTACATTTTCAAAGGCACATTTCATGTAATAATGTGAAGGTTTTTTTTGACCAGGTCCATCGCAAACCTGTCTTTACAGTCACAGTAAAAGTCTAGTAGAATGTAGAAATTTCAGATTTAAGGAGAATAGTAATTGTACAGGCCATGTAGCGGAAAAAAGCAGTTACTGCACAGATGATCTGTGGCATTGTTTTGCCTTTGCATAAATCTCGAGATGCGGGTAAACTGTCCAGCAGCTAGGGGTTTCATCAGGAAAACCTGTCCATGAAAAACATACCTCCTCATACCCCACTTATATATAGCAACACTGGAGTTGACGGGGGTAAACCTATTTTTCTTATTTTTGTTCCGAAACATAGATTGTGGGTACTCGCCAGAACCGCCTCAGCGAGATGGGGCGGTTCTAACGTGTACTCACAATCAATGTTTTGAGCATAAAATTAATATTAATACAAAATATCAAAATTTTTCCAATGAAATTTTCAACTCCTGACTCATCTTTCTTAACACCTTAATAAAAAAACACCTCTGTATTTGGCGGAATGTCCTTAGATGCAATTAAAACTAACATAGCTTTTTTTGTTTTCTTACCATCTTCGTCGGCATACTCTACCCCTCTAAGCTGCGGTTTTCAAAGTTGCCATCGCTGTGCTGTGAATAATTTTCTGCCCAAGTATCTTCAGAAATTGTTCCTCAGGATGGCACTTACAGGGGTAGCACGCGTCGACACACATAGTTCCCTTATCATGCGGAACAAACATCATATGGGCCACAACGTGAGAAAATGTACCTTCGGACAAATTTTTTAGTAGTTACTTAGAATGTATGATGTTTCAAGAGTTTGTTAGTCTGTATTTGACCAGATTAATTTCAGTTATTTTGTGAGTTATGACCAATTTAATATATGAACCCTAACGACGTCAATGTCCTGAAAAATGACGTCAAAGTTGCGTAATGTGTTTCTGCATGTTGCTAAAGCTTACAAAACTTGATGCATATGCTTAAAACTGTTTAAGCACTGGTCAGAACACGTTAAGATAGAAGCATACCATCCTTACAGGCAATCTGTCGTAATTATTTTGTCTATTTTCATGATGACACGGTTGCTATGGTTACAGTTTAACGATAGATATAGGAAAATTATGTGTATTGTGGGCTAAAACAAGGGCAGATAACTCCGAATATTGAAAATAAATATGTTTTAAAAGTCATTCATTTGGTAGCCCAGTGTTCAAAGATTACAAATACAGCGTTATTTCTAAAACATATATTACATCATTTTTCCGCTTTTTGCTGCTTTCTACTAGTAATGTCAGAATGTCCGAAGGTACATTTTGTCGCGTTGAGGTTCATATAATTGCATTCCGGAGCCGAATACTGCTTGAGACGGGCCTCACCATCTTTCTCCTTAATAATGTCCCCATGATAATCACAAACAATTGCTCCTCTTCTGACCCAATGAATTCCAGTAAAACCCCCCTCCCCTCTTTCTGTTTTTGTGTCCTTAATAAATAAATTTGGCCATCCTTGCGTCTCACTGATATTAAATATGTCCTCGTCTGCTTTCCGAATATTTATAATGCTAATCATGTTCTCACGCACTCGTCTTGCACTTACACTTCCCCAACATCCTCCTGCATGTTCTCCTTTTGATGTTTCAAACCTCTTCAGTCACTTCGGGGAATTTCTTTGGTAAGTCGGTATTTGGTCGTGTTCTATAATATTGCTGCATTCTTACTTGTAAACCATACACATGGGCAAGTGTTCGTAATGTTGATTATCAATTCCACTTCCACAGTATAGAGTCCCTACAAGAAGCTGAAAAGGAGAGAAAAGTTGTTTTTATATCTACACTGATCGCACAGTCTTTTGAGTTTGTCGCTATTTGGCCTATACTGTCCCTTTTACCCATTGGGTGTGTTACCCACTTAGCTTACAGCCATGTCTAACAAGATATGTTACTAATTGATGAGAATGTTTTAAAAGAAAACATATTGTCTGTTTGTATTGAGGCTTAACATCCCAGTCAACAATCTTTCAGTCATGACAGGACGGAGCCAACGCTTCTTGGGTATTAACCAGTACTGTGCGGAGTTAATGTGTCTTGCTCAAGGCTACAACACAGAACTTCTCCACTAGAAGTCTGATGCTCTACCACCAGGCCACCCCACTCCACTAACCAACTTCTAATATAAAACTGTGCACACTTAACAGGAAAACGTCCGTGAAATGTTTACCCCCTTACACCCCACTCTTATATAGCAAAACTGGGGTAGGCAGGGGTAGACCTATTTTTCTTATTTTTGCTTAAAACATAGTTTGTGGGTACTCATTAGAACCGCCTCACCAAGGCGGTTCTAACATGTACCCACAAACTATGTTTTTAAACAAAAAATGAGAAAAAAATATCAAATACTTTTCAACGAAATTTTCAATTTTTGCATGCAAAATAAATCGCTGTGTTTTGCATGGGTGTGTTTTCGTAATGTGTTTTACTCTTTGATATCTAGATGGTTGATAGAACTTTCAAAAGCAAGTAATAACAAGCAAAGTCAGTGAATGTATGTCCCCCGCCTTGATTATTTAGTTACACAATAGGAGAATAATGTATATCCAAACCACATGTATATCTTAAGACTATGTCCCTAACATCTGTAGCGTTGCAGAAGAATCAGCATGAAAACTGTAGAAGTTGCACACACAAGGTACCCACTATAGTGTAAATGCCCGAAAAACGACCAAGCTCAAATTGCAAAACAAGTGATATATATTATTTTGAGGATTATTTTCAAACCACATGCATGGTCAAAACATTTGTTAAGTTTTAAAGGAATGGGAATAAAACTGTAGGAGGAGTTGTGCACACAAAGTACCCACTGTCCATTGACTTTCATTGTCAAAATGCCTGAAAAACAACTAAGTTAAAATTGTGAAAAAAGTGTCAAAAATTGATCTGAGGATTATATCTTCAAAGCAAGATCAAGACATCTGTTTTAAAACAATCAAAATAAAATTGTAAGAGGAGTTGCGTACACAAGGTACCCATTGCATTGACAAAATGCCCGAAAAATGACTCAGTTAAAATTGTAAAAAAATTGACAAATATTAATCTGAGGATTATATCCAAACCACATGCATATCTTCAAAGCAAGATCAAGACATCTGTAAAATTTTAAAAGGTACATACTACTAGTGGGACAGGAGGACAGGTATACACAGGATTGACATACAGGAGGACCGAAGCCAAAAACTTATAATATATATATAAAGTTGCTCTGCTTTTCTTTGAATAAAACTTTTAATACATTTTGTTTTAAGATCCTCGCATGCTTAAGTTAATAAAGCAAATCAAACCTCATCTTTTTTTTTTCTTAAAGCCAACGATTCTTCCAATGTTGAACACAAATAAACCAAAATAAAAATGCTAAAAAAAGATATGCAGGTATTTCTCACAATGTTACCAACCTCAGTACAGCTTACACTCTCCACATACATCCTGTTGTATAGACTAATACATCTTAGATGCCTGAAAATAGAGTTTATAAACTTTTTTTATAGCTAATTCTTAATCTTAACAAAAGGAAAGAAATTACCATCCTGAAATTGGCTTTCCTAGTATGTTTTATTGCAATCTCTCCTGTCATTAACTGTACTCAAAAGAATGAGCATAGTTTGACCTGAGATAATATACATTTGTTCCTGATGTCAACAACTCAATATAAGCTACACCTCCCGACATGACTAAAAAATTGTTGACTGGGACGTTGCCTCAATACAAACAAACAAACAAAGTTTGTCAACTCTCCATTAGGATTATCATCATCATCATTTCTGCTCAATAATTACCCTACGTCTCTAAAAATATGAACAACAATTGAGAAGCCACATCAGAAAACCTACAATCTGCATATGCGAAAACAAAGGTGGAGACCAGCTAATTAGTGCCTGTGTTTTCGCTACACAGATACAGCGATGTAGACAGCAGTGCGTACTGTGTATGTACGTACAATTTTTGGCTCTGTACGCATAAAAAATTCACATCTTTACGTCTCTTGAAACTCCCAATGAAAATGAAATAAAGTTGTAAAAACCAGTTGTACGCAAACAGTTTTCGGTTTTATGCGTTCTCTGATAAAAAAATTAAATTGTAACAAAACAACCACTTTTCAATACGTTACAGATTTAGGTTGACACTGTATGTGTTACAAGATACAGGTTCTGGACAACATTGGGTTAATATGAAGGGGTTACTTGTGATATTGTGAACCAAAGTCACAAATGATGGTTTTTGATTTGTTTGTATCATCAAAATACATTGAATCACTTTATCAGTAAAATATGAGACCAATGGAAACAATTGGTGATATCTGTATCTGTTCCATGTAAATGGGACAAATTCACTTTAATATTATACAAACACAACATGCATCAATTCAGAAGCTTGATTTTAAGGGTTTTTATCCATTACGTTAACATATTGTCATCCAGCACCACATTATACAGTAAGCCTGACATAAAGAAGTGTAAACGGCAGATTTGGAGAAATTTGAAGAAATTTGCTCATCATGATTCTGGTTTGTTCAAAAAGAAACTGGTAGATGAAGTGGTTCAACTTTGTCTATTTTCCATCATTGTTATGAAAATCTTTTAAGCGGCTGGTAGTAAACTTTGTATGTGGCAGATCTCTTTTTGCTGCCATAGTCTATAAAAGAGATACATATACTGAGGTTAAAATCAAAAGGATCTCGGAAGAAAATATAGGTTTTCCGCCCAAAGTTTGAGTGTTTCTGGCAGCTTCTGTGTTAATCTTATAGAAAAAATGTTGCATTCTCCGTAAATTAAAAGGTTTGTGTAATGCAACAACATGGCGGAAACCTTTTGATGTTACATACCTGCAGCATTAATCTGTGCCAAAGGGGGAGGGGGTTAGATTTTTCGAAAAATTATTTTATCAGAAAACAACTTGTTTGCCATAGAATATCAAGAAAATACTACAATATGCTTATTGCAACCTAAAATAGTGGGTAGAAACTATTTATGGACTAATAACTGGTACATCATGTTTATCAGATTTATAATTCTAAATAACACTGCCCATCACTTTTGCAAAAACCTGTACTTTAAATATACTATGCAAAAATATTAAGCAACTTTTACTTTGAACAGTGACTCCATATGGTTTGCAGACATTAGGGAAGTTCTTCTGACAGAGCCTTGCATGTATCGAATTAAGGTAAAACCAATAGTTGTGTGTTGCTTATGTAAGCCCGTTTATCGGTTTTGGGGCTTTTTGACAGCCTTCACCCCCCTTGCCCAAACATGACATTTAGATATAATACATTGTATGTCCTTTACAAAAACACAGTTGTGTTCAAAATATTTTGATTGGGCAAGGGGGGGGGGGGGGAACGTGGACTTCTAAAAAGTTTCCTATTTCCTATATGCTCCTATATGAAATTCAAAGATTTTGTCCAATTTTTAAAGTAGCCACTTCTTGACTTACACACAACATTACATGTCTAAATACAACAGAAACTTACTTTTCGACTGTAATAAACTTCATTTAAGTGCCTGGAACTTGAGATTTTGAAGATTTCTTGGGCAATCTCACTAAAGAAATCTTCCGAGATCCTTACCTGATTTATTAGTCACTTTATGCTTGGCAGCCTTTTTCTGGGAGTCAGGAAGTTCTGTCCCCTGAAACTAAGAAGAGTTAAATACTGGAGTTGCGTCATGAGAAAACCAACATTTTGTATATGGGAAAACAACAGCTGATCAGTGCCTTAATTTTTGCAAAGATAATGCAATTCCACTACTTTCTAAAACCAAAATTTCCAGCCTGTAGCCATCTTGTGTGCTTGTACAGGTCTGACCAGTTCATAAAACACACTGTTGGATTTCTCATAAGGTGGCTCATTTGTTCTTTTATCATTGCATTAAATAGTTGCTAAGATATTAGCATTTTATCAATTACGAAAACACACCAATGCAATAATACAGAGATTTTTTTTCAGCAGAAAAAATGGATAAATTCATTAGAATTTTTTTTTAATTTTTTCTTATTTTTCTCGAGGCAGTTCTGAGTACCAACAATCTATGTTTTAGAGCATAAATAAAAAACCAGAGGACCAATGGCCCTGTAAACGCTCACCTGAGATCTGGGATATGTGACTTAAGTTCACCTTGCAATATAATAGGTCAAAGTCATCCCAGGGTCACGATTTATATAAATTTTGTAGAGCTCCATTTCCTGATGCTTTGTGCCAAGTTTCAAAATCATAGGCTTTCCGGTCCTTAAGAAGATTTTTTTAAAAGCTTTTCGGTATTTATAGCCATGGTGGCCATCTTGGTCATGTGACCTTGACCTTTTATACAAAGTTTCATTCGCCCTATCTAATGATGCTCCACATAAAGTTAGGCTTTAATTGGCCACATGGTTTCAGAGAAGAAGATGTTTGAATATTATGGTCATATACATGTATATAGCCCCGGGGCTGGGGCAGACAACCCCCTGGGGTCAAAATATTTTTCTTCTGTCCATTTGCATACTCCTAGCAAGTCCCCCCATTTAATTACAGTTTACTTATTTTCCCCATTCAAATGCATTAGCAACCTTGTCGTAAAATAGGTCAGTCATCATAGGGTCATGATTTATATAAAATTTGTAGAGCTCTATTGCCTGATTCTTCATGCCAAGTTTCATAATCTTGGTCATGTGACCTTGACAAAGTTTCATTCCCCCTTCCTAACGATGCTCCACATACAGTTTGGCTTTAATTGGCCAAGTGGTTTCAGAGAAGATGTTTGAATATTATGGTCATATACATGTATATACACCCGGAGCAGGGGCAGACAACCCTTTGGGGTCATTTTTTTCATAAATATAAATCATCTGTAAATTTGCATATTCCCAGCAAGTTTCCCCATTTAATTACATTTTACTGATTTACCTTGCTGTAAAATAGGTCAAGGTCATCCCAAGGTCATAATTTATACAAAATTTGTAGAGCTCCATGGCCTGATGCTTCATGTCAAGTTACAAAATCATAGACCTTCTGGTTCTGGAGAAGATTTTAAAAGATTTTGGCTATTTACAGCCATGGAGGCCATCTTGGTCATGTGACCTTAACCTTTTATACTAACTTTCATTCCCCCTTCCTAACAATGCTCCACATAAAGTTTGGCTTTAATAGGCCAAGCGGTTTCAGAGATGTTTGAATATTATGGTTTGTAACGCCGGGGCATGAGGGGCAGGTAACCCCCTGGGGTCAAATTTTTCGCCACCATGTCAAAATGTTGTCTACCTTCAAGCATTTTCGGAAGTCGTTCCCCACAAGATGGACATACAACCATTTTCGGAAGTCGTTCCCCCCAAGATGGACGTAAACATCTGTTGGCTTGTTGTGTAGTAGCTGGACGCAGGTTGGATGCCGATGAACCACACAGCTTCTCAAGGACAGACCCTTCCATGTGTAGTATGCGAAGCTATCTTCATCGTTTAGGAACAGGTCCCCGAGCTGGCTCTCACCGAGATAGTGCGGGATTGAGTCGCCGAGTAGAGCTATACTCCTTGCCATGGTGAAGTATCTAAAAGAGATGACTATGTTCGTTTTGTACTAACTATAAATAATAGAGTTTTCTATCTAAAAAGCGATTTCATTGGTTCAAATTCAAGGTGGGTGCCACAGATATTACACACAAGTGACATGCCATAAATCGCATCTAATGTCAAGTAGAATACCCCAGAAAATAGGTTCAAAATCTTAGACAGGATTTGGCAATAGATATACAGCTTTTGACACCTGAGAATGGAATTTCATGCATGCATTACGAAAGCCACCTCCCCTCTCTGTTTCTTTCTTTCTTTCTTTCATTATTATCATTTACAATCACCACATAACGAAAACTTGTCCATGTAATACACAGAGATTTTTTCAGCAGTAAAATTGAAAATTTCACAGGAACAAAAATTGATACATGTAATTGGATATTTATGCTCAAAACATAGATTGTGGGTACGTTTCGTCGTTGGAGCCTATTTGGCAAGGTGGTTCTAACGAGTACCCACAATCTACCTTTTGCATCAAAAACAAAATATGTATACCCCTGTAAACCTCAGTTTTTCATTATGAAAGTGGGGTTTAAGGAGGTATTTATTTCATAGAGACTTGTTTTCTTGATGAGATAGTGTGGCAATATGACAGATTCTGACAAAGAAATAAAGAGATTATCTTCCCCAGCTATGGAGCTAAAATAGAGCATTATCTATATCAAACTTTGTGGTGATCAATAGCTTCGTACAGCAATCATTTATCATTTGTTAGTTGATCATCTTCATTTTCCAGGCGGGGATAAGAATATGATTTATAATAAAAAGAAGGTAATATTTTTTTTTCTTTCTAATAATTGAATACATCCATCATTTCTTACCTTTCCACCACCACCGTCGAATTGAGGCTTTTCTGTTGGGCCTTTCAGTTGTTGACCATGATGGTCATTTCTTCTGTGGTCACCGCTGCTCTATCCAGGCATTCCTAAAGGCCAGAAAACCACTGATGAAAGGCCACCAGGTGCCCCATATAGGACACTTCAAACTGTTGACTTTGTTTCTGAAATTAAATAATGTAAATAAAGATTTGCCTTGATCTGTAACATAAATACATCATCAGTTACATGATTCGGGATATGCTAACTAGCAGAAGGAAACTTCAAAGCTTTTACATAACATATCAAAGAATTGAGCAGCCTATCCTCCCGAGATGATGAAAAGAAATTGATCAACTCAGTATCAGAAGATAGATAACAAGTAGCCCAAGAGCAATGATCGCTCACCTGAGAGTCAACATTGAAGATGCTGGAGTGGCCACAACACTAAAAATTGATTTTTTAAACATTCAAGGACAGCTAACTCTGCAGTGGCTCAAATTCGAACTCATCCAAGATGTTATGGTTATCCTTGTTTCTTCCAAGAATGAAGAAGATCTGATCAAAATTGAAGGCGCTAGAGTGGCCACAATACAAAATATTGATTTTTTAAACACTCAAGGGCAGCTAACTCCTCAGTTAAAGGTCGGATCTGGATGAAATTCAAACTCATCCGAGATATTGTAGTTATTCTTGTTACCTGCAAGAATGACGAAGATCCACTGAAAACAAAGATGCTAGAGTGGCCACAACACAAAATATTGATTTTTCAAACACTCAAGGGCAGATAACTCCAAAGTCAGAGGTCCGATCTCGCCGAAATTCAAACTCATCCACGATGTTAAGGATGTCCTTGTTACTTCCAAGAATAAAGAAGATCCGAATAAAACTGAAGGCGCTAGAGTGGCCACAACACAAAATATTGATTTTTCACACACTCAAGGGCAGATAACTCTGCAGTCAGAGGTTGGATCTGGTCGAAATTCAAACTCATCTGAGATGTTATGGTTATCCTTGTTACTTTCAAGTATGAAGAAGATTCGATCAAAATTGAAGGCGCTAGAGTGGCCACAACACAAAATATTGATTTTTCAAACCCTCAAGGGCAGATAACTCCGCAGTCAGAGGTCCAATCTGGTCAAAATTCGAACTCATCCGAGATGTTATAGATGTCCTTGTTACTTCCAAAAATAAAGAAGATCTGAATAAAAATAAAGGCGCTAGAGTGGCCACAACACTAAATATTGTTTTTTCACACAGTCAAGGGCAGATAACTCTGCAGTCAAGGGTTGGATCTGGCTAAAATTCAAACTCAACCCGAGATGTTATGGCTATCCTTGTTACTTCCAAGTATGAAGAAGATCCGATCAAAATTGAGGGCGCTAGAGTGGCCAAAACACAAAATAATGACTTTTCAAACACTCAAGGGCAGCTAACTCCACAGTCAGAGGTAGGATCTGGGTGAAATTCAAATCCATCCGAGATATTATAGTTGTCCTTGTTACCTGCAAGAATGAAGAAGATCCAAAGAAAAATAAAGCGCTAGAGTGGCCACAACATTTTTTCCCATTATAAGTCTATGGGGATTTTTCCAGACGCTCAAGGGCAGCTAACTCCGCAATCTGAGGTTGAACCTGGCCGAAATTCCAACTCATTCGAGATGTTATAGTTGTCCTTCTTATTCCCAAGAATGAAGAAGATCCAATCAAAAATTGCTAGAGTGGCCACAACATTTTCCCCATTTTAACTCAATGGGAACTTTCTGTTGCCATGGAAACCAGAGTTCTGATCCGACCTGGCCCAAAACCTCATGCAACCTTTCCCCCTCCTCAATGATGCTTTAGATAAAATTTGATCAGGATTGGCTGTGTTGTCTTAAGAGATATTCAAGATTAAAAGTGTTTATGGACGGACAGATTTCAAGCGAAATGGCAGAAATTGCAATTTTCTGCTTTTCGTCTTATAAGTCAATGGAAACGCATGTAAAGTTTCAGCTTCAGCCTCCTTACAGCCTTTGAGAAGATTTTTAAATATGTTTTCATAAATTCACCCTTACGTTGCTTTAGCAACCAAAATAATTATGCAATTATGACAAAAATTGCCAAAATTGTGGAGGACTAGTCAACAAACATTTAAGTAAAAACCAAAACTCAAATATTTCAAGCGAAATGGCAGAAATTGCAATTTTCCGCTTTTTGTCTTATAAATCAATGGAAACTTTAAGTTGCCATAGCAACCAAAGTAGTGGGACAAGGACAATAAAAAACATAAACTTTGTAGAGGCTAATAACATAAGCATTTATGCAAAGTTTCAGCTTCATCCGCCTTACAGCTTCTGAGAAGAAAATTTTTGAATATTTTTTCGAAAATTTACCCTTTACGTTGCTATAGCAAACAAACGAATAAAGTGATTTTTACAAAAGTTGCTTTAAACGTGAAGGACTACTCAATAAACATTTATGTAAAAACAAAATTCAAATATCCCCAGCCTGACAACGGAAAATGCCAATTTCCACTTTTCTCCATACAAGTCAATGGAAACTTCAAGTTGCCATAGCAACCAGAGTTCTTGTCCGATCGAAATAAAAAACACAAATATTCAAATATTCGTTCCCCACCCCCCCCCCCCCCCCACACACACACACCTGTAGATGCTATATGTGAAATATGAAAAGATTCGGCCTGGCAGCTTCAGAGGAGAAGTCGTTTGAAAATGTTGACGACGACGGACGACGCACAGACGCCGGCTTGACTACTATACTATAAGCACACCTTGTGGGCCTTCGGCTCAGGTGAGCTAAAGATGCAAGAGTATATGCTTTTGTTGTGACTTTGAGCTTTTAATTCAAACAGTCCAGTGTAGTAAGATACACTTGAAAGATCATATAAAGATCAGAACATTGTGGAGCCGATCCAAACAGAAAGTAGCTGAAAGTATGCATGCTATTCTTATGACTTGCACAGATAAACATGGGTATTTTTACAAGAAACATTCTATATTAAGGAATATAGAACATGTGTACTTTTCACCCAGGATTACCTGTTACAGTGAACTCGGAGGTTCGGGGAACTCGGAGGTAAACAATGGCAGGCATCTTAGACTAGGGTCAGTATAATATCAATATTAATATCACATAACGAAAAAATCAGAAAATATTGGTGTTTTGGGCTAAAAGGTATTATAATAAGTAAACCATTTATTAACAGTATGGCCGTCTTTGTCGTCACATTAACATGCTAAAGTATTTTGAACTCAGAATTATGCTCACGCAGCAAGAAACTTTTTTTTATCAAGTAAAATGTGGATGACCAATAACATTTGTCAACAAACTGGCAGCTACATTTCAAAATTTGGGCTTTCTCCATGAGATTTTATGCATCCTTGCGCATGATTACAAAAGGAAAAACTCCACAGGCTTAAAAACATTAAGATGGTGTCACATCTTTTGATACGGGAATTCTCGGAGTAATTTTGAAATGTAATATTGGGAACTCAGAGGGACGGTTTTGGAGATTCGGAGGTATTTCAAAATTTAAAGAGCTGTTTTTCCTCTCTTTTTTCTTGATAATGCTAATCTGAGAGTATATTTGTTTGGATCACTTCCATTTGCCTACGAATTAAGGAAAGGTAAGCACAAAACGTATTATGATTGTTGTGACACGGTAAGTATGTGCACATGCGTATTGGGAAGGGGTGTTTGATGTATACTAGGAAAGGAGATGATCAACAAGCAAGCTACCGTCTATGCAATCTAAACGCCCTTACATCCAGTCTTGTGTGCATTATTTATTTTTATTCACGTTATCGAATGTGGGTACTCGTTAGATCACATGAAAAAATGTCATTTTACAGCTTATAAAATGGCTGATGCTAAATTTTCTTGGCCAACTTTCGATTGGGAGAAATAGGGAGAGGGGAGAATACTTTTGTTAGTGCCCTAGTCTGCGTTTGAACTCGATAGACCTGAAAAACCTTGTGCACACGTTTTTACTTGAACATACAGAATACGGGTTTTCTTTCAAGTGCTGGTGATGCTTTATGTACGCTTTCACAGTTTTAGTTTAAGTTATGGTAACTGAGTGGCCGCCTATTGGGCAATAGCTGCTCACTCGGCTTAAGATATGTTCTCTCAGGATAAGTACCTAATTGTTTTTTCCCTGCCTCAGTTTCGTTGGGGTCGGAATTTCTTTCTGATTACGCCTTTTCCTGATCATTGTCAACTTGTACCTTTTTTCATCTAGATCTCCCTTTTTGACACTTTGAATTATGAGATTATGACAGATTTTGGCAAAATGTTTCAGATGAGTTAAGCTAATTGTGGGACGGTTTTCTGATGCGGTCGCTCAATTTTTAGTATTATTGTCTGATGTCCCTTTCACCTTTACAGGGTTGTTTCAGACATATCGAGACGACTCCATCAATAGGTTGGGCGAACATGGGAGAACTCCAGAATAAATTCCTGACACACCCACAAGCAGAACTTGGCTTGCTCCATTTGTTACCCTGAGAGTGGATTGAACACATGCGGTTTGTGATTGAATGATTAAGAGTGCTTAATGAAATTGACAACATATTCATGCCAAATAATAATACTCTTAAATATGTTAATAATAAGTCCATGCCATACATTTAGGTTAGAGCAACATACATGTAGGTTAGAGTGGCATATTAATGTATATTTGGTACTTTACATATTAACTGGACTGTGTGTCATAAAATTAAATTATAGTTTGCTCCAGAAGCAAAATCACGAGTCATTTTCAATGAACTGACCCTCCGAATTTCTCCATATCCTAAATTTGACGTTACTCCGAGTTATCCAGATCATACCTCTGATAATTACCGTACCCAAAATTGTGATACATCCTACGTTTACCGGGGTAAAAACACTGGATATTTTGCATATATGAAGCTAAAATTTTGCATGATGGTCATTAAGACACTGTATTTTTAGAAACCAGCCGCTGTTTAATGCGAAAATATCGTTAATACTCAAAATTAAGTGGTCCGAATTGAAAGTGCTTTACAATCATGCAATTTCCTGTTTATAGTATTTATTTTTTGATTGAAAATTGACGTGTCAGCTTAAACTGATGGTGCATGCAGGGGCTTCCTCTTCTAAACTTTATATGTGCGATATGTTAAAATTTCTAAAGTGGACGTAAATTGAAAATAAAATAGGATAAATACTACCCCTAGTCGGATTTGCCTTCCATTGTTTACCTCCGAGTTCCCCGAACCTCCGAGTTCCCTGTAACAGGTAATCCTGGGTGATTTTGATAAAGATGGATAGGTGGATGGGCTATTAGCTTTTAAAATGTCTTGATCTGGTACAGATATGCATAACCAGTTACATATTGCTGAACCAAGTCTGACGAGAAAATATGATTATTATTTATGTAGCAAATCATAATTTTAACTGTTACATTAAAGAATAGCATCAGTGTTAAATGACATTTAATAAGCCTACTTCTGGTCTGCCAGTAGCTGGTCCAGGAGTCCATCATTTACCTCTCCCATGTTTTCAAGTGATATAATGGTCTCCTGGGTAAGTGATGGCAACTTTATTATTTTTCCACTGTTGTTCCTTTGGTCTGCTGCTCAGAGCTGCCATGCTGCATTGCTTGTCTGAAATGAGAATCAATGAAATGTGCAATTGACTTCCATATGGACATGATTTATGTTATTTGAACAACTATGGTCGTCTCTATGTATTTTAATATGAAACACCTACTAACAAAGACCAAACTCACAAAATGGCAGTATAAAGGAAGGTACTCAAGAAGGCCTCTGAAGTTCGGAATCTAATTTGCCGACTTCCCTTACCTACATTGTTCTATTTGTCAACCATCAGTTACAATGTCATAATATTCCTATCGTATGAATGATATCCAAAATAAACTTTGGAAACAATAAAGAACCAGAGGACCAATGGTCCTGTAAATGCTCACCTGAGATCTGCTGTATATATCAATAAACATGTTTGAATATTTTTGAAAAAATAGCCCCAGCAGGGGCAGATGAAGCCCTGGGGCCATTTTTTTAAACAATTCATTTGCCAATTTCCTGCAAGTTTTCCCTTCAAATGAAATTTTAACAGTTTTACAAATTCAAATGCATTGGCAATTCATGTTGACCTTGCCCTAAAATAGGTCAATAGGTCACAGGGTTTATATACAAATTGCAGTATGTGAGTCATTGATGCTTCATACCAAGTTTTGTTAAAATCAGTATACTAGTTAAAGAGAAAGTTTTTGAAGGGTTTTTAAATACATTGGTCTCCCATCCTACAGATACTTCTTATAAAATTTGGCTATGATTTGCCAAGGGGTTTCAGAGAAGATGTTTGAATATTATGGCATGTGTGTTGGCCCAGGGTGTGGGCAGATGTGCTCCTGGTGTCCCTTTCTTTTTAGAATCATTGATGTTCAGTCCTACTGCCCATTTCCTGCAAGCTTTTCCCTTTGAATAACACCTTGACAGTTTTCCCCATGTAAATGCATAGGTGACCTAAGTGGACCAGTCCTTGCCGAAAAATAGGTCAGTCATCACAGGGTTAGGATTTATATATACATTGAAGTACATGTACTTTAATCATCAGTTCTTCATGCTAAGCTTCGTTGAAATCTGTCCACCAGTTCCGGAGAAAAAGATGTTTGAAGGGTTTTGTGTTGTAAGGACAGTCCTAAGCTTCAAACAGCAAGTAGCAATAAAAAACAAGTAGCCCAAGGACAACGATTGCTCGCCTGAGAGTCAACAAGTACAGTCACTGGAAAAAGTGTTTTTTTTTTTTTTTTTTTTTTTTTTTTTTTTTTTTACCACATATGGGTATGACGGCCATCTTGGTCATAAGATCCGGATTTTGGGATCAAACTTTTGTTCCCCCTACCAATGTACATAAAATTTAACTTTCATTGAATGAAGAAGATCCGATTAAAATTGAAGGCGCACAAAACAAAACACTGATTTTTCAAATACTAAAGGGCAGCTAACTCCCCAGTCTGAAGTCAGATCTGGCCGAAATTCGAACTCATTCGAGTTATTGTAGTTATTCTTGTTACTTGCAAGATTAAAGAAGATCCACTGAAAAACAAAGATGCTAGAGTGGGCACAACACAAAATATTGATTTATCAAACACTCAAGGACAGATAACTCCGCAGTCAGAGGTCGGATCTGGTCGAAATTCAAACTCATCAGGGATATTGTAGTTATCCTTGTTACCTGCAAGAATAAAGAAGATCCACTGAAAAACAAAAATGCTTGAGTGGCCACAACACAAAATATTGATTTTTCAAACATTCAAGGGTAGATAACTCCGCAGTCAGTGGTCAGATCTGGTTGAAATTCAAACTCATCAGATGTTATAGATGTCCTTGTTACTTCTAAGAATAAAGAAGATCCAAATAAAACTGAAGTTGCTAGAGTGGCCACGACACTAAATATTGATTTTTCACACTGTCAAGGGCAGATAACTGCAGTCAAGGGTCTGATCTGGCTAAAATTCGAACTCATCCAAGATGTTATGGCTATCCTTGTTACTTCCAAGTAAGAAGGAGATCAGATTAAATTGAAGGCGCTAGAGAGGCCACAACACTAAATATTGATTTTTCAAACACTCAAGGGCAGATAACTCCGCGGTTAGAGGTCGGATCTGGTGGAAATTCAAACTCATCTGAGATGTTACGAATGTCCTTGTTACTTCCAAGGGAATAAAACTGAAGGCGCTAGAGTGGTCACAACACAAAATATTGATTTTTCACAGTCAAGGGCAGATAACTCTGCAGTCAAGGGTCGGATCTGGCTGAAATTCGAACTCATTCGAGATGTTATTACTATCCTTTTTACTTCCAAGTATGAAGAAGATCCGATCAAAATAGAAGGCGCTAGTGTGGCCACAACACAAAATAATGATTTTTCAAACACTAAAGGGCAGTTAACTCCACAGTCAGAGGTTGTATCTAGCTGAAATTCAAACTCATCCAAGATGTTATAGTTGTCCTTATTACCTGCAAGAATGAAGAAAATCCACTGAAAAATAATGGCGCTACAGTGGCCACAACATTTTTCTCATTATAAGTCTATGGGGATTTTTCCAGACCCTCAAGGGCAGCTAACTCCGCAATCTGAGGTCGAACCTGGCCAAAATTTGAACTCATCCGAGATATTATGGTTGTACTTGTTATTCTCAAGAATGAAGATCCAATCAAAAATGAAGTTGTTAGAGTGGCTACAACATTTTCCCCATTATAACTCAAAGGGAGATATCTGTTGCCATGGAAACCAGAGTTCTGATCCGACCTGGCCCAAAACCTAATGCAGCCTTTCCCCCTCCTCAATGATGCTTCAGATAAAATTTGTTTGTGATTGGACTTGTTGTCTTAGAGATATTAAAGATTGAAAGTGTGAAAGGATGCACCGCACGCACGCACCGACAGATGGACGCCAGCTCGACTACTATACTATAAGCTCACCTTGAGAGCTTTCGGCTGACGTACGCCAGCTTGACTACTACACTATAAGCTCACCTTGTGAGCAAATCCATGGTTTTCACTTTTTCTCATGTAAAAGCCTATGTTTCCAAAATTGACCTTGCTGTTAATAGGTCAAGGTCATCCTATGGTCATCATTTGATCAAACTTTGATGGGCTGGAGTCCCAAATGCTACATACCAAGTTTCGTGAAAATCAGCCTGCTGGTTCTGGAGAAGACTTTTGAAAGGTTTTTACCATATATGGGCGTGGCGGTCATCTTGGTAATGTGACCCAAATTTTGCAATCAAACTTTTGTTCCCCATACCCATGGATGCTCCACATAAAAGGTGGTGTTACAGATGTGCCCACGCATGGATTTTCTTTAAATTTTAGACATAAGTAGGTCATCATATATGAGCTATGAAAATGTATATATTGAATAAAATAATTAATGATAGGACTCAGGAGGCAACCCTGGCTCACTCCCACAATGACATGATACCTGCCCTCATCTTTGTGTGCCCTAAATCTTCAGTTTTATAATTTTCTAAGATTTGTCATGTCGATTGGCTCGAGAACATCCCAGGTATTATACTTATACCGTAAAAACATTTTACAGAAGTATTATATTGATTTCCTGATTAAATGATTATAAAATTTCTCAATTTTTCCTCTAAAATTTATAAAAATTACCAACTTCAACTTCAAAGATAAGTATGTTCCAGTCTTTGTCAAGATATCATACTTGCAGAAAAATATGTCATATATGTCTTCTTGATTTGCGCAAAATTTCATGATATTCTAAAACCGGTAACATTGTCATTTTTCACATTATATACATGTAGGTCACTTTCCATAATTTTAACAAAATGTTGAAATTACTCCAAAACATCACAAAAAGGTTTTGGATTATGATCATTATGCACATTTCTGACACACATTGTGCTAAGACAATCCTGAATGGCATACATTTAGTTATGTTCATGTATATGAGTGGCCATCTGTTGGGAAATAGCCGTTCTCTTGTCAAACTGTACATTCTCTTTGTACAAGTAACTATTTGTTATTTCGCTTGTTTTCCCAATGGGAGTTAATTGCAGCAGCTCCTGGCTTACTTTTGCCAAAAAAGATGTTATTCGTGATGGTCATCAACCATCTGTTTTTCACACTTGACTGTTTTCTTTAGGTTTAGAACAATATAAAGTAATTTTAAAGTAGCAGTGAGAATTTGCCTTCAGTTGAATCAATTCTAAAAGCTCTAAATTATTCTAATGAGGAAATAATAGAGGATGTTTGATAATCAGATGTTATGCTTCTCATATAGGAGTGAGACAGGGAGATCCATATTGACTTGTCTAGTGATAAATTGAATATGATATAAATATTTCTTACTCCTAGACCAGTAGTATTTTATTGTAAAATGACACAAGTGGAAATATAGACAAATGTTCACTGTACATGTATATTACTTTAACATACCAATTCGATGCTTTAAGAATTTTTTAGAGGGAAAGCTAGAGTACCTCTTATATCCCTTACTGTACTCAAATTTTAAAACTTTGATTTTTCAACACGATCTGATTTCGTCCTTACATGAGATTAAAACAGACCATAAATTCAGTAAAGTCATATGCCATGAGAAACTTTAAGCCTTCAGTCAAATGCAACATCATTGCATTTCATATGTTACCCACATATGTTACTCGCTTGCAAAATAAATATTAAACCAAAATCTTTTGTAAATGTATGCATTTAGGCTAATTATGAAGTATGCTTCATCGTTAAGGCAAATCCTTTTCCTATATTCACATTCCTATGGATCTTATTCAGCCTTTTAAACGTATATTGTTCGTTACATACATTACATCCTTCAAAACTTATTATTAAAGTTAATATTTTCTCAGTAAAAATAAATTTATTAAAATGCATTCTGTTATATCCTGACAAACAGCTTGTAGACAATGATTTTCGTTTCATACAAATACAAACATTAATCTTGCATATTATGTGTTCTTAACGATTACACAATCCGGCTAAGTACTAAGATAGGGTTTGCATCAAAATAAAACATTCAATGATGAATAAACGTCAGAAAACAGATTAAGTAATGAGCTTATAATCTTTTCTTAAGACTAATATCATGGTACATGTATTGTGATGTTCAATGAAATGTAATTTCTTAATTTGTGAGTTTTGTAACATGCTAATTAAATATGGATAAGATGAATGCAATTGAACAACCCCGTAGTTTAGCACGTGTTTTAACTAGTTATATATAAGAGCTGTCGCAGGACAGCGTGCTCGACTGCTTCTGACCTTTGTCAAACATAAGGTCAAACCCGACCAGTAACCCACAGCATTATGCTCATACATCTTTTTGCCTTGATGCAATAAGGCAAATCACTGAACCATGAAAGTTAACTATAACTACCTAAGATTTAGAGGTCTCACTCACATTGTGAAAGAAGTGTGTTCATATACCAACTGAGTGCCAAGACACAAGGCAAAATCACTGAAGCGTGAAATAAGATCACACTGACCTATAAGTATTTCAGGGTCAAAGGTCTAGTGATACTTACTCATAATGTGAAAGAAATATGATCATTATACCCATTCAGTGTTGAGATATAAAGCAAAATCACTGAACCATGAAATTAGGTCATAGTGACCTATAAGTATGTTTGGGTTAAAGGTCTGGTCATACTCATTCATAATCAGAAATAAGTATGAAAAAATACCAACTGAGTGTCAAGATATAAGGCAAAATCACTGAACCATGAAATTAGGTCACAGTGACCCAGGAATACTTTACGGTCAAAGGTCTTGTCATACTCATACATATCGTCCATATACCAATTGAGTGCCGAGATATAAAGGAAAATCACTGAACCGTGAAATTAGGTCATACTGACCTAGGACTACTTTAGGGTCAAAGGTCTTGTCATATGCAAACATAGTGTGAAAGAAGTTTGGTCATAAACCACTTGAGTGTTGAGATATAAGGCAAAGTCACTGAACCGTGAAATTAGGTCACAGTGACCTATAAGTATATTGGGGTCAAAGGTCTGGTCATACTCACTCATAATCTGAAAAAAGTATGAAAATATACTAATTGAGTGTCAAGATATAAGGTAAAATCACTGAACCATGAAATTAGGTCACAGTGGCCTAGGACTACTTCAGGGTCAAAGGTCTTGTCATATGCAAACATACTTAGAAAGAAGTTTGTTCATAAACCATTTGAGTACCGAGATATAAGGCAAAATCACTGAACCATGAAATTAGGTCACAGTGACCTATAAGTATATTTGGGTCAACGGTCTGGTCATACTCACTCATAATCTGAAAAAAGTATGAAAATATACTAATTGAGTGTCAAGATATAAGGCAAAATCACTGAACCGTGAAATTAGGTCACAGTGACCTATAAGTATATTGGGGTCAAAGGCCTGGTCGTACTCACTCATAATCTGAAAGAAGTAAGAACATATACTAATTGAGTGTCAAGATATAAGGCAAAATCACTGAACCATGGAAAGTAGGTCAACCGACCCTTACCGTCATGACACACAAGTCAGTGTCACAAAGTCAAAAGATGAATGACCAACCATCTTCCTAAGTTGTTTCTATTAAGAAATAAAAAGAAAAAAAAAATCGGGGAGTTC
Organism: Rugalucina vietnamica; assembly: GCA_964017185.1. Classification (NCBI taxonomy): domain Eukaryota; kingdom Metazoa; phylum Mollusca; class Bivalvia; order Lucinida; family Lucinidae; genus Rugalucina; species Rugalucina vietnamica. Next base: position 237,947 of record OZ024880.1, on the reverse strand, counting down.
TAGATTTTGACCTCTAGCCCCGCCCCCCTGACTCCGACCCAGAGGTTCAATGTCATGGAACCTAAAGTGTATGAAGTATGAATGCTTTATGATAAGTTGTTGTCAAGATATGGACTCCTTGTAAAAGTTACACAGCAGTACATCTATTTTTTACAGTGTTCTAGTTTTTAACCTCCAGCCCCACCCCCCAGGCATGGACCCAGAGATCCGATGCCATGAAATGAAACTCAACCCTACAGGGTACCTATGGTCCGAGTATGAAAGCCCTCTGATAAAAAGTTTTCAAGATATAGACTTCTAGAATACTATATCACAGAAAAGCCATTATTATTAATGGTGTTCTAGATTTTAACCTCTAGCCCCACCCCCTGGCATGGACCCAGGGATCTGATGCCATGGAATGAAAGCCGACCCTACAGGGTGTCAATGGCCCAAGTATCAATGCTTTCTGATGAGTGGTTGTCAAGATATGGACTTCTAGAAAACTTTAACACAAGAATTGCCATTTTTGAAGGTGTTCTAGATTTTAACCTCCAGCCCCACCCCCTGGCCTGGACCCAGGGGCCCGATGCCATGGAATGAAAGCTAACCCTACAGGGTATCTATGGTCCAAGTATGAATGCTTTCTGATGAGTGGTTGTCAAGATATGGACTTCTAAAAAACTTTAACGCAAGTGTGACGCGCACGGGAACGCGCACGCGCACGCGCACGCGCACGGGAACGGGAACGTGGACGACCGGGGTGACTGCAATAGCTCTATGCACTTCGTGCAGTCGAGCTAATAACATCCTTTTAAAATAAGAAGAAAAAGTTAAACTCCTTAAGATCGTATCATATATTATTTACAGTACATGTTTGCGCTAAATGTAACATATGTAACAGATTTAAAAGGTTTCTTAGACAACTTCTGAATTCAGGAAGATTAATAATATTGGATTTTAAACCCTGCAGTCATACTAATGTGATGTTTAAAACACAAAACTTTATTGAAATCTATAAATTCTTTTAAGTCTGTCCAAACGGTAACTTACGTAACAGATTATAAGGTTTGTGGGATGGGTTTCATCAAAAACATGCTATAATAATATAAATTGCTCATAATAAGCTTACAAGAAAATTCCTACAGTCATCAATAATTTATTAAAGTACTTTGTAATTATTGGTGAACAACTTCACATTTTGATGAATAAGGGTCATGTGTAATTAATGTAACAACGCACCATGTTACCGGTCCACGATTCTCATGAAATTTCACGAATTTATTTCTTACATATGTGGGCAGTTTTTATATTAAAATGGTGTCTTGACAAAGACTGGAACAGAGAAAATTTTAAATTCAAAGTCTACCTATTTTAAAATAAGCTGGTGAAAATTGGGGTTACATGTACATAAAAATGTCTGCTTCGCCACTATCTTGATACTTACAAAGTCATTTATAGTATCAGCAAACTAACCAATGACTACTTTGATTCTGGATAGATTTCAACATTTGCTTCATGAATCGTTGATCACTACAGAAATGTTTAAACTGGGGTACCCTCAGCCATGGTAGTGACGTCATATATTACGTCATAATTTGCCAATGGAATTACATTTACAAGGGAATACACCATTATTATAGCAGTCATAACTAAGACAATTAATGCACATAATTTCATAAAATTCCATGCGTGGGCAAACTACCTTGTTAATTTCCCATACCCTGTAACAGGCCCTTTCACTTTGATTGGTCAAGCGGTTTTAGAGAAGAAGATCTTTGAAAAGTGTGTATGGATGACAGACCCGCCAAGGTCAAGAGATGACCTTGACCTAAATAAATCACATACCTTCATCTACTCTATTATTTGTTTACATCTACCACTTTTGAGGTCTCAGGCTGCAATACTTTTCTAAAAATCCATAGTTTTCACTTTTTCCCATGTAAAAGCCTATGTTTCCAAAATTGACCTTGCCATAAAATAGATCAAGGTCATCCTAGGGTCATTATATGATCAAACTATGATGGGCTGAGTCCCAAATGCTACATACCAAGTTTCGTGAAAACTGGCCTGCCAGTTCTGGAGAAGAAGATTTTTGAAAGATTTTTACCATACATTGGGGTGGTGGCCATCTTGGTCATGTGACCCAGATCTCGCGATCAAACTTGCGTTCCCCCTACCCATGGATACTCCGCATAAAAATTTCACTTTGATTGGCCAAGTGGTCTCAGAGAATTTTTCCCGTGTGAAAACCTGTTTCCAAAGAAGATCTTTGGAAAGTGTGAATGGGTGACAGACCCGCCAAAGTCAAGAGATGACCTTGACCTAAATGAATCACATACCTTCATCTACTCTATTATTTGTTTACATCTACCACTTTTGAGGTCTCAGGCTGCAATACTTTTCTAAAAATCCATAGTTTTCCCTTTTTCCCATGTAAAAGCCTATGTTTCCAAAATTGACCTTGCCATAAAATAGGTCAAGGTCATCCTAGGGTCATCATTTGATCAAACTGTGATGGGCTGAAGTCCAAAATGCTACGTACCAAGTTTCGTGAAATTGGCCTGCCGGATCTGGAGAAGAATATTTTTGAGTGATTTGTACTATATATGGGCGTGGCGGCCATCTTGGTCATGTGACCCAGATTTTGCGATCAAACTTTTGTTCCCCCTACCCATGGATGACTACATAAAATTTCACTTTTATTGGCCAAGCGATTTCAGAGAAGATCTTTGAAAAGTGCGTATGGACGACAGACCAGCCAAGGTCAAATGATGACCTTGACCTAAATGAATCAGATACCTTCATCTACAGTACAGTCCAGGGGATTTTCACCAGCCCGCCCTAACCCCCGGAGAGGGGGCTGCAAGAAAAAGGATTAAAATTTTAACATCCACCGCGGAAACGCCCTACTCGGCGGGATTGCGGAGTTTCTGCGACGGGGTAAAGAAGTAGAAATTTTATCGTCCGCGCCTACCTGTATTTTTTTGTCTCTAACTTTCCACCGCGGACCCGCGGTGGAATGAGGATGAATAAGGAAAGTGGGCGGGGCTTGTTTTCAATTTAATGTAATGCATACTTGTACTTAGACCCGAGTTTAAATCTAATTCGATTATTATTTTTGTTTCATGTATCTTAATTAAAAATACACGTTTACGATCATAAAGTGTAAATGCATTTCTGTCAAGAAAGAGAGAGAGAGAGAGAGAGAGAGAGAGAGAGAGAGAGAGAGAGAGAGAGAGAGAGAGAGAGAGAGATTTTATTTTCATGTGACAATAATAGACACAAGGTTAACATAGGTAATTGCTTACCTGTCAATCATTATGACGTCATTACTTTTCATTGGAAATTCTCCGCAAACCCGCAGTGGGATTATACAGGTAACGGGAGGATCCTTCGCGGATCCGCCGCGGGATTAACATATTCCGCGGTGGGATTATAAGCGGACAGGTGAGCGGGATTGCGGGGGGGGCTCAGAGAAATCGTCCGCGGGGGTGGGCGGGCTGGTGAAAATCCCCCTGGACTGTACTGTACTCCATTAGTTGTTGGCATCTACCACTTTTCAGGTCTCAGGCTGCAATAGTTTTCAAAAAATCTATAGTTTTCACTTTTTCCCATGTAAATGCCTATGTTTCCAAAATTGACCTTGCCATAAAATAGGTCAAGGTCAATCTAGGGTCATCAGTTGCTCAAACTATGATGGGCTGGAGTCCAAAATGCTACATACCAAATTTAGTGAAAATCAGCCTGCTGGTTCTGGAGAAGATTTTTGAGTGGTTTTTACCATATATGGGCATGGTGGCCATCTTGGTCATGTGACCTGGATTTCGCGATCAAACTTTCGTCCCCTCTATTTATGCTCCACATAAAATTTCACTTTCATTGGCCATGAGGTTTCGGAGAAGAAGATCTTTGAAAAGTGTGTATGGACGACAGACCTGCCAAGGTCAAGAGATGACCATGACCTAAATTAATCACATACCTTCATCTACTCCATTAGTTGTTTGCATCAACCACTTTTCAGGCTTCAGGCTTCAATAGTTTTCAAAAAATCTATATTTTTCACTTTTTTCCCATGTAAAAGCCTATGTTTCCAAAATTGACCTTGCCGTAAAATAGGTCAAGGTCATCCTAGGGTCATCATTTGATGAAACTATGATGGGCTGGATATGGGCTTGGCAGCCATCTTGGTCATGTGATCCAGTTTTCAGGATCAAACTTTCGTCCCTCTACCCATGGATGCTCCACATCATATTTCACTTTGATTGGCCAAGCGGTTTCATAGAAGAAGATCTTTGAAGTGTGTAAGGACAACAGACCTGCCAAGGTCAAGAGATGACCTTGACATAAATTAATCACACACCTTCATCTACTCCATTAGTTGTTTGCATCTACCACTTTTCAGGTCTCAGCCTGCAATAGTTTTCAATAAATCCAAAGTTTTCACTTTTTCCCACTTAAATGCCTATGTTTCCAAGATTGACCTTGCCATAAAATATGTCAAGGTCATCCTAGGGTCATCATTTGATCAAACTATGATGGGCTGGAGTCCCAAATGGTACATACCAAGTTTCGTGAAAATCGGCCTGCCGGTTCTGGAGAAGAAGATTTTTGAGTTCTTTTTACCATATATGAGAGTGGCAGCCATCTTGGTCATGTGACCCAGATTTTGCAATCAAACTTTCATTCCCCATATCCATGGAGGCTCCACAGAAAATTTCACTTTGATTGGCCCAGCGGTTTCAGAGAAGAAGATCTTTGAAATTGTGGACGCCGGACTGATTGGTATACTATAACCTCACCTTGTGAGCCTTCTGCTCAGGTGAACTAAAAAAAATGAACAAGACTCCTCATGTATAGTCAGCTTAGACCAACATGTACAACTTAACTTGATTTATCTATAAGACTTGTGTCTAGCATAGATCACTATGAGATAGATCTGCTGGCGATGCAGTCTCTCTATGGCTCCAGGGTTAACATTCAGAAGACACTGAACACCCTGGACGGAAATAATTCTAACATTTAAGACAAAATATCAAGGAGATTTTATGAATGTTTTAACATCTCAACAGATTTACCTTTTGTACCTTATGTGGATTCATCGTATGACGTTGCTGTTTTCCATGTAATAAAAGTGTTATGACCACACGTGTAATTTAACACTTACGACGTTTGTAACAACAATGTTAATTTTCATTTAAAATTTGTCTTCTGTGACGGCAATAAAAGTCTATTTCAAAAGTCATACGATAAAACAAATCTTACACTCATCGAAGACTTGTTTAATATATTTCATATGAAATGACCACTCGTATAACATCCTCTATAGAATGATCCTGGAAAAAAACTGTTAGAACAAACCTGAGTCATTGTCTGAAAGGCTTGCAAGAAGCTCTTTCTGGATGATCTTTGAAACCACAATGACTGGAGAGCCTCCAAGTTCCTCAATTGCCTCCTTGGATGAAAAACCGGCAGTCCAAGTCATCACGTCTTCTGTGGTCTCAACATTTCCATTCCCTGGAAGTTGAAAAGTAGCAGTCAAAGAGATTTGATTCTGTGATTTATGACCAATTTTATCATCAGAATAGTGTAGTACGCATGTTAAAACCACATATGTCCAATAGCTGAAGAATATAAACCAGAGGACTAATGGTCCTGTAAAAGCTCACCTGAAATCTGGGACATGCGATATCAGCTGACCTTGCAAGGTCAAGGTCATCTGGGGGTCAAGATTATACAAACTTTGTAGACCTCCATTCACTGATGCTTCAGGCAAAGTTTCAAAATGATAGGCCTTCCGGTTCTGAAGAATAAGATTTATAGCTATTAAAGACTATTTATAGTCATCGTGTCCATCTTGGTCATGTGACCTTGACCGTTTATATTAACTTTCATTCCCCTTTCCTAACACTGCTCCACATAAAGTTTGGCTTTGACTGTCCAAGCGGTTTCAGAGAAGAAGATGTTTGAATATTATGGTCATATACATGTAAATAGTCCAAGGGGTAGGGGCAGACAACCCCCTTTGGACATTTTTTCCATAAACATAAATCTTCTGTCTATTTGCATACGCCCAGCAAAGTTCCCACAATTTAATTACATTTTACTAATTTTCCCCATTCAAATGCATGGGCAACCTATGTTGGCCTTGCAATAAAATAGGTCAAGGTCATACAAAGGTCATGATTTATTAAAACATTGTAGAGCTCCTATCCCTGATGCTTCATGCCAAGTTTCAAAATCATAGGTCTGCTGGTTCTAGAGAAGAAATTTTTAAAGGTTTTTGCTATTTATAGTCATGGTGGCCATCTTGGTCATGTGACCTTGACCATTTATATAAACTTTCATTCTCCCTTCCTAACAATGCACCACGTGGCGTTTGGCTTTAATTGGTGAAACAGTTTCAGAGAAGATACATGTATATTGCCCCAGGTGGGGGCAGACCTGGCCCTGGGTTCCATTTTTTTTTTTCAGAATCATAAATCTTCTGTCCATTTGCACATTTCCATAATGTTATTCCCTTAAAATGACATTTTGACAATTTTCCCCATTCAAATGCATGCACAACCTAGGTTGACCTTGCCATAAAATAGGTCAAGGTCATCCCAAGGTCATGATTTATATAAAATTCATAGAGCTACTCCCCCTGATGCTTCACGCCAAGCTTCAAAATCATAGGCCTTCTGGTTCTTGAGAAGATTTTTAAAGGTTTTTGCTATTTACAGCCATGGTGGCCATCTTGGTTATGTGACCTTGACCATTTATTTAAACTTTTGTTCCTCCATCCCAAGGATACTACAGATTTGATTGGTCAAGTGGTTACTGAGAAAATTTATTTTTATACTTAATTTGTAAATGAGCTTTGGCCAAAACACACTTCATAAGCTCAAAATGTTCAGGGTACCCACGCTTTTGTCAAAACCAAATTCCAGGACTTTTCCAGGACTTTTCCATGCCAGATGAGTAATTTTCAAGGTCTGATCACAACAAAATTCCAGGACTTTTCCAGGATCGTCAAATTTATAACTCGCAACAAGAAACAGTTTTTCTTATCTGAAACATTGGGAGTAAGGATTTGACTTTGCACGTTCTTAACTTTGAGAAACTATGTTTAAACAAACCTTTTCTCGAAATTAGAAAACGCATCCGCGTTAACTTTGATCCGTGTGTATTCGGACTCCCTCGGCCAAACCGATTATTTCCCTTGTTCGGTTGGGTATGAAAGCCCCATCCGAGCTGTATATAAGACGGTACCACAAAAAAGACCGGAGTATAGCGTCGCACCCGAAAATATGATCAACAACATGTATTTATTTGAAATGCGAAAACAGCATATTGCATTTAAAGTTGTGATGTTGTACATGTATTTCCAAATATTCAGAGTTTCTATGCACGTTTTAAACTTTTCTGTTCTTAGCATTGTCGTCAGTTCGACTCTTCCTTTCTTCTTTGTGAACCAGCTTTATCTGCGTTTCTCAGTCTGTTACATCCTTTCCAAATATGCTACAGACCAAGCACCTAGCGTTTTATAGCTCTATTGAAGGATCCACTAAATTATCTTTTAAACAATAAGAGCTGTCGCAGGACAGCGTAGCTCGCCTGACTTGTGCTTTGTCACTACATCTGTTTAAATCTATGACCCATGACCTTGACCTCAAGGTCACTCAGGTGGGTCATGATGGTACAACATAAAACTTCAGACCAATGCAAAGTATCAACTTGATCAATCTACATGTTCAAGAGATATAGAATTATAAAAACATTAACCAAAACTTAAACACAAAACTTCCAAGTCCGTGACCCTGACCTCAAGGTCATCCAAGTGAGTTATGATGTACAGCATAAAAGCCGAGACCAATATCTATCAACATGCAAGTATCAACTTTATCCATCAACATGTTCAAGAGATTTAGACTTTAACCAAAAAATTTAACACAAAATTTCTAAGTCTGTGACCTTGACCTCAAGGTCACCCAGGGTAGGTCATGATGGTACTGCATAAAACTTCAGACCAATATCTACCAACATGCAAAGTATCAACTCGATCAATCAACATGGTCAAGAGATATAGACTTACAAAAACTTAAATCAAAAACTTAAACACAAAATTTCTAAGTCTGTGACCTTGACCTCAAGGTCACCAAGAGTGGGTCATGATGGTACTGCATAAAACTTCAGACCAATATCTAGTAACATGCAAAGTATCAACTCAATCCATCCATATGGTCAAGAGATATAGACTTACAAAAACTTTAACCAAAAACTTAAACACAAAATTTCTAAGTCTGTGACCTTGACCTCAAGGCACCCAGGGTGGGTCATGATGGTACTGCGTAAAACTTCAGACCAATATCTAGCAACATGCAAGGTATCAACTCAATCCATCTATATGGTCAAGAGATATAGACTTACAAAAACTTTAACCAAAAACTTAAACACAAAATTTCTAAGTCTGTGACCTTGATCTCAAGGCACCCAGGGTGGGTCATGATGGTACTGCGTAAAACTTCAGACCAATATCTAGCAACATGCAAAGTATCAACTCAATCCATCTATATGGTCAAGAGATATAGACTTACAAAAACTTTAACCAAAAACTTAAACACAAAATTTCTAAGTCAGTGACCTTGACCTCAAGGTCACCCAGGGTGGGTCATGATGTTACTGCGTAAAACTTCAGACCAATATCTAGCAACATGCAAAGTATCAACTTGATCCATCAACATGGTCAAGAGATATAGACTTATAAAAAACTTTAACCGAAAGTGTGACGCCGACGCGGACTCACACGTAAACGTAAACACGCACGACCGAGGTGACTACAATAGCTCTATGCACTTCGTGCAGGCGAGCTAAAAATGCAGTCCTGTTTTCTTCTTTATTATATTGAAACTGTAAATGTTACGTGTACTTTCATTTAGTGGTGTAGATTGATTTGCTTCCCTCCTTTTATTCTGCTAAATCAATATGTAACAATTACATTAAACTGATGTTTTGATCAGTACAGAAGATCTCAGTAGTATTATAATTTCGTAGGACACATACGCCCCAGTAATATATTGCGGTGTCAAAACAAAACACGAACATTAAATTGCGATGTAAACTACATAAAATGATCAAAACATTCAGTACTGTATTTGCAGCACTGGAATGCTGCTGCAGCAAGAGAACATTAAAGTATAAACATAGTGGTCCTCTTGGTCACCATCTTCTTTTATTGTTATCATGTTGGGTAAGGTATAATACAAAAATACTTTGTTTGTCAACATTATCTGAACATTTGAATTACAAAACATTTGAATTACAAAACATTGAGCAAATGCAACAATGGAATGCTGATTCAATTAGAAATTATGTACATATATATTATGATTATGGCGGCCATCTTGGCCACCGTTTTGGCTCATTTTTATGATGTGGGAATAAACAACCAGAGGACCAATGGTCCTGTAAACGCTCACCTGAGATCTGCTGCATATACCAATAAACATGTATGAATATTATGGTATTTTATTCCAGTGCAGGGGCAGATGAAGCCCTTGGGCCATTTTCTTTTTTCTGAATCTTCAATATTCTGTCCATTTGCCAATTTCCTGCTGGCTTTTCCCTTCAAATGACATTTTAACAGTTTTCCCAATTCAAATGCATAGGCAACCCATGTTGACCTTGCCATAAACTTGGTCAAGGTCATCACAGGGTCCTGATTTATATATACATTAAAGTACTTTAGCCATCGATGCTTCATGCCAAGTTTCCTTGAAATCAGTCTATTGGTTTCAGAGAAGAAGGTTTTTGATGGGTTTTTACCATATATGGGCATGGCGGCCATCTTTGTCATGTGACCTAGATTATTTATATACACATTGATTCACCCATTCTATAGATGCTTCACAAAAAATTTGGCTTTGATTGGCCAAGTGATTTCAGAGGAGAAGACGTTTGAATATTATGGAAATATACATGTATACTGCCGCGGGGTGGGGGCACATGAGCCCCTGGGGTCCAATTTTTTTCAGAATCATTAATATTCAGTCCTACTTCCCATTTCCTGCAAGACTTTCACTTTAAATTACATTTTAAAAGTTTTCCCCATTCCAATGCATTGGTGACCTATGTTGACCTTGCCGTAAAATAGGTCAAGGTCATCACAGGGTCATGATTTATATACACATTGTAGTGCTTGAGCCATCAATGCTTCATGCCAAGTTTTGTTGAAATCGGTCCACCGGTTCTGGAGAAGAAGATTTTTGAAGGGTTTTTACCATATATGGGCATGGCGGCCATCTTGGTCATGTGACCTGGATTATTTATATACACATTGGTTCCCCCTTCCCATAGATGCTTCATGTAAAATTTGGCTTTGATTGGCCAAGCGGTTTCAGAGAAGAAGATGTTTGAATATTATGATAATATACATGTATATTGCCCCGGGGTGGGGGCGGATGAGCCCCTGGTGCCCAATTTATTTCAGAATCATTAATATTCAGTCCTACTGCTCATTTTCTGCAAGATTTTTCCTTTAAATGACAATTTAACAATTTTTCCCATTCAAATGCAAAGGCGACCTATGTTGACCTTGCCGTAAAATAGGTCAAGGTCACCGCAAGGTCATGATTTATATACACATTGTAGTGCTTGAGTCATCGATGCTTCATGCCAAGTTTGGTTGAAATCGGTCCAGTGGTTCCGGAGAAGAAGATTTTTGAAGGGTTTTTACCATATATGGGCATGGCGGCCATCTTGGTCATGTGACCTGGATTATTTATATACACATTGGTTCCCCCTTCCCATAGATGCTTCATGTAAAATTTGGCTTTGATTGGCCAAGCGGTTTCAGAGAAGAAGATCTTTGAAGATTGTGGACGACGGACGGACGGACGACGGACGACGGACGACGGACGGACGACGGAGCATGGGTATACTATAAGCTCACCTTGTGAGCCTAACGGCTCAGGTGAGCTAATAAACCATGCTGCTCAAAACATTATATGAGTATTTCAACGCATTACGTTTAGTATATAATTATCACAGGAATGGTGTTTTAATCAGAGAACGCAATCTTTTAAATTATAATTATGGTGGCCATTTTGGTTGCCATCTTTTTTTCTTTGTTATGATGTGGGGTCATAATTGAAAACCAAACACATTAGGTACAACAAAATTTACTTTCAAGCACAATACACTGTTTTATGCAGGACGAATGCCGTTTTACTAGGAAATATTGCTTTTAGTATGATTGTGGCAACCATCTTGTCCACCATCTTGCCATGGGGGTTAAAACTTAGAATTATCAATTTAAAATTGTTTACAGCATAATTTGAGCATTTTAAACGCAGAGAAATGAGTATATTAAACCCTGGGGTGCTGTTTTCTTGTACAGTGGTGTTATGGCTAAAAACCCACTTTTGCACAGTTCGCGCTGATCACTTGAGATTTTTCGCGGCGAAACCACCGCGAAATTTCACCGGCCAAGGGAAAATTTAAACGTTTAATCGGTTATTTTTTTCGCCGCGAAAATCAGATTTTCGCGGTGAAATTCCGCCGTGTTTCGCGGCGAAATTTGTTTTTTAACGTTTACAACAGGTAAGTAAAAATTTCCTATTTCGCCGCGAAACACTGCGAAATACCTGTAAATGTTAACATAAAATAATTAATTTTTAATTTAATGACAAAACTATGATTCATCTGTTCCATGTATAGATCGTTATTTACGTGCACATAATATGTACGATTATACATGTATCGAAATGAAAAACGTGCATAACGCGACTTTGCCAATGGTTTTTCGTACGTGGTACGATAGCGTAATCACGGATAGACGAAAATAATTATAACGTAATGCGCCAGCTCGTTGAATCTAACTTTGTTGTGTGTTTGTTTGAATAGATGCTTTACGTCCTAATCAACAGCAATGGTCATGTCGGGACGCTGCCTCCATTTTGTGGGACGTTTTTGAAATATAACAATCCCTCTAAGCCAATACTGCTTATATGTATGGATTGTTTTACTTGAAACCATTTTTCCTAGGCAGGCACAGACCTGAGCGGTAAGCCAGTAATCAGATGATCAGCCAATAGCTTATAAGTATTGCCTGGAGGCACAAGCAGCGTATATATTTGTTTAGGTCCCAATAGGCAGGGGCCATCTAACTTTGTGCCTTGTTTTGTAGCACAAACATTGTCTAAAGGGTAATGCTAAATAAACAGTTAGATTCCTTACTTTCTTTTTGTTAATTTTCCTGAACTACGATAACTTAATTTGAGCTCAACCATGTAAAAACGACACAACAAACAGAGGCATATTGACATTTGGGCACCCTCTATGAATGCCAGCATAAGACAAATCGCAATCATATCGATTTATACATTATACTTGCCTTGTAGAAGTACAACTAGCGAAGATCAGTTTAACAGGTGACAACACTTTCAGGGTAATACATGTATACCGGTTTTGCTCAAGTACGAAACCCAACGAATATAGGAATCAAACACAGGACATTTAGATTCCGGTCAATTCCTCTAATCCACCACTAGGCTTCTGCGCTCAACTTTGTTCTAATTAATCTAATGCGGATGCGCTCATATTGCCACGGTGCGTACACGGCCCTTACTGTATTTATGTGTTCAAAAATAAACTGAAAACTTCATATACTGATGTCAGTATTTTGTTTTAAACACAGTATCTTCCCCTTTCTAGTGTATTGCGCCTTGTATACAATGAGGTTTTGTCATTCGATATGCATGTACGTGTTCCAAGCCATCCGTACATGAGGATTTTGGAAGGAACACAACACGCTGTTTAACTCAAAACGGTTAGCAAAAATCGACAATTTCGACACTATTTTGTACATGTACGTTGCTGTATTGCTCGTATTCGACCGAATATCGTATCGACCCGGTGAAGGTCGTATGCGACCAAATGTCGTTTCGACTAAATTGATTTCAAAGAAACGGCATCCACTTGACGAAATCGAAAATCATTGATGCTTTTAGCAGTTTCATAAACCACAGGCGATTAAATGTCTTAAACAGAGTTGGAACCGATTGCTTCATCATGTTGAATCCAACGACTTGTATTAATTTGTGGGTTGGGATCGAGGTGGCATACTTGTAGTGCATCAGACTCCGAATCGAGAGGTCCTGAGTTCGATCCGCACTGGCGAAACTGTGTTGTGTCCTTGAGCAAGGCACATTGATTACCCACAGTACTACTTAATACCCAGGAAACGGTAGCTCCGTCCAGACATGACTAACCAGAGGACCAATGGTCCTGTAAACGCTCACCTGAGATCAGCTGCATATACCAATAAACATGTTTGAATATTATGGTATTTAACTCCAGTGCAGGGGCAGATAAGCCCTTGGGCCATTTTCTTTTTTCAGAATCTTCAATATTCTGTCCATTTGCCAATTTCCTGTTGGCTTTTTCCTTCAAATGACATTTTAACAGTTTTCCCAATTCAGATGCACAGGCAACCCATGTTGACCTTGCCATAAACTTGGTCAAGGTCATCACAGGGTCATGATTTATATATACATTGGAGTACTTTAGCCATCGATGCCTCACGCCAAGTTTCCTTGAAATCAGTCTATTGGTTTCAGAGAAGATGATTTTTGACGGGTTTTTACCATATATGGGCATGGCGGCCATCTTGGTCATGTGACCTAGATTATTTATATACACATTGATTCCCCCATTCTATAGATGCTTCACTTAAAATTTGGCTTTGTTTGGCCAAGCGGTTTCAGAGGAGAAGACGTTAGAATATTATGGAAATATACATGTATATTGCCCCGGGGTGGGGGCACATGAGCCCCTGGGGTCCAATTTTTTTCAGAATCATTAATATCCAGTCCTACTGCCCATTTCCTGCAAGACTTTCACTTTAAATGACATTTTAAAAGTTTTCCCCATTCAAATGCATTGGTGACCTATGTTGACCTTCCCGTAAAATAGGTCAAGGTCATCACAGGGTCATGATTTATATACACATTGTAGTGCTTGAGCCATCGATGCTTCGTGCCAAGTTTCGTTGAAATCGGTCAACCGGTTCTGGAGAAGAAGATTTTTGAACGGTTTTTACCATATATGGGCATGGCGGCCATCTTGGTCATGTGACCTGGATTTTTTATATACATATTTGTTACCCCTTCCTATTGATGCTTCACATAAAATTTCGCTTTGATTGGCCAAGCGGTTTCAGAGGAGAAGATGTTTGAATATTATGGAGATATACATGTATATTGCCCCAGGGTGGGGGCGGATGAGCCCCTGGTGCCCAATTTTTTTCAGAATCATTAATATTCAGTCCTACTGCTCATTTTCTGCAAGATTTTTCCTTTAAATGACAATTTAACAATTTTTCCCATTCAAATGCATTCGCGACCTATGTTGACCTTGCCGTAAAATAGGTCAAGGTCATCATAGGGTCATGATTTATATACACATTGTAGTGCTTGAGCCATTAATGCTTCATGCCAAGTTTGGTTGAAATCGGTCCAGTGGTTCCGGAGAAGAAGATTTTTGAAGGGTTTTTACCATATATGGGCATGGCGGCCATCTTGGTCACGTGACCTGGATTATTTATATACACATTGGTTCCCCCTTCCCATAGATGCTTCATGTAAAATTTGGCTTTGATTGGCCAAGCGGTTTCAGAGGAGAAGATCTTTGAAAATGGTGGACGACGGACGACGGACGGACGACGGACGGACGGACGGACGACGGACGGACGCCGGAGCATGGGTATACTATAAGCTCACCTTGTGAGCCTGACGGCTCAGGTGAGCTAAAAAGTTGGTGACTGGGACGTCCAGCCTCAATACAAACAAAAACATCTATGGGCAATCATACCATGAAAATTGCTAACGCCGCTATGAGCTTTTCTCTGTTAATTAAGCTAGATAATAGGATCTAATATTAACGGGTACGTCTGATTAATCTGAAAAAGAAGCATGAAAATAAACACAAAGCCAATAATCATGGTCTCAGAAACTTCAAAGTACGAATAAAACACGATAATCATAACAAATTGAAAAGAAAACAAAATATCTATACGACTTGAAAAGTAATAGATGCATACAAATTAAAATGAAATTTAAACAATAAAACTGTTGTGACTGTCGGGACTAACACGATAATTATACAAAATTGAGACGTAAACAAAATATTGATACAACTTGAAATGAAATAAAAACATCCAATTTAAAATATTATTTAAACAACAAAAAAAATTTTGACTGTCCTCTTTTTCGCCGCGAAACACCGCGAAACACCGGTCAATTGATTTTTATGTGTAATAACAGGTTAACTTTTTTCGCCTTGTTCCGCCGCGAAATTTCGCCGCGAAATCTGGAATTTCGCGGCGAAATTCCGCGCTGACTTTTATTTTACACACAATTTCGCTGCGAAATTTTACAATTAGCCGTTAACAAATTAGCCGTTAAAACGGCTAATTTGCTTTTTTAGCCATAACACCACTGTATATGGCGGCCATCTTGGACGCCATCTTGATTTTTCCAAAACGCTCAATGATGCCAGGGTGGCATCATGCAGTTTCTGAACTAGCATGGCCCAGTGAACTGGAAACCACAATAAAATTTCATGCAGCACCATCTTCCAGGTTATGCTGATGGCTACTGGACTAGATCGATATTACCTATGTTATTGTTCACTTGCTCGCCGCTTTAAATCTTACACTTCTTTATTTCTGGGCCTGACATTTCCAGGGCAAACCATATTCCCGGACGATTCACGGAAAAATGATGAAAATTACAGATTCCAGGACTTTTCATGACCGGGAACACTGTTTTACTAATTCCCAGACCTTTCCCGAATTCCTGGTAGCGTGGGAACCCTGATGTTGACTGTCTGTATCTACCAGGCTACAAAACTTCCTGAACCAGAGGACCAATGGTCCTGTAAACGCTCACCTGAGATCTGCTGTATATACGAATGTTATAGAAAATAGTCCGAGTATAGGGGCAGGTGAAGCCCTTGGGCCATTATTTTTTCAGAATAATCAGTATACTGTCCATACAAGTTTTTCCCTTCAAATGACATTTTAACAGTTTACCCATTCAAATACATATTGGCAACCCATGTTGACCTTGCCTTAAAATAGGTCAAGGGTAAGTTGTAGTACTTGAGTCATCGATGCTTCATGCCAAGTTTCTTTGAAATTGGTCCACCGGTTCTGGAGAAGAAGATTTTTGAAGGGTTTATACCATATATGGGCATGGCGGCCATCTTGGTCATGTGACCTTAATTATTTATATACACATTGATTCCCCCATTCTATAGATGCTTCACATGAAATTTGGCTTTGATTGGCCAAGCGGTTTCAAAGGAGAAGATGTTTGAATATTATGGTAATATACATGTGGGCCAAGATCTGATAAAAGGGGTCTTATGGCAGAAAAATCAAAATTAAGATATTAATTACATATGAAAGAACAAGTTTCTCTGAGTATTTCCTGAAAATTTGAAGAGATTATCTTTACAAATAGCAAAGATATGAATGTTGAAAGGTCTGCAGTTGATGCAATCTAAACATGACGTCATAAAACTGTTGTTGATGACGTTAACGTCTTTAAATCACTGTAATTAAAAGAAGGTAAGGCTCAAATTCTCAAAATTGTGTGTGTTTCTTGAAGTTTAACATCTATACTACTGCACAGACTACGCAATAGGCATGAATTCACAAACTGTTTGATAAAACATGCAATACAAAGGGCGTACTTGGTTTGTAAAATGAGGGTAGTCCTTATGATGCAATGGTTGCCACGGCAACATACATGATACAAATAACGTTGGACCATAAGAAAAGTATGTGTCTTGGATTGTGTTACAATATTAAAGCTGTTTGAAATAAATATCAGAACATGCCAAATATTTCAAATTTAGATGGTTTTTAAATTTTGATAGCATAAAATGTACTTGAATGACGAAGACACCTTTTACCAGATCCGCGCTCATGTGTAATGCCCCGGGGCTGGGGCAAATGAGCCCCTGGGGTCCAATTTTTTTCAGAATCATTAATATTAAGTCCTACTGCCCATTTCCTGCAAGACTTTCACTTTAAATGACATTTTAAAAGTTTTCCCCATTCAAGTGCATTGGCGACCTATGTTGACCTTGCTGTAAAATAGGTCAAGGTCATCCAAAGGTCATAATTTATATATACATTGTAGTACTTCAGTCCCCGATGGTTCATGCCAAGTTTTGTTGAAATTAGTCCATTGGTTCAGGAGAAGAAGAATTGTAAACGGTTTTTACAATATATGGGCATGGCGGCCATCTTGGTCATATGACCTGGATTATTTATAAACACATTGATTCCCCCTTCCCATAGATGCTTCCTATAAAATTTGGCTTTGATTGGCCATGTGGTTTCAGAGAAGAAGATCTTTGAATATTTTTGTAATATACATGTATATTGCCCCAGGGTGGGGGCAGACCACCCCTGGGGTCCAAATTGTTTTCAGAATTACCTACCTTCAGTCCATTTGCCCATTTCCTGCAAGATTTGCCTTTCAAATGACATTTTAACAATTTTCCCCATTCGAATGCATGGGCGACCTATGTTGACCTTGCCGTAAAATAGGTCAAGGTCATCCAAAGGTCATAATTTATAAACACATTGTAGTACTCTAGTCCCCAATGCTTCATGCCAAGTTTCGTTGAAATCAGTTCAGTGGTTCCGGAGAAGAAGAATTTTGGAGGGTTTTTACCATATATGGGCATGGCGGCCATCTTGGTCATGTGACCTGGATTATTTATAAACACATTGGTTTCCCCTTCCCATAGATGCTTCCTATAAAATTTGGCTTTGATTGACCAAGTGGTTTAAGAGAAGAAGATCTTTGAATATTTTTGTAATATACATGTATATTGCCCTGGGGTGGGGGCAGACCAACCCCTGGGGTCCAATTTATTTTTCAGAATTACCTACCTTCAGTCCATTTGCCCATTTTCTGCAAGATTTGCCTTTCAAATGACATTTTAACAAATGCATGGGCGACCAATGTTGACCTTGCCGTAAAATAGGTCAAGGTCATCCAAAGGTCATAATTTATAAACACATTGTAGTACTCTAGTCCCCGATGCTTCATGTCAAGTTTCGTTGAAATCTGTCCAGTGGTTCCGGAGAAGAAGAATTTTGAAGGGTTTTTACCGTATATGGGCATGGAGGCCATCTTGGTCATGTGACCTGGATTATTTATAAACACATTGGTTCCCCCTTGCTATAGATGCTTCATATAAAATTTGGCTTTGATTGGCCAAGCAGTTTCAGAGAAGAAGATCTTTGAAAATGGTGGACGACGGCCGGATGGACGGACGACGGACGGACGCCGGATCATGGCCATCCTATAAGCTCACCTTGTGAGCCTAACGGCTCAGGTGAGCTAAAAATACAATGTTTTCACTTTTTTCCACTGAAAGCCTATGTAACCAAAATTGAGCTTGAAGTAAAATAATCAAGGTCAACCAAAGGTCATGATTTATATAAACTATGATGGGCCAGAGTCCCCAATGCTACATACCAAATTTCCTTAAAATCGGCCCACTGGTTCCAGAGAAGATTTTTTTAATGTTTTTTACCATATATGGACATGGCGGCCATCTTGGTCATGTGACCTGGACCATTTATAAATTTCTTTCCACCTTCCTAAGGATGCTCCACATGAAGTTTGGTTTTGATTGGTCAAGCGGTTTCAGAGGAGAAGATCTTGAAATTGTAGACGACGGACAGAGGGACGCTGGAGCATGGCCATCCTATAAGCTCACCTTTTGAGTCTTTGGCTCAGGTGAGCTATAAAAAATCAATATAAACACAATAAACCCTTTCATTTTCACTTAATTTTAAATTGGACTAAATTTTAATGGACTAATTATTCTATTCAATCATGTATAAAAATTAATGAACAAAATTCAGTCAACAGGATTGCCTTTTATTTGAGCCGCACTGCGAGAAAACCAGATTTTCGCCAATGCGAAAACAAAGGCGCAGATCAGCTTCGCAGTTACTGTTTTCATCATACGTTTTGGTACAATTTCTCTGCTTCTTAAATCCGAAATTTCAAGCTTCTAGCCTTTTTCTGTGAATGTACAGGCCAGTATGTGTCGGACCTGGTCAGAAACCCTGAAGACCAGTTTTCTCGTGTCTTGGCTCATTTAAAAGTATTTATTAGATTAAAATCATCACATGCTGAAATCTAGTTTTTGTAATGTATTGTGTGGCCTAGTCCTTCCAAAATGCTTGACTTAATGTGCATGTCATAACTTTCTTGAATATACTGGTATAGCCACACAGCTTTTAATTTCTGCTACTTTTCATTCAAAGAGCATCATTTGCTTACTTGATGCTATTGTGCTTCAGGATAAAAATTAATTGCACACTTGTTGGTAAACAAAAATTTCAAATAACTGATCACCGGTCCTGTTAGCTCAAGTGAAAGAGTGCAGGCTTTGGGATTGGGAGGTTGGGCATTTGAACCCGGGCTGGGCCATACCAGCCACGTTATAAATGTACAGAGCTAAAGCCAAAACTGATAGTCAAATGATGCGTGTCTTAGAATGCATTTTGATATCATTGCATGGCTGAATGAATGGAAAACTGGTTGGCCATTTTAGGTCATCAAGCAGTGACAAAACAGATGGAGATGATACTGATAACTTTGTTGACCAGCAAAATGATAACACACAACCAACAATAATAGTTTCTCTTCTAAAACAATACCTGTTGGAGCACTGTTTCCAGCATGGCAGAATTGCAAGGGTTGCCGGCCTTCTTGCAGCTGCTGTTACATTGACCCTTGCAGAAGCATCTTGTCGCCTTGGTGCCACTACCACGATGTCTGGCTGCAGCTGTAGCTAGGGGAATCACATCGCAATGCTCCCATCCTTCAACAGCCAGTGGGAGAAAGCCATGAAACAGCTGGACCACATCCCCTCTATACCAGCCATCAATTACCCCTTACTGTGTCCTGAATTAGAATAAATTATCTTCTACAAGCATTAGTTAACTGCAAAACTATGTCATCACTTTGTACTTGTATTTGCTATAAACAATGAACCCCATGTTTTATGCTAAATAAACTATTCCTATTCTAATATCTAATGTGTAACATCATGAGAAAACAAATTTTTTAGATTATTAAAACAAGAGAGCAGAATCAACTGTACAATAACTGCACAGGTGATCAGCGCCTTTGTTTTCTCTGCTCCAATTGATAAATTCTGTTTCTACCTATATTCATAATTTCAAGCTTCTAGGTCTCTGCACAACCTGATTTGTGTCAGACCTGGTCTGAAACCCTGAAGATAGGTTTGCTTGCATTTCCACTATTTTAGAACCATGCTCTTATAAATAGTGCACAAATAACAGTCAGGGAGGTAACCTAAAAAGGTTATCAAAAAAAAAACTTAATTGCGTTATTTTTCTTTTCTCCAGAATCGGTCAAAATCTGTGAGTGTTTCTTTCATTTCTTTGAAATTCACACGGTTTTGCATCATGAAAACATTCTCACGTGACACCTCAAGACGAGAGCTTTATTCCAATATGGTGAACAGTCACTAAACAGCAACGTGAGGTTGTTAAACTTTTCTGTGTGCGATTTTGGGCCTAGGAAATGTGAAATTCATAATTTTAAAACATGTATCTCCATGTAATTGGAATTTTGCCACAAGTCACGACAATTTGTCTCAGAAGATATGACTTTAATTTATTGATTTCAATAAAAATTCTTGGTACGCATCATCTAAAAACTGGTACATTATGTGGTTTAAGGACGAGTAGGGTAGCAAAAATAATAGCCTAGTCACTAGGCGTTAAAATGACAAATCTACAAAGGTAAAATCTTTTATATAAAATGTACATCATTTGGACATGATATGAGTTTACTCCTCTGTCTCGATTTTAAAGCCTAGTACCAAGAGAAATATTCCCCTTCCACTTCTGACGGGGTAATACTTGAGTAATATGATCCCACCAATTACTGTCAGAACAACCTGCTAGTTGCTGATCAGAGATAAAAATTTATAGCCAATTGTTTACACTGCAACTGATAACAAGCAAAGACTGGAACATAGGAACATATTTTTCTTCAAAAGCTAGTATAGCTTTAGTGATATTAAGTTCATAGATCCACTGCATCAGAAAACCTACAATCTACATAATGCGAACCCAAAGGCGCAGATCAGCTGTGCATTAATTGCACGCCTGATAGGCACCGTTAGAGTCGCTCCTTAGATAGTAAAATGTCCAATTCTTCTAAGCCCGAAATTACAGGCTTTATTAATTAATTATATTTTATTCAAACCTTCTTTCCTGACTATACAGGCTGATTTGTGTCGGACCTAGTCATAAACCCAGGTAGTTGTTATTCTCATGCGAAGGCTCGGATAAATTTGCATCTTTATCTTGATTAAAACATTTAAACAAATATTGATTTTTTGTTGTCAGTATAAGCTTGATTTTAAAAGGTATTTGGCTCCTTAATTCGGATACTTCACTCAATTTCTATTTTACTCACACACCTAATAAATCCCTGAGAATTTAAGTGGTTTTACTTTGGGATGTATGGCATCACTGGTAGACCATTAGAATTCTGTCAAATAAACAAAATGGAGTTGGTGGCTATTATCAGATTATGTCGGGCAATTTGAGGCAAATAAAGGTCAGTCACAGCAGAAATTCCTCTCAAAGCATTTTCCACACTGTCGACTTTCTCCACCAATCTCCCCCAATTTTGGGGTTCTCAAATCCCTCTGATTTTTGTTTTATCTCAAGAGCTCTTAGCTTCAGTTTAAATCTACTTATAAGACAGGTAGTATTACAGCCACTCTGCTGCTTTTAACAGAGGAGTTCTTTTTTTCGAGTAGTGAGTTTCGAGTAACAAAAGCGAGTTTCGAGTTAGAAAAGTGAGTTTCGAGTCAAAAAAGTGAGTTTCGAGTCAAAAAAGTGAGTTTCGAGTTAAAAAAGTGAGTTTCGAGTTTCGAGTTAAAAAAGCGAGTTTCGAGTTAAAAAAGCGAGTTTCGAGTTAAAAAAGTGAGTTTCGAGTTAAAAAGGTGAGTTTCGAGTTAAAAAAGCGAGTTTCGAGTTAAAAAGTGAGTTTCGAGTTAAAAAAAAAGTGAGTTTCGAGTTAAATAGTGGCTTATTTAAAAAAAAAAATTCCAAAAACTGGTTTAAGTAATACTTATTCTCAAATTTCATTACGTAGCATTGAAAAAAGGTCCACTCCTCGC
The DNA here is from genome assembly GCA_964017185.1 of Rugalucina vietnamica. Taxonomy (NCBI): domain Eukaryota; kingdom Metazoa; phylum Mollusca; class Bivalvia; order Lucinida; family Lucinidae; genus Rugalucina; species Rugalucina vietnamica. The sequence goes on along the minus strand of OZ024880.1, from coordinate 215,720 downwards.
AACCATACACACGCACACATCTGGGGCTTTTCTGTTTGCTGAAAGAAAATGTCATTGAAAAATTAAATAAAACATAAAAATCAAAACCGATTCCCCTCAAAATGACAGTGGACTTACCCAAATGATAACGATGGGAAAGTCCATTCACCATAAACTGGTTAATGGATTTCGCTTAATATAAGTAGCCCTTCTGTTTTGAGTAAATAAGCGTTAATAAACTATCATCCTTGACCGACATCAATGTACATAATAAAGCCAATTTGAAGTATGAAAGTTTCCAAATATGCGTGAAGATTTGCATTGATTAGTTGCTATCCATCAACTTATAATACCCATAATTGACTTTATAGATACCCATAAATCAAACTGATTTAATGATATGAATAAGTCAAATTATGGATATTCATAAATCGTATTATGGATGTCCATAAGTCAAATTTTGGATTTCCAAAATTCAGGCTGATTGTTGGATATCCAAAATTCGATTTATGGATATCCTAAATTTCCGTAATTCAGCTTGATTAAGTGATTTTGAATTATGGATATCCTAAAATGATGAATAAATAATAAAACGGCACCCTATAGAAACTGAATTTTTTAACTCGAAACTCGAAAATTTTAACTCGAAACTCGAAAATTTTAACTCGAAACTCGAAAATTTTAACTCGAAACTCGAAAATAGTAACTCGAAACTCGAAAACTTTGACTCGAAACTCGAAAATTTTAACTCGAAACTCGAAAATGTTGACTCGAAACTCGAAAATAGTAACTCGAAACTCGAAAATAGTAACTCGAAACTCGAAAATTTTGACTCGAAACTCGAAAATTTTAACTCGAAACTCGAAAATTTTGACTCGAAACTCGAAAATTGTAACTCGAAACTCGAAAATTTTGACTCGAAACTCGAAAATTTTGACTCGAAACTCGAAAATTTTAACTTGAAACTCGAAAATTTTGACTCGAAACTCGAAAATTGTAACTCGAAACTCGAAAATTTTGACTCGAAACTCGAAAATTTTAACTTGAAAAATAGAAAAATGGCAATAGATGATCTCTTGCAGAGGAGTTTGATGATCTCTTAGCTAACCAATCTAAGAAATACTATTTATTTCGGATGACTTTCGCGGAAAACAATCATCGTGGGTTTATTGATTGACTTACATCCGGTTTTTTGATGTTGGTACGTGACAGATATCATGTTTCTGACATGATTTGAATTCGACCTTGGGGACATAAAACTGATGTAATATTTATGCAAATCGCATGTAACCTTGAAATTTTTATGTGTGTCATTGATGTGCTGACGCAATGTTTAAAAACGCCCTTTTCAGCTGAGCCGAAGTTACAGTATACACATGCTCCGGCGTCCGTCTCAAACACATCAGGCAAACATGTCCATGCAATTTATGCCCCCTTAAACCCCACTTTTATTATAATGCAAAACTGGCGTATGCATGGGTACATCAGGAAAACAAGTCCGTGTAAAGTATACCCCCTCAAACCTCACTTTTACATAGTAAAACTGGGGTATGCAGGGGTATACCTATTTTTCTTATTTTTGCTCCAAAACATAGATTGTGGGTACTCATTAGAACCGCCTCGCCGAGGCGGTTCTATCGTGTACCCACAATCTACGTTTTGAGCAAAAATATCAAGATTTTTCTGAAGAAATTTTCATTTTTTACAACTGAAAAAAATCTCTGTGTATTGCATGGGCAAAGTTTCGTAATGTACCTATTTTTCTTATTTTTGCTCCAAAGCATAGATTGCGGGTACTCGTTACAACCGACTCAGCGAGGCGGTTCTATAGTGTATCCACATTCTATGTTTTGAGCAAAATTAGAAAAATATGAAATTTATTCAGCTGAAAATTTTCAATTTTTAAAGCCTATTGCATGAACACGTTTTCGTAATGATCTTCTTCTCTAAAACCGCTTGGCCAATCAAAGCCAAACTTTATTTGAAGCATCGTTAGGAAGGAGGAATGAAAGTTTGCATAAATGGTCAAGGTCGCATGGCCAAGATGACCCATCATGGCTATAAATAGCAAATTCCTTTAAAAATATTCTAAGGCCTATGATTTTGAAACTTGCCTTGAAGCATCAGTGAATTGAGCTCTACAATTTTTTTTATGAATTATGACCCTGTGGTGACCTTGACCTTTCACGGCAAGGTCAACTTAGGATGCCTATGCATTTGAATGGGTAAAAGTGGGAAAATGTCATTTAATGGCAGGAAACTTGCTTGAAATGAGCAAATGGACAGAAGATTTATGCTTATGTAAAAAATATCCCACGGTGGTTGTCTGCCAATTTTATTGGTATATATCCCAGATCTTAGGTGAGCGTTTACAGGACAATTGGTCCTCTGGTTGGTATAATCCTTGCATTGTTTGTTGTCACCTCCCCATGACCGACTGAAACCCGTTTTAACTTTTTTTAGTTAACGGAACCAATCTGACATTTGCCACGACATCAGAATCAGAATATAGTATATTGGTGAAACGTCAACCTGACAATACCACACCAGGGGTATGGGGCTTGAGCGGAGGGGATTAGTCCCGAGCTCTCAGGGTATCAGTTTAGTTTACCCCGCCATTTTGTCCACCAGACCTGTTATCGATTACTTTCAAAGTTAATCACTAACGATTACAATTAATTTCAATCTTACGATTAACGATTACGATTAAAAATATTTTTTCCTGAATTTAATCGATTACAATAACAATTGATTTGCAAATGTAATCGAATAATCAATCGATTAGTTTTGCATTTATAATCTAGCCAGTCTTGAATTAAGCAGTTATGATTTAACTGTATATGGTATTATATTGGCATATAAGAATCATCTAGGTGTATTGGGCACTTTATCTTAAGATTGATTGATCAAAATTACTGCAACACTCTAATCAATTGGCATTTTTTTTATCTAATTTGGAGTTGTTACCCAAATTATAAACACACACACACACAGCATCGTGAGATCTAAAATTATGCTTTGACATCACTGAATTTGGTAATATCACTCTCTGTCATGGCCTCTCTACAGATAGGGGGAGATCGATTCCCTTAATCTTTTGTTTATTGTCACCAACTTGTTCCAGGGTGTTTTGACAACACAACCCATATGACACCTGTTTATTAGTTAATCTGTAAAGGTGTGACCAGGTAAGAATAGGTTTGAACTTTTGCAATAGGTTTCAAAGCCTATTTAGAATGAGGTCAATTCTATGTTTATAATCATGGTCACTGAGGTCAAAGAAGAAGTGTTTGAAGATTTTTCTTTTCAGTTCAGAAAAATCATAACACGTTACAGACGTATAGGTTATAACTTGAATGTTATGCGACAGTCTGCATGCTTAGTTTTTAACCCAATCATGGTTGATAACTATGTTGCCTTCTTTAATTGCACGCCGGTGGGTCGGGCGTCAGACTCTATGATGGCCCCGACTTAAGCTATTCATTTTAGTTGGTTGGGGCCGGAGCTTCTTGTCTGTTGCTTGGCCCACCGGGGTCCAACTGGTGTTTTTCGTTTGCTCCGGAGTTAGTAGGTTATTCGGCGCCCAGGGATCTCCATCGTTGGGCAGCTTACTCAATCTGTGAGTCCTTGTTTTTGATTCATCAGGATGTTTGTCATAATTTATTTGTTTGTTCTTGATGATTCATTGACTAGTTAGAGATTCTCCACGAGGACCGAATAACTTATTAAATGTTATGAACCACTGCAGAAGCTGAGGGTGAGGTTAGGATCCTGTAAAACCGGTTTAAGCCCGCCAGTAACTTTGTGTTACTGATCGTTCCAAGGCGATACTTCTGTGGTGGTTCTTTTTGTTTTATGTCTTGGTGTTTCAAATTTTTGTGCTGTTGGCGCCTTATGTATGTTTTCAATTAAGTTAAGGTAACTGAGTGGCCACCTATTGGGAAAATAGCTGCTCATTTGGCTTACGATATGTTTCATGGTATAAGTGCCTGATTGTTAGTTTGGTTTTTTTCCCACCTCGGTTTTTGGAGTGGGAATCTCTTTCTGATTGCGCCTTTTCCTGATCTTTGCCTACTTGTACCTCTTTGTAAGAAGGGTCCTGAAATGATTTGAAAAATGTCAGAGAGAATTTCGATAAAAATAAGAGCTGTCGCAGGACAGCGTGCTCGACTGCTTCTGACCTTTGTCAAACATAAGGTCAAACCCGACCAGTAACCCAAAGCATTATGCTCATACATCTTTTTGCCTTGATGCAATAAGGCAAAAATCACTGAACTATGAAAGTTAACTATAACTACCTAAGATTTAGAGGTCTCACTCATATTGTTCATATACCAACTGAGTGCCAAGACACAATGCAAAATCACTGAACCGAGAAATAAGGTCACACTGACCTATAAGGTCTAGTGATACTTACTCATAATGTGAAAGAAATATGATCATATACCCATTCAGTGTTGAGATATAAAGCAAAATCACTGAACCATGAAATTAGGTCATAGTGACCTATAAGTATGTTTGGGTTAAAGGTCTGGTCATACTCATTCATAATTAGAAAAAAGTATGAAAAAATACCAACTGAGTGTCGAGAAATAAGGCAAAATCACTGAACCATGAAATTAGGTCACATTGACCCAAGAATACTTTACGGTCAAAGGTCTTGTCATACTCATACATATCGTGCAAGAAGTATGTCCATATAGCAATTGAGTGCCGAGATATAAAGGAAAATCACTGAACTGTGAAATTAGGTCACAGTGACCTAGGACTACTTTAGGGTCAAAGGTCTTGTCATACGCAAACATAGTGTGAAAGAAGTATGTTCATAAACCACTTGAGTGCTGAGATATAAGGCAAAGTCACTGAACCGTGAAATTAGGTCACAGTGACCTATAAGTATATTGGGGTCAAAGGTCTGGTCATACTCACTCATAATCTGAATAAAGTATGAAAATATACTAATTGAGTGTCAAGATATAAGGCAAAATCACTGAACCGTGAAATTAGGTCACAGTGACCTAGGACTACTTCAGGGTCAAAGGTCTTGTCATACGCAAACATACTTTGAAAGAAGTTTGTTCATAAACCATTTGAGTACCGAGATATAAGGCAAAATCACTGAACCGTGAAATTAGGTCACAGTGACCTATAAGTATATTGGGGTCAAAGGTCTGGTCATACTTACTCATAATCTGAAAGAAGTAAGAAAATATACTAATTGAGTGTCGAGATATAAGGCAAAATCAGTGATCCATGGAAAGTAGTTCAAACGACCCTTACCGTCATGACACACAAGTCAGTGTCACAAAGTCAAAAGATGAATGACCAACCATCTTCCTAAGTTGTTTCTATTAAGAAATAAAAAGAAAAAAAAATCGGGGAGTTCTAGATTTTGACCTCTAGCCACGCCCCCCTCACTCCGACCCAGAGGTCCGATGTCATGGAACCTAAAGTATATGAAGGATGAATGCTTTATGATAAGTTGTTGTCAAGATATGGACTCCTTGTAAAAGTTACACAGCAGTACATCTATTTTTACAGTGTTCTAGTTTTTTAACCTCCAGCCCCACCCCCCAGGCATGGACCCAGAGATCCGATGCCATGAAATGAAACTCAACCCTACAGGGTACCTATGGTCCGAGTATGAAAGCCCTCTGATAAAAAGTTTTCAAGATATAGACTTCTAGAATACTATATCACAGAAAAGCCATTATTATTAATGGTGTTCTAGATTTTAACCTCTAGCCCCACCCCCTGGCATGGACCCAGGGATCTGATGCCATGGAATGAAAGCCGACCCTACAGGGTGTCAATGGCCCAAGTATCAATGCTTTCTGATGAGTGGTTGTCAAGATATGGACTTCTAGAAAACTTTAACACAAGAATTGCCATTTTTGAAGGTGCTCTAGATTTTAACCTCCAGCCCCATCCCCTGGCCTGGACCCAGGGGCCAGATGCCACGGAATGAAAGCTAACCCTACAGGGTATCTATGGTCCAAGTATGAATGCTTTCTGATGAGTGGTTGTCAAGATATGGACTTCTAGAAAACTTTAACACAAGAATTGCCATTTTTGAAGGTGCTCTAGATTTTAACCTCCAGCCCCACCCCCTGGCCTGGACCCAGGGGCCAGATGCCATGGAATGAAAGCTAACCCTACAGGGTATCTATGGTCCAAGTATGAATGCTTTCTGATGAGTGGTTGTCAAGATATGGACTTCTAGAAAACTTTAAGTGTGACGCGCACGGGAACGGGAACGCACACGGGAACGGGAACGTGGACGACCGGGGTGACTGCAATAGCTCTATGCACTTCGTGCAGTCGAGCTAAAAACCCAAAGAGGACAAGAAAATATATAATAATGTTAAATTGTTGACCAGTATGCATGAATAACTTTATTATGTGCCCATGTCATTGAAACCATAATCTGTTCCATATAACTGACGAATTTATTACATCAATAAAGAAAATGCTTTTTTGACATTTAGAGTTAGAAGCCAAAAATAATGACAAAAAATAATGACAAATGTACACAGTCTGATCTGTTACTGTATCAGAATTCCCATTTGATATATCAACAATTCTTGAAAGTCAAGTAATTCCTGTTGTGAACATAATATTAGATATAAATTTATTTTGCTTTTTTCTTTTACTCTTTTTTTTCAGAAAAAGAATTTTCAGCACATCTTGAAATATAATCAGAATTTATTCATAAAATCAATCACGATTACAGGCATTTTTGAAAAGTATTCGAATAAGATTAATTTCAATCGTAAAATCTACGATTACAGAATAATGTTTGATTGAAAAAAAATTCAATCGTAAAAGTAAAAAAAGTAATAAAAGTAATCATGATTAATGATTAAGATTAACCCAGGTCTGTTGTCCACCCTGTCATTGTTGTTACGGACATTGTCAATGACGCTACGGTTTCCTTCAAAAGTGTTAATATACACACGAACTGTATTGTCTTAAGAGATGATAACCCTCTTGGGTGTGATTTTGAATATGAGAGTTACCTAAGGATGGCATGTATTGGATTAGTGAGCTGTAATCATTTGTCTACACTGCTGATAAATAAAAAGTGTGTAAAAAGACTAAAATTTGATCAAAATTTTCATTTTTATTTAGTTTTAGCAGCCATCTTGGATTCCATATTTTATATTTCACAATGATATAAATCTCATTTTATATGTGTGCAACGTTTACACAATATGATACAAATATGACATAACTGGACTATATTGGGTCAGAAAACACAAGAATTTGCACTACAGGCGTTTAGTACTGTGTGGTTGAAATAGATGGCAGCCATCTTGAACTAATTTTATTGCCAAAGGGTGACAAGGTGATGTCAGTTGTGTTCATTTGTTGCATATTCATCCTCTACACCACTTATAATGTTCAAAAACATGAAAAAGAATGAAAGTTGGTTGAAAATTCAACTTTTTTTAAATTTAGGCGGTCATCTTGGATGCCATTTTTGTTTTACACTCACAAAAGACCATTGAGAGTATGACTCTTTCACAAAATGATACATCTGTAACAATTATTGATAAAATATGCGCAGAAAAGTTTGGATTTTGCACTATACAGGTATTGTACTTTGAAGTTTTAACAGATGATAACCCTATTGGACGCCATCTTGAATTATGAGAGTTGCCCAAGGATGACAAAGTGGCATCAAGTGGATTCTTGTTTCTGAAGGTGTTGGCTGTCCTAATCAGTCAAAACATTTTCTATACACCGCAAATCCAGGTCCACCCCCGAATCAGCCAGACTATAATGGATTTTGCTTAATATAAGTAGCCCTTCTGTTTTCGTTAAAAAAATCGTTAATCCTTGACCGACATCAATACATAATAAAGCCAATTTGAAGTTTGAAAGTTTCCAACGATGCGTGAAGATTTGCATTGATTAGTTGCTATCCATAATTCAATTTATATCCATAACTGTATATATAGATACTCATTAATCAAGCTGATTTAATGATATGAATAAGTCAAATTATGGATAATTCATAAATCGTATTCTGGATGTCCATAAGTCCAAAATTGAGGCTGATTGTTGGATATCCAAAAATGGATTTATGGATATCCATAAATTTCCTTAATTCAGCTTGATTAAGTGATATTGAATTATGGATATCCTAAATTGGTGAATAAATAGTAAAACGGGCCCATAGAATCTGACTTTTTAACTCGAAACTCGAAAATTTTAACTCGAAAATTGTAACTCGAAAATTTTGACTCGAAAATTTTGACTCGAAAATTTTAACTCGAAAATTGTAACTCGAAACTCGAAAATTTTAACTCGAAACTAGAAAATTTTGACTCGAAACTCGAAAATTGTAACTAGAAACTCGAAAATTTTAACTCGAAAAATAGAAAAATGGCGATAGATGATCTCTTGCAGAGGAGTTAGATGATCTCTATGCTAACCAATCGAAGAAATACTCTTTAATTCGAATGACATGTACTTTCGGTTGACAATCATCGAAGAATGGGTTTATTGATTGACTAACATCCGGTTTTTTGATGTTGGTACGTGACATATATCATGTTTCTGACATGATTTGAATTCGACCTTGGGGACATAAAACTGATGTAATATTTATGCAAATCACATGCAACCTTGATATTTTTATGTGTGTCATTGATGTGCTGACGCAATGTTAAAAAACGCGCTTTTTACAATCAATTTCTGTGCACCACGACGATTCATATTGCGTCAATCCAAAATATTTTGAACCAAGGTCAGTGAGCGTGTTTTCCGAAAATGATACACTTTTAAAAAGGAAAGGTCATTAGTACAGAGCTGTGTCATGAGAAGACGTTGATTTTCCAATAATCGTTTTTGACTGGACAGTTTATCTCATTCAGTCACAATGTTCTATAATAAATCTACCCTATAACTGATCTGTATCTAATTGATTGCCTCTAAGTTTATGATATTGATGTAAATCAAGAAAAAACATTGATAAATTCATTGATATAATTTCCTTTTCTCTGGACATGACCATTTACTGCACTTGTGTTCGGATGTTAAGAACAAACTTCAATCAGAAAGAATTTGTTTGATGTGTATTTTTGACTTCCGCATTAGTACAATTTGAGCCGCGACGCGAGAAAACCGGTCTTCGGGATTTCCGACCAGGTGCGACACAAATCGGTCTGTACAGTCACAGGAGCAGGTTAGATACTTGAAATTTTGGCTATGAGTAGAAGAGGAATTATACTATCCGAGTAGCGAAAACAAAGGCGCTGATCAGCTTTGCGGTTACCGCGAAGCTGATCTGCGCCTTTGTTTTCGCCTAGGCAAAAATCCGGTTTTCTCACGATGCGGCTCATTTGATCTCGTGACCTAAAATATTTCATTGACAGGTCTAGTTTTCTCATGAAATCGATTGTAGCTCACCTGAGCCGAAGTTACAGTATACCCATGCTCCGGCGTCCGTCCGTCGTCCACAATTTCAAACATCTTCTCTAAAACCGCTTGGCCAATCAAAGCCAAACTTTATTTGAAGCATCGTAAGGAAGGAGGAATGAAAGTTTGTATGAATGGTCAAGGTCGTATGACCAAGATGACCCATCATGGCTATAAATAGCAAATTCCTTTAAAAATTTTCTAAGGCCTATGATTTTGAAACTTGCCTTGAAGCATCAGTGAATGGAGCTCTACAATTTTTTTTATAAATTATGACCCTGTGGTGACCTTGACCTTTCACGGCAAGGTCAACTTAGGATGCCTACGCATTTGAATGGGTAAAACTGGGAAAATGTCATTTAATGGCAGGAAACTTGCTTGAAGTGAGCAAATGGACAGAAGATTTATGTTTATGTAAAAAAATTACCCCACGGTGGCTGTCTGCCAAGTTTATTGGTATATATCCCAGATCTCAGGTGAGCATTTACAGGACCATTGGTCCTCTGGTTGGTATAATCCTTGCATTGTTTGTTGTCGCCTCCTCGTGACCGACTGAAATCCGTTTTAACTTTTTTTTAGTTAACGGAACCAATCTGACATTTGTGACTTGTCACGACGTCAGAATTAGAATAGTTTATTGGCGAAACGTCAACCTGACAATACCACACCAGGAGGATGGGGTTTGACCGGAGGGGATTAGTCCCGAGCTCTCACAAGAGAAGTAAATTTAGACACACAATCATCCGAAATTTCAGCAGAGGAGATCAGAGAATCAGGGAGTTCATTCCAATCTTTAATACATTACGTAAACTTGCCCATGCAATATGATATTTTTCAGCAGCAAAAATTGAAAGTTTCTTTGGAAAACTTGATATTTTTAGTATTTTTGCTCAAAACATTGATTGTGGGTACACGTTAAAACAGCCTCGCCGAGGATCAAAAACTTAAGAAAAATAGGTATACCCCTGCATACCCCAGTTTTGCTATATAAAAGTGGGGTGTAAGGGGGTATATATTGTATGGACATGTTTTCCCGATGAGTCTGGAGGAAAAAGCTATGCAAATAGGCATTTGTACTTGCTGAGGGTATATGAAATGCCAAGGAGTGCTGATTCCTACACAGCCTGTTTTTGGGGGTACGGACTTAGAAATTTTGTGTTTAAGTTTTTGGTTAAAGTTTTTATAAGTCTATATATCTCTTGGTCCTGTTGATGGATAAAGTAGATACTTTGCATGTTGGTAGAATTGGTCCGAAGTTTTATGCAGTACCGTCATGACCAACCCTGGGTGACCTTGAGGTCAAGGTCATGGACTTAGAAATTTTGTGTTAAAGATTTTGTTTTTTTATTCCGATAGTCCGAGGGCCCAATAGTCCTAGGGCCCGTTAATCCGAGGGCCCGATAGTCCGAGGGTTGTGAAGCCAAATGATTTTCAATTAAATGTATCCCACCCTTTTCATTTTCTGTCGTACAGCTGCAATTTGGTATGTTTTACAACACGTGACCTGGCGTGGCTTCATATAAAGTATTTGATTTACGTTGCAAATTTATAATCGTTTGCCTCAGATTTAAGTAACCCCAATCGCAGCAGACTTGTAAATGACCAAAATGACCTAAAATAAAAAACAACACCATGGTATGTCCCACAAACTTGCATACATACTACCCATCTTGAAAAATCATTGTTTATGTTTAAACGCGGTACACCGATAGCCAGGACCAGAAGAGCCGTAATATATAAGGCAAAAATGTATACATATATATCTGGCTCTTTGTTGTATTCCTTTAGGGAAACGCCCAAAAATAAACAGAAGTCAATTGCAGTCCTGTATTCAAAATCTTGGAACACAGTAAATCAGAAATGTCTAAATTGGCAGTTGTCTGTTTCTATTTGATACGATCAAAAATGACTACCTGGAGACTCAGCATCACAGAAACATTGTAACCAATTAATCTCTCATATAGGGACACTTAATATGAAACAAATGGAGAATAACAACAATTAAAACTTTCAACAGTTACTAAACCTGCAAGAGCTGTCAAAACTAGCTGCCAACACTTAATTTCTTTCACGATAATATCTGATTCCACCATGTAAAAGCTGTTTTCGTGCACAAAAACAAAAATAAGCTGACTTTTGATAAAAAATAATTTGAGAATGTGATCAAGAACTTCGTCACTGTATGGGAGACATCCTGCATGTCTGGGGTCAGATCGAGGCTGCAATAATACCAGATCTTACTTTCTTCTTAGGGCCTCAGTTTCCGTATCAGAAGGTTTATGTTTAATATTCTAAAGAATTCTGTTATTTATGAAAATGGACCTATAAAATGGTGACCATTTGACTATTTCAATTTAACAATTAGTCAAGTCAAAGAAGATGTTGCTAAATTCTTACTAAAAAGAAACAATATTAATAATAATAATAATAGCAGCTCTGTCATACATTCACGTATCAGCGGCTCAGCTCTGTCATACATTCATGTATCAGCGGCGCATCGCTCGCGTATCTGTGAGAATTTCGAAAAGCCGAGGTCTGAAGCGTATTTTGTTCGAAGTATATACCACGTACGTGTGACGTTCCTGCTACTCGCTTTGTTAACTCTAAACTCGCTTTTTAACACGAAACTCATTTTTTTTATATATTAACTAGAAACTCTCTCTTTTAACTCGAAACTCACTTTTTTAACTCGAAACTCACTTTTCTAACTCGAAACTCATTTTTCTAACTCGAAACTCACTTTTCTAACTCGAAACTCGCTATTTTAACTCGAAACTCACTTTTTTAACTCGAAACTCGATTTTTTAACTCGAAACTCACTTTTCTAACTCGAAACTCACTTTTTTAACTCGAAACTCACTTTTTTAACTCGAAACTCACTTTTCTAACTCGAAACTCACTTTTTTAACTCGAAACTTGCTTTTCTAACTCGAAACTCACTTTTTTAACTCGAAACTCGCTTTTTTAACTCGAAACTCACTTTTTTAACTCGAAACTCACTTTTCTTACCAGAAACTCGCTTTTCTTACTCGAAACTCACTCCCTACCAATAGTGACACACCTTTTAACATCACTCTTTTACTATCATGTAGTTACATATAAACAAATCACTGCCGATGACCAGTTTATCAAAACACTCTTGCAGAGAAGTGTAGAGCTCTAGAAGTCAAATTGGAGAAAGTCATCTGTCTGTTTCAGAGAATACTAGTCTGATAAATCTAGCCAAAATATGTTCATCAGAAAATATCTGGTGCTGTAACTTTCAAGAAAAGACAATTTAAACTTACAAAAACTAGAAAATGTGTTTATGAAACACTATGCCCCCAACTGGTAAGTCACTTTCAAGATGTAAAAATGTCCAAAAAATGACTAAGTTCAAATTGTAAAAAAAAAAAGTGACAACAATTAATCTGAGGAGTATATCCCAACCACATGCATATCTTCAAAGCATGGTCACAATGTCTGCAAAGTTTCAAAAGTATCAGTATTAAATTGTAGGAGGAGTTGCGCACACAAGGTACCCTCTATACATTCACTAAAATGCCCGAAAAAATGACAAAGTTCAAATTGTGAAAAAAATGACAAAAAATAATCCAAGGAGTATATCCAAACCACATGCATATCTTCAGACTAGCTACTTCAGACCATGCCCATAACACATGTAAAGTTTTAAATGAATTGGCATGAAACTGTAGGAGGAGTTGCGCACACAAGGTACCCACTGCCCATTCACTTTCATTGTGAAAATGCCCGAAAAATGGCTAAGATCAAATTGCGAAAAAAGTGACAAAAATTAATCTGAGGATTATATCCAAACCACATGCATATCTTCAAAGCATGGTCACAACATCTGTAAAGTTTCAGGAGAATCGGAATAAAACTGTAGGAGGAGTTGCGCACACAAGGTACCCACTATCTATTCACTTTATCAAGAATTAACTAGAAAATATGTTTATGAAACACTATGCCCCCAACTGGTAAGTCACTTTCAAGATATAAAAATGTCCAAAAAATGACTAAGTTCAAATTGTAAAAAAAGTGACAAAAATTAATCTGAGGAGTATATCCCAACCACATGCATATCTTCAAAGCATGGTCACAATGTCTGCAAAGTTTCAAAAGTATCGGTATAAAATTGTAGGAGGAGTTGCGCACACAAGGTACCCTCTATCCATTCACTAAAATGCCCGAAAAAAATGACTAAGTTCAAACTGTGAAAAAAATGACAAAATATAACCCAAGGATTATATCCAAACCACATGCATATCTTCAGACCATGCCCATAACACAACTAGAGAATATGTTTATGAAACACTATGCCCCCAACTGGTAAGTCACTTTCAAGATGTAAAAATGTCCAAAAAATGACTAAGTTCAAATTGTAAAAAAAGTGACAAAAATTAATCTGAGGAGTATATCCCAACCACCTGCATATCTTCAAAGCATGGTCACAATGTCTGCAAAGTTTCAAAAGTATCGGTATAAAATTGTAGGAGGAGTTGCGCACACAAGGTACCCTCTATCCATTCACTAAAATGCCCGAAAAAAATGACTAAGTTCAAACTGTGAAAAAAATGACAAAATATAACCCAAGGATTATATCCAAACCACATGCATATCTTCAGACCATGCCCATAACACATGTAAAGTTTTAAATGAATTGGCATGAAACTGTAGGAGGAGTTGCGCACACAAGGTACCCACTGCCCATTCACTTTCATTGTGAAAATGCCCGAAAAATGGCTAAGTTCAAATTGCAAAAAAGGTGACAAAAATTAATCTGAGGATTATATCCAAACCACATGCATATCTTCAAAGCATGGTCACAACATCTGTAAAGTTTCAAGAGAATCGGAATAAAACTGTAGGAGGAGTTGGCACACAAGGTACCCACTGCCCATTCACTTTCATTGTGAAAATGCCCGAAAAATGGCTAAGTTCAAATTGCAAAAAAAGTGACAAAAATTAATCTGAGGATTATATCCAAACCACATGCATATCTTCAAAGCATGGCCACAACATCTGTAAAGTTTCAAGAGAATCGGAATAAAACTGTAGGAGGAGTTGCACACACAAGGTACCCACTATCCATTCACTTTATCAAGAATTAAAAAGGGAAATAACTCTAACAGAATGGGCCCCTAGCCCCTTGAATTTACCTGAAAGAAAAAATACGGGTCCTTTTAATTTTCATATACAAACTACATACCAAATTTCAAGATCCTAGCTCTAACGGTTCCTGACCGAGTGCTCACGCATCACAGACAGACAGACAGACAGACTGACTGACTGACAGACTGACTGCACGGACAGACCCAAACCAATATGCCCCCTCAACTTCTTCGAAGTTGGGGGCATAAAAAGGGAAATAACTCTCACAGAATGGGCCCCTAGCCCCTTGAATTTACCTGAAAGAAAAAATACGGGTCCTCTTAATTTTCATGTACAATCTACATACCAAATTTCAAGATCCTAACTCTAACGGTTCCTGACCGAGTGCTCATGCATCACAGACAGACAGACTGACTGACTGCACGGACAGACCCAAACCAATATGCCCCCCTCAACTTCTTCGAAGTTGGGGGCATAAAAAACAACAACAAAACCAGAGGACCAAAAGTCCTGTAAACGCTCACCTGAGATCTGCTATATTAACCCTGAGATAAAGATGAAGAGATTAGAAAGTCCACCTAGCGGCCACTTTATGATTGTCGCGCGTGTACCTGTGGCGCCACCTACGATCCGCCGCCATACTGTTTCGAAGACAAAACCAGTGCTATAAATATCGGCGTTCATTGGCAATTTCATACATCCAATGAGATAATATTTTATTCAATAGAAACTGTTAACATTTAATATTTTATTTAGGAACAGATTTTGATGTTTGTAGTGTTTTTATTGGATTTTTGATTGTTAATTATACGTTGATAAAACACCTAATTCCTTGTTCGGCGTTTCAAAATGGCGACCAAGCTGATTATAGTCGGTACTTTTTGACTAAAAGGCGTTGTTACTAAAAGGCTAGGTAATCTTTAAACAACAAAATATGAAAGAAGAAAGGCATAAAAATCGTTTTATTTGTTGATAGGCACACAATCTATGACTGTGTTTGTCTTACGATCGTATAAATCTTGACAATTTTTGTCATTTAAGCAAAAACGGTTTGGCCCGATCTCAAAACGATGTGTAAGTTTTTATTAAAAAGGCTTCTATGAATGACTTTTCTTTGGCAAACAAGATCAATTTTCTCAAAGAACAATGTCTTACAAATCGTTTTATTGCCCTTCGATGCGGTTTGGGTATTTTTGAAAGCTTCAAATCGCCCTAATGAATCAGCTGTTTTTCACAACTTTTCGCCACTTTGGCGTCAAAATGGAGATTTTTCTACACATTGGTTGGCATTGCAAATAAGACCAAAAAGTTACACTTGAATGCAGAATGACATATCATGCATTTACAGATGATCTCCAGTGATCGGTTGTCTATTTAGCCGATAGTTTATTTTGTATTTATAACCACACCCCCTCCCCATGTGCCGTGCCCGAGACAGGATTTGGGATAGCCGCATGCCCGGAAATGTGATGGGGACAACAGAACAATTAGTTTCCACATTTTTTTCGAAATAAAAACAGTGACAAAAGAAGAAATGACATATGCGTAGCAAAATGCAGGAATTTAATTATACGTTAAGCCCGAATTCGAGAAGAAAAAAATAGGATCCGGCGAAAGGCGCTCTAATATGCAGATTGCATTTTGACTTTGATGCTGTTGAAAAACATCCCATTGATGCATTTTCGTGCAATGTGAAAACTGCGAGACCGCGCTTGAAAACAGACACCATAGCATCTATTGAAAAGAAATCATTGCTCAGCACGGGCAAGTATACATATAAAGCTAGAGTATTATCTTTTCAACATTTTGAGTATGACTATATCATGATGACAGCTAACATTGCAAGAAAAGTGTGGTTGCATGTTGGCCTAGAGTGTATTATTATTTTTCATTATGTATTTATTTCAATTACTTTTCCGAATACAATCTTCAATAAAGTTACATTAAACTGTCAGGTATCTGTCATTAATGCGGCACGTGCCTGCAACGTGACATAAGTGCGTCTTTAACGGCTCGAAGATCAAACAAGTCGCCGAATCAACAGGTATTGCACGGTGCAATACAGGTAGCTGGTAATAAAAGTGTCATTTTTTCTTTTGAAATTTCGGCGGCGACTTCTTAGAATATACATGAATGCAAGTACGAAAGATAGAGGAGAAAAAAAAGAATATTCAAATTCATGCCTGACTGATTCCATTTAATTCACATAATCCGTTCCTCCACTGCCCTTTTGTAGAGAAAAGTATAAAATATGACCAACAAAACGAAGGGGAAAAAAGAAGATCGGGGGACATCAAAATCGTTGTTGTCAGGTCTAAAGCTTAAAAAAGATGCTTTAATTTGAATTGAAGCTTTCACCTTGTTCAATAATTATCGTTATTTTACGGTGTTAAGTATGATTAGAGATACGGCGAGATAAATCAGTTTGCGTTTTCTTTAATCTAAAGATAATCCGTTAAGAATCGTTGTATGTGTCCAGTAGGGTAGAAAAAAAAAAGCATAATTATGGGGGTAATTCGTAAGGAAAAAGAACAACAGCTTGTGCAAATCGACTGATAATTGATAAACTACTAAAGAGATGACTCTCTCTCTCTCTCTCTCTCTCTCTCTCTCTCTCTTTCTAGTCTTTCTGACAAAGATGCCGGTGTTTAGTATCTATTTGTTGGAAATTTGAAGCTCTATTTAACAGAAATAAAATATTTTACTATTATATGAATTATGGCGAAGAAAATTTAAACGATTTATATTTGCTAATATACAAAAATTCGGACCACATTCAGCGGCCGGTAAAATATTGTTTTTATTCACCGATTTACCTGTCTACCTAAGCGACAGACACAGCGTAGGCAAATATCAATATTCAATAGCAGTTTCAGATCTCTGTATCTTTATCTCAGATTAACCAAATATTTATTTAAAAAATTTGCCCTTTATGGGGCCCCACCAACCAATCAAAATAAAGGATTAGGACAAAAGTCAACCAAACTCTATAAACAGTTCTGCAAAAATAGAATTCAAATATCTGCGTTTGGACCAGAAAAAAATAGCCAATTTTAACTTTTCCCGTTTTAAGTCAATCCAAACTTTAAGTTGCCATAGCTACCAGATTTCTTATCTGACTGAAATAAACAAGCAAATTCAGAGAATTTATGTCCACCGCCTTAATTGTTTAGTTACACAAATATATCTGACAATAATGTATATCCAAATCACATGCATTTACTTCATGTCACAGTGTCAAACATTAATCTGAGGATTATATTCACATGCACATCTTCAAAGCATGATGAAGACATCTGTAAAGTTTCAAAAGAATCGGAATAAAACTGTAGGAGGAGTTGCGCACACAAGGTACATACTCCTATAGGGGGACGGAAGGACGGACGGAAGGACGGACGGACGGAAGGACGGAAAGCCAAAAACTATGTCCCTCCGCTTTTCTTCGAAAAGGCGGGGGACAAAAACACAAATTATGTAGAGACTACTGTCAGAAACATGTATACAAAGTACAGGCTTCATGCCGTAGACAATTTCTGAGGAGAAGATTTTAAAATGTTTTTCGAAATTTTACCCTTTATGTGGCCCAGCAACCAATCAAAATAAAGGATTAGGAAAAAAGTCACATGAAACATAGAGATATACTCAATAAATATTTCTGCAAAGACAAAATTCAAATACATGTACCTACAAATGGTCCACAAAAAATAGCTAATTTCCACTTTTCCCATTATAAGTCTATGGAAACCATAGCAACCAGAGTTCTTATCCGACTGGAATAAAAAACACAACTTATGTAGAGGCTACTGTCAGGAACATGTATACAAAGTACAGGATTCATCCACTTGACAGTTTCTGAGAAGATTTTTGAATGTTTTTTACGGGGCCCCAGCAACCAATCAAAATAAAGGATTAGGACAAAACTCACAAGAAACGTCAAACACTACTCAATAAACATTTCTGCAAAAACAAAATTCAAATGTCTGCAATTTTAGCGGAAAAATAGCCTATTTTTTCCCATTACACTTTAAGTTGCCATAGCAACCAGAGTTCTTATCCACCTGGAATAAAAAACACAAATTATGTAGAGGCCACTGTCAGGAACATGTATACAAAATACAGGCTTAATCCCCTTGACAGTTTCTGAGAAGATTTTTGAATGTTTTTCGAAATTTTGCCCTATATGGGGCCCCTGTAACCAATCAAAACTAGAGGACCAATGGTCCTGTAAATGCTCACCTGAGATCTGCTGTATATACGAATGTTATAGAAAATAGTCCCAGTATAGGGGCAGATGAAGCCCTTGAGCCATTTTTTTTTTTTTCAGAATAATCAATATACTGTCCATACAAGTTTTTCCCTTCAATGACATTTTAACAGCTTACCCATTCAAATACATAGGCAATCCATGTTGACCTTGCCTTAAAATAGGTCAAGGTCATCACAGGGTCATGATTTATACATACATTGTAGTACTTTAATTGTGTCATCAATGCTTCATGCCAAGATTCTTCGAAATTGGTCCACCAGTTCCGGAGAAGATTTTTGAAGGGTTTATACCAAATATGGGCATGGCGGCCATCTTGGTCATGTGACCTTGATTATTTATATACACATTGATTCCCCCATTCTATAGATGCTTCACATGAAATTTGGCTTTGATTGGCCAAGCGGTTTCAGAGGAGAAGATGTTTGAATATTATGGTAATATACATGTATAATGCCCTGGGGCTGGGGCAAATGAGCCCCTGGGGTCCAATTTTTTTCAGAATCATTAATATTCAGTCCTACTGCCCATTTCCTGCAAGACTTTCACTTTAAATGACATTTTAAAAGTTTCCCCCATTCAAATGCATTGGTGACCTATGTTGACCTTGCTGTAAAATAGGTCAAGGTCATCCAAAGGTCATAATTTATAAACACAATGTAGTACTTTAGTCCCCAATGCTTCATGCCAAGTTTTGTTGAAATCGGTCCATTGGTTCAGGAGAAGAAGAATTTTAAAGGGTTTTTATCATATATGGGCATGGCGGCCATCTTCGTCATGTGACCTTGATTATTTATATATACATTGATTCCCCCATTCTATAGATGCTTCACATGAAATTTGGCTTTGATGGGCCAAGCGGTTTCAGAGAAGATGTTTGAATAGTATGGTAATATACATGTATAATGCCCCGGGGTTGGGGCAAATATGCCCTTCCAATTTTTTTCAGAATCATTAATATTCAGTCCTACTGCCCATTTTCTGCAAGACTTTTACTTTAAATGACATTTTAAAGGTTTTCCCCATTCAAATGCATTGGCGACCTATGTTGACCTTGCCGTAAAATAGGTCAAGGTCATTCAAAGGTCATAATTTATAAACACATTGTAGTACTTTAGTCCCCGATGCTTCATGCCAAGTTTCGTTGAAATCGGTCCATTGGTTCAGGAGAAGAAGAATTTTGAAGGGTTTTTACCATATATGGGCATAGCGGCCATCTTGATCATGTGACCTGGATTATTTATAAACACATTGATTCCCCCTTCCCATAGATGCTTCATATAAAATTTGGCTTTGATTGGCCAAGTGGTTTCAGAGAAGAAGATCTTTGAATATTTTTGTAATATACATGTATATTGCCCAGGGGTGGGGGCAGACCAACCCCTGTGGTCCAATTTTTTTTCAGAATTGCCTACCTTCAGTCCATTTGCCCATTCCTGCAAGTTTTACCTTTCAAATAACATTTTAACAATTTTCCCCATTCAAATGATTGGGCGACGTATGTTGACTTTGCCGTAAAATAGGTCAAGGTCATCTAAAGGTCATAATTTATAAACACATCGTAGTACTTAAGTCCTCGATGCTTCATGCCAAGTTTTGTTGAAATCGGTCCAGTGGTTCCGGAGAAGAAGAATTTTGAAGGGTTTTTACCATATATGGGCATGGCGGCCATCTTGGTCATGTGACCTGGATTATTTATAAACACATTGGTTCCCCCTTCCCATAGATGCTTCATATAAAATTTGGCTTTGATTGACCAAGCGGTTTCAGAGAAGATCTTTGAAAATGGTGGACGACGACAACGGACGATGACGGACGCCGGATCATGGCCATCCTATAAGCTCACCTTGTGAGCCTAACGGCTCAGGTGAGCTAAAAATGGTGGACGACGGACGGACGGACGGACGACGGACGGACGCCGGATCATGGCCATCCTATAAGCTAACCTTGTGAGCCTAACGGCTCAGGTGAGCTAATAAAGGATTAGGACAAAAGTCACGTGAAATGTAGAAGACTACTCAATAAACATTTCTGCAAATTTTAAAACAAAATTCAAATATCTCCAACAAGACAGCAAAAACTGGCAATTTTCACTTTTTTCCATTGTAAGTCTATGGGAAGCATAAGTTGCCATAGCAACCACAGTTCTTGTCTGATCAAAACAAAAAACACAATTATCCTTTCCCCCTACCTGTAGATAGTGTATGTGTAATATGAGAACAATCGGCCCAGTGGTTTCAGAGAAGAAGATCTTTGAAATTGTGGACGACGACGGACGGACGCCGGAGCATGGGTATATGATTTAAGCTCACCTATGAGCCTTCGGCTGAGGTGAGCTAAAAACTTATTTTCCAGACTAGTAGCTAGTCTACAAAAATAATAACGCATTCACGTTAATATTGTCTTTTACTTTTAAATGGAACATTTTTAGAAATAACTTGAATGAGTTAGAGGAAGAAAAGTTAACTCTAACAACAAAGAAAGGGGGATAATTTTAAATGTTTTAATAACTTGATTCAGTTATTATTTTTATAATCTGTTTTAGGTTTTGTCCCTGACTGAATAATGCAATGTAATTCATAAGAACATGTTTTGGTGTGTTTGTCTTAATGACATCCCTGATAGTGAGTTTAGGGCCCTGTAAAACCAGTAAAAGCCTCACAGTAATTTTGTATTACTGACTGTTTGTAGTGGACAATATTGTTGTGGTTCTAACTGTTTATGTTTTGGAGTTGATTTTTTGTGCTGTTTGCTCCTCTTATGTACATTTTCATATACTTAGTTAAGTAAGAGAATCTGAGTGGCCACCTAATGGGAAATAGCTGCTCACTCAGCCTACGGTATGTTCTCTTTGTATTTGTACCTGACTGTCAATTTAGATTTTCCCACTTAGTTTTTGATTGTGCCATTTCCTGATCATTGCTTACTTTTACATTTCTATCAAGTAGTTCAGATAGTTTGATCATGACTGACCACCTAATAGTCACATTTCAGTTAATTGTTCAATTCCGTTTATTGTTACCATTATGCCATAGCATCACAAAGTTCTAACTGCTAGTCAACCTTATGCTGCTATCCCATATACCGAATATACCTTGCGAATCCGAAAATTTAAAATTCGCGCTGAAATTACCGAATATGATGCGAAAGGACGGGGCGGGGCATGTACAAAACGATGTCTTTGTGAAAGCATTGAGAATGCTTGCGGATCCTTACAAATGTCTTAAGAATGTTGCAATTGATTGCCATCCACACTACCGACGAACGCTTACAAATGCCGTTACAAATAATACGAACGTCTTGCAAACACCTTACAAATGAATCGAATGTGTAGCGCATGCTTGCCAAATTCTTTTCATTTTTTACTCATTCACAAACATTGTAGCCAATAATATCAATGTAAAATGAAATCACCCACAATGCCAAGGGGCATGGAAAAAATGTGTCATTATTGATCCAAGTCTTCTCTTGAAACACACACCACTTTGTTGTTTCTCTCAAACTGCGATTTACACAATAAAAAAGACAATTTTACCGGGCAAACAAAAATTTCACAGGCTTTAATTTGTCTGTCATACATTGATGGATAGCTTAAAGCTAAACACCATAAATAATGGCCTTTACTTGAAGGATAAGGCCAGAATAAATAAACTATGCTAAAAACTGAATATTGAATGTAAAAATGTTGAGATTCACTAGCGATTCTTTACGGACATCAAAACTCGATAGAATTAATGCTACAGAATCCTTGCAAATGGCTTGCGAGTGTTACAAATGTCTTGCAATTGATCCAAATTGTTTACAAATTGTTTAGGAATATGATAAGAATATGATTTCGTTGCGAATTTTAGGAGCATGTTCCTAATTTTTGCAACAACTCAAAATTTTCACCGAATGCTCCTGAATGCTTACAAATGCTACTGAATGCTTCAAATTTCTAGTGATTAATGCGAATTTGCTCAAAATTGCATTCGGAAGGGCATTTGCATAGGAAATTTGGTATATGGGAGAGCAGTATTAGTGTCAAAAGTTTCCAGAATCTGTTATGTCAGGGAGTCATCAGAAATTAATGTTTCTCATCTGACTTTACAACACAAAAGCCAATTTCAAGATTTTACACAAAATTCTTATAAACACTCACTAGAGATCTGGTAAAAGTTAAAAGTTTAAGGCATATAGTCTGTTATCAAAGCCTACGCATACTCAACTAACTTCCACATGTCCTTATACTACCATGGGTGGATGCAAACCATGCTTGGGGAAAAATATTATCAGAAACATTCAATCAGTTGCCCATATTCTACAAGTCTTTTCTACGAAACAACTTGGTTACAGTTTTCCCTTGTAAAGGCATAGGTGACAATGGACAGACATGGAAGGATGCCTATACTATATGCTCACTTGTTAACCTGAAGGCTCAGGTGAGCTAAAATTACCCAACTACTATAAAGTAAATGTCCATTACCTAAAGATGTAGTGACCATCTCTTTTATTTATAACAACACCAGGAAGACATCTCTGATGTGTTCGATGGCGGTTTTTCCTTGGCACAGCTCGAGTGACAAACCTCCCAATGTCTATGCTGTCAACTCTTTTACCTCGTGTATTTGTCTGTACCCTGTTCTGCGTGGCTTTCTTTGTGCTCTCTCTTTCATCTTGCACCAGACTTCTTCATGTCTCCGAAATCAGTTATACATGTATCTACAAGTATACAAGTCCTTTTTATAATTTGGTTGAATGCAGATTTTGATGTCCTTATCTGAGGAAGATATAAATTTCTTAGTAAACCAAGCTTTGAGCTTAATATGTTAATGACCTAAGCCCAGGATCAAGAAATGACCTTCACCTATAACAGTAAGTTAACTATAATGCCATCAATAAAAAAAACAAACCAAACCAAAACAAAACAAAACACAAAAAAACCTCATCGAAAATGTTGCATAACTTGGCAAAAAGATATACAGTTGAACCTGCTGAATCAGCCACCTTTATAAGAGCTCCACCTGCATAAGAGAGCCAGTCTGAAACATTCCCAATCATTTTCACTATATTTTATCTCTGCATAAGACAGCCACCTCCACAAGACAACCAGCAGCCAGTAAAATCAATCCCAAAATGCTTATAACTCTCTATAAGACAGCCACATCATACTTGCCTAAAGTCAAATTTCCCATTTACAAGCTGTTAATTGGACAATTATTATTCATTATTGTATTTAAACATCTACATCTACATCAGTACGTTGAACCGTCACAATTGACTATTACTCAACGGGATGACTTCTTGTGGTAATGCTAGAAAAGATGAAAAATAAGAGAATAAAGGCAGATAGAAGCAATGTACAAGCATAATAAGAGTAAATAATTAGATTGGTTAAATCAATACAAATAATGATAAATGGGGCAATGATAATATAAGACATACAAGATAAAAAAGACAGAAGGAAGAAAGTTTTCCCAGATGCCTTTGGCTCACCAGGTAAAGACCAAACTGCCTTCCTTGCAGGTACCAGGGCCCTTACGTCCCCGACAGCATAGCTCCCCACCTTGGCAAGTTACTCAACATCTGGGCCCCTACCTAACTTCACTTAGAATAACAGGGTGGATAACCCCTCCTTGAAAGATACCAAAGAAGGGGCCTCAGCAACAGTAGCTGGTAATGAGTTCCACACGGGTACTGTACGGGGGAAAAAGCTGAATTTAAATGAATCTGAGTCAGGGGAGAAGTGTCTGTATTTCTTCTTGTGTGCTGATCTTGTCCTGCTCGTTGATGGAATCAAGTAGTTGGCTTCCGGGATGTCAATCAAGTTGTTAATCAAGTTGTAAAACAGTAAATTAGCAGAAAAAATCAATTAAGTTAATACCCATGAGGCTTTGTATATATTTTTGTGTAACGGAGCATGAAATGATGTCAACTTATGAAACACATACAGGTAGTCCTTCCTTAGAAAGGATTTTTCTTGTGACAGTAAGAATATTTTCTACATGACAACTGCTCTGACTGAACCTTGATAAGACAGCCACCTGTGTATAACAGCCAGTTTAGCTCACTCCCAAAGGTGGCGCTTTTATAGAGGTTTGACTGTACAATATGAACAAAATTTGCATTTTTCATAATTTTGTGTTCTCTCTCTTGGTATAGCATAAACAGAACTTGGTTACGATGCATAATTTTCTCAAAACTTGTGTGTGTGTGTACAATTTTTAAAATTGTCCCCTGAGATCAAGATACAGACGGTTTTGACGTGAAAATTTGTGAAAGCCCTACAACATTGTTTTACAAACCACAAAACATCAAAATTTTGAAATGCAACATAACTTGGCGTGAAGTTGAAATACTGAAAACAACATACCTGGCTCAAGTCCTGGCCTAAGTTGATGACCGTCAGAGGACATCTTGATCTGGCTATAAAATAAATACAAAACCAGAGGACTAATGGTCCTGTAAATGCTCACCTGAGATCTGCTGTATATACGAATGTTATAGAAAATAGTCCCAGTATAGGGGCAGATGAAGCCCTTGGGCCATTTTTTTTTTCAGAATAATCAATATACTGTCCATACAAGTTTTTCCCTTAAAATGACATTTTAACAGTTGACCCATTCAAATACATAGACAACCCATGTTGACCTTGCCTAAAAATAGGTCAAGGTCATCACAGGGTCATGATTTATACATACATTGTAGTACTTGAGTCGTTGATGCTTCATGCCAAGTTTCTTCGAAATCGGTCCACCGGTTCCGGAGAAGAAGATTTTTGAAGGGTTTATACCATATATGGGCATGGTGGCCATCTTGGTCATGTGACCTTGATTATTTATATATACATTGATTCCCCCATTCTATAGATACTTCACATGAAATTTAGCTTTGATTGGTCAAGCGGTTTCAGAGAAGATGTTTGAATATTATGGTAACATACATGTATAATGCCCCGGGGCTGGGGCAAATGAGCCCCTGGGGACCAATTTTTTCAGAATCATTAATATTCAGTCCTACTGCCCATTTCCTGCAAGACTTTCACTTTAAATGACATTTTAAAAGTTTTCCCCATTTAAATGCATTGGCGACCTATGTTAACCTTGCTGTAAAATAGGTCAAGGTCATCCAAAGGTCATAATTTATAAACACATTGTAGTACTTTAGTCCCCAATGCTTCATGCCAAGTTTTGTTGAAATCGGTCCATTGGTTCAGAAGAAGAAGAATTTTAAAGGGTTTTTACCATATATGGGCATGGCGGCCATCTTGGTCATGTGACCTGGATTATTTATAAATACATTGATTCATCATTCCCATAGATGCTTCCTATAAAATTGGGCTTTGATTGGCCAAGTGGTTTCAGAGAAGATCTTTGAATATTTTTGTAACATACATGTATATTGTCCCGGGGTGGGGGCAGACCAACCCCTGGGGTCCAAATCTTTTTCAGAATTACCTACCTTCAAATCATTTGCCCATTTCCTGCAAGATTTGCCATTCAAATGATATTTTAACAATTTTCCCCATTCAAATGCATGGGTGACCTATGTTGACCTTGCCGTAAAATAGGTCAAGGTCGTGTGTAGATCAGGTAGCTTTTTATTTTATTTTAGAACTGAAACAGTGTCCCAGGAGCCAGGTGTTCGTAGAATATATTCAGCATTTATCTTTAGGTAAATGATGTCACCTCTTCTGATTTTTATTTCAAAATTCTTTGCAAAACATATACAATGCATTTTAAGAACACACATTTGAAAAAGCATAGGGACAAAACAGAACAAGGTCATCCAAAGGTCATAATTTATAAACATATTGTAGTATTCTAGTCCCAAATGCTTCATGCCAAGTTTCGTTGAAATAGGTCCAGTGGTTCCTGAGAAGAAAAATTTTGAGGGGTTTTTACCATATATGGGCATGGCGGCCATCTTGGTCATGTGACCTGGATTATTTATAAACACATTGGTTCCCCCTTCCTATAGATGCTTCATATAAAATTTGGCTTTGATTGGCCAAGCAGTTTCAGAGAAGAAGATCTTTGAAAATGGTGGACGACGGACGTCAGACGGATGGATGAAGGACGGGCGCCGGATCATGGCCATCCTATAAGCTAAAGGCTAAGGTGAGCTAAAAATTAAACTTATATTTTACAAGATGTCTAAATGAAGATCTACAGAAATTCCTTGACTGGTGTGTCAGAAATAATATGGTAGCAAATGTTCCCAAGACCAAAGCAATGTTCATTGCATCGCAGTATGCAGCAAATAAGATTCTTGAAAATAGGCAAAGTTTGAAACTTGCAAACGAGACCATCATATCATATATCAACCAATGAAAAGCTTTTGGGCGTCCACATAGACAGTACACTGTCCTGGACTACACAAGTTGAAAGTTCAATTAAAAAATGCAATTCCCTACTACACTTACTCAGCAGAATTAAGCACTACCTCCCTATACCCACGAGAAAACTTTTCTTTAATGCGTATATTCTACCCCATATGGATTACTGCTGCACTATATGGGGAACCATCAATTGCGAACTCACAGAATGTATGGTGAAATTTCAGAAACGGGCAGCGAGAATTATTCTAGATAGAAGCATAGACACACCCTCAGCAGATATGTTTACCGAATCAAGTGGGATGACATTTCCAGACAGAGTTAAATTTTAAAAATCAATTATTATGTACAAGATCTTAAATAATCTCTCTCCATCATACCTACTTGACAATTTCACTTTGACTTCAGAGGGATCACTGCGATCAACAACAGAAAACTCACTGTACATCCCTAAACCCAACATTGAATTATTTCATAAATCCCTGTCATATTCTGGATCCAAAATATGGAACGCAATCCCAGATTTTGTTAAAGGAAGCACCACAGTTGCTAAATTCAAAACAGAAAGGTACAAGTAGGCAAAGATCAGGAAAAGGCGCAATCAGAAAGAGATTCCCACTCCAAAAACCGAGGTGGGAAAAAACCAAACTAACAATCAGGCACTTATACCATGAAACATATCATAAGCCGAATGAGCAGCTATTTTCCCAATAGGTGGCCACTCAGTTACCTTAACTTAATTGAAAATATGAAAACATACATAAGGCGCCAACAGCACAAAAAAATTGTATCTAAGATGGACTTACCAAAGCTAAGAAGTACCATTTCCAAGTGTTTTTTTTTTTTCTACTATGTATATTGTTGTTGTCTTATGTATGTGAATATTGTATACCAGAGGACCAATGGTCCTGTAAACGCTCACCTGAGATCTGCTGTATATACGAATGTTATAGAAAATAGTCCCAGTATAGGGGCAGATGAAGCCCTTGGGCCATTTTTTTTTCAGAATAATCAATATACTGTCCATACAAGTTTTTTCCCTTCAAATGACCCCCTCATCCAAGCGTTCGTGATGGATGAGGGGCATTATTGGAGCAAGCCCGAGGCTTGAGCATGTAACAACAGCATTTCACTGCAAATGTACTACAAGACGCTCTTTAAAAACGAACAGTGACTGTACCTAATACATATGTACAGTACCTGTACCTGAGACCACAGGTATATATTGCACTGAAATCAATACCTGATCAATTTTTAAAACACAAACATTTTTTGATGCCTGGTTTCCCCAAACAAAGGGAGGGAATCCCCATATTACATTCAGAATTAAAGGGAGGGTTGTTACATGCTCAAGCCTCGGGCTTGCTCCAATAATGCCCCTCATCCATCACGAACGCTTGGATGAGGGGGTCATTATTTTCGCCAGCCCTCAGCATATCGCATGTAACAACAGCATCTTTAAATCCAGGCAACAAAAAATTTTTAGAAATCAATAAATATCATTTAAACCTTTTAATGAAACCCACATATATACATTATAATGAACTCATAACAGCATCAGAAAAACTCACATCTTTCACTGTTTCTCTAAAATAAAACTTAAAGAAATTTTTCGCCGACGACCAATCCGCAGTCTTTAGAAAGTCATTCAAAGAACAACCCTTCGACAAAGCTGCTGACGTTGCAGCAGAACGATAAGAATGCGCTTTAAAAGTATTTGTATCTATACCCGACAAAGACAAAACTTCTTTGAGCCATCTGGCAATTGTGCTCGAAGTAACAGGCATGAATGAAACGTATGAAACTAGCAATTGTCTAGATTTTCTGTGTTTCCTAGTTCTGTTAATATACTTAATTAAAGTATGCATAGCACACAACGCCTCATTTTCATAATGATTGAGAGTCAAAGTGAAATTCTTTCCTAACTTGGAAGTTTTGAGTAATTCCTTAAAATGAAAAACAACTTTAGACTCCATAACATTCATATGATCTAAGTTCATCGAAACAAGAGTTTGAGCTCTGGGTGCCGTAGACAATGCAATAAGAGCAGTCAATTTCAAAGTCAACATCTTCATAGATAACCCATCTAATGGAAATAAAGAACTTAGATATGAAAGTACTTTTGAGACATCCCATGTACAACTATAGCGGGGTTTAGGTGGATTAACATGAAACAGTCCTTTCATAAATCTAGTAATCAAACAAGCATTGATGCACCATGTATTGTCAAAAAACTGTAAAGTTTGTAATAACATTGACTTGTGTGTGTTGATCACTGAATATGACTTACCTTCTAGCCGAAGGAAATCTAAATAAGATATAACTACCGCTTGAGTTGTATCAAAGGGACTGCAACGTCTCCGTAGACACCAAATATACCACTTGTCCCAGGCTGAGGCATATTGCTTTCTAGTTCCTTTCTTCCATGAGCTGATGATGATCTCAGAAGCTGACTCTGAAATTCCGCTACTCTTAAGCTGTCTCCTGATAGCAGCACAGCGACCATCCTCATCTTTTTTGCCAAAGGATGAACCTGATTGTTGTGGGGTAACGTCAGTAAATCTCTGTGACGAGGTAATCTAATAGGTAAAGATACCAGATTAGAAACAATCAATGGAAACCAAATCTGAGATCTCCAATGAGGAATAATCATTAAAGCTTTCTGAACTTTGTCAGTAATGATTTTTGTGACCACTTTGCCCACTAAATTGAAGGGACAAAAGATATATGGTAAAAATTCATGCCATGAAAAAGAAAAAGCATCATTTCTATATGCACCAACCTCAGGAAACCATGAAACAAAAGTATCTAACTGTTTGTTTAGTCGGCTAGCAAATAAATCCACATCAGGTACAAAACACTGTCTACACAACCTGTCAAAAATCTGCCTCTTCAACATCCACTCCGTGGAATCCGAGAAATGTCTACTTAAAAAATCAGCTCGTAAATTTGAGGCTCCCGCAATATGGACTGCTGAAATAAATATGTTTCGTGATAAACACCAATGCCAAATTTCACTCGCTAGATAATCCATGTCAGGGGAGGTTATTCCACCTAAATCTCTGATATATTTTACAGCAGAAACATTATCACACTGAATTTCAATATGTTTATTTCTTACATCAGCATAAAGTGACTGCAAAGCAAAATATATGGCCTTAAGCTCCAAGTAATTGATAGAAAATACCAGTTCTTGCTCCGACCATCTGCCATTTGTTGATTTACCTGTGGAAACATCATAAGCACCCCATCCTAGAAAAGAAGCATCACTTCTGCAAGTAATAGAAACATTATCCGGACGAATTCTTTTACCATTTTTCTTGTCCACATTGTCTTTCCACCATTGCAATTCTTCTCTGCTTCTGACTGACAGATTCACAGAGTTCTCGAAGTTCCAGGTACCATCAAGTGCTATAATCTTATCCCTTTCAAGACTTCTGTAATGGAGAGGTCCTTCAAAAACAGCATAAAAAGCATTCAATACAAGTCCAATAAAGGATGCTAATAACC
The DNA here is from genome assembly GCA_964017185.1 of Rugalucina vietnamica. Taxonomy (NCBI): domain Eukaryota; kingdom Metazoa; phylum Mollusca; class Bivalvia; order Lucinida; family Lucinidae; genus Rugalucina; species Rugalucina vietnamica. Next base: position 185,112 of record OZ024880.1, on the reverse strand, counting down.
GTGCAGAAATGATCTCCTGCTCAAGCAAAAAAAGTGCTAAATTCTTGATTTTCTCAACCTTTTCCTCTGGTAAAATCACCAAAAACTTCTCAGAATCTATAATAAAACCGAAAAAAGTAATTCTCTGAACAGGATATAACACAGACTTTTTCTTGTTGATAGTAAACCCTAGAGATTCCAAAACACTAACCATAGTCTCTGTATTGTTAAGACACACTTGAAAATTTCTGTCCATGTTCAAAGAATCATCAATATAGTAAGCACAACGGATGCACTGTTGTCTGAACCAAGCGTAAATAGGTTTTAAAATTTTAGTAAAAACTTTTGGCGCACTGGCTAATCCAAAAGGTAAAACGACAAATTCGTACAATTGGCCGTCCCATATGAATTTGAGAAATTTGAAAAAACCTGGATTAATCGGACAAGACAGATAAGCTTCTTGCAAGTCGATACTCGTGAAAAAATCACCTTCTTGAATCAAATCCAGTATCAGTTTAAAAGTTTCTTGTTTAAAATGTTCATATTTAATGAAAAAATTCAAATATCTCAAATTAATAATAGGTCTATACTTCCCATTGGGTTTAGGCACAATGAAAATATTGGAAATAAATTGATTATCTTCCCATTTAGAAAACTGAATAGCACCTTTGTTTAACAGCTCAGAAACTTCATTGTCAACAATTAACTTTTGTTCATTTGAAAAACTAATCTCACTTGGAAAAGACCATTGAAAAGGAGTACTTTCAAACTCTAAACAATAACCGGACACAGTCTGCAATATCCAGGGATCTGATGTATACTTTTTCCAGTTTTCAAGGCATAATTTCAACTTTCCAACAGCACTCACCTGTTGAGTTAAGTCCCCTCGTTTGGGGCAGAAGTAACAGTAGCAGTGGGAGCCTGCCTTTTCCCTTTCATAGGATTGAATCCCCGAGAGTTACCTCTGAAAGAATTGCCATACTGGAACTGGCCATAAGGGTTGTAATACTGGGGATAACCACCAAACTGAGCTGCATAGGGATGAAATCTGTTTCCACCTCTCTGACCTCTGGCACCTCTGAAAAAGCCCCTGCCTCGCTGGGGTCTAAACCCAAAGTAATTCTCCTTTCCTACAGACACTGAAGAATCACAATTCTTAATTTCTTTAGATAACTCATCGCCAAATAATTGGGATGTAATTGGAACAGCATAGTTACACAAACTTTGATACTTTTTCTTTAAATGAGGTCTAATCATATATCTGCGTCTGATTGAAAGATTATACTGAACCTGACCCATAAGTGTAAGAGTGTCAGTAATGATATCTTTAACTTGTGAATTACAACCAATCAGACCCTTAAGAGTATCTGCAAGTTGAATGACAGAACCGATGCCAGCGGCAACGAGATTTTGAGTATCAGAAAAATATTTGTCATAGCCCTGAGCACGCTTACTCATAACTCTCCAAAATTCTGAATTCACTCTTGGAGCTGGTAATTTATCGCAGTTTTCTGGAATCTTAAATTTGTCTATAATGGGGTCAGTTACACATAGAGCTGAGCATGCCGTATTTATCAATTTAGCCAAAGACTCTGAAATAGCAGGGCCTTTATCAGGTTGCTTTAATTTTGGAAGTTTCCATTCATCATTATCAAGATCTTCCACAGTTTCACTGTGGCTTGACGGCAATTCTGAAGAATCATTCGCTTCACCAAAAAGTGCATTTCTTAAATCATTGGCAATAGCCACAGGCTTTAATGGCTTCTTTTTTGGACGATTTTTGATAGGGGCTGGTACCAGCTCCGAATCTGAGTCCTCGGTTAGTTCAACAGTTAAACCAGGATAATTATTCAAATTACACCCAAAAACTGCTTCCATATCTTCATCATAAGCATACTCATACGGCTGAGGATTGACCCCTAATAAATCTCTGAATTGTTCAATATCCTGAGGCGTTAATTTCTCAATTAACTCTGAAAGTGGACTCTTTTCCGAATTAGTGTTACGTTCATTTATAGGTGCACTCGCACTCAAATTTCCACTATTTTTCGACTTTTTTGAGACTTTTTGAGACGTCTTCGACGCCGCCTTTTGTTTACCTTTTTTGGCTTTTTTAGCTGCTTGTAACTCCTCCTCTCTCAGAGGAGAAAACCCAGAAAAAGAACCAGAAGAATTAGAAAACTCTCCATCATTTGGGTCAATCAAATTGAGGCAACCAGAATCATCTTCTGCTGCCATAATAAACAATTTCAAAGCTTTTGGGCTTCGCCAAAAGCTAGCAGCTTTCAAAATATTTGAACACAATATATAAAGTCAGCAATAAATTCACAATTGAAGCCACGTGGCTAAAAATTACTTACAATTTATATTCAATAGAGAGTCTTATCAGTAGTACACACGCTGTGAAAAATTGATCAGGTATTGATTTCAGTGCTATATATACCTGTGGTCTCAGGTACAGGTACTGTACATATGTATTAGGTACAGTCACTGTTCGTTTTTAAAGAGCGTCTTGTAGTACATTTGCAGTGAAATGCTGTTGTTACATGCGATATGCTGAGGGCTGGCGAAAATAATGACATTTTATCAGTTTACCCATTCAAATACATAGGCAACCCATGTTGACCTTGCCTTAAAATAGGTCAAGGTCATCACAGGGTCATGATTTATATATACATTGTAGTACTTGAGTCATCGATGCTTCATGCCAAGTTTCTTCGAAATCGGTCCACTGGTTCATGAGAAGATTTTTGAAGGGTTTATACCATATATGGGCATAGCGGCCATCTTGGTCATGTGACCTTGATTATTTATATATACATTGATTCCCCCATTCTATAGATGCTTCACATGAAAAGGTACAAGTAGGCAAAGATCAGGAAAAGGCGCAATCAGAAAAAGATTCCCACTCCAAAAACCGAGGTGGGAAAAACCAAACTAACAATCAGGTACTTATACCATGAAACATATCGTAAGCCGAATGAGCAGCTATTTTCCCAACAGGTGGCCACTCAGTTACCTTAACTTAACTAAAAATATGAAAACATACATAAGGCGCCAACAGCACAAAAAAAAATTTATACACCAAGACATAAAACAAAAAGAACCACCACAGAAGTATCGACTTGGAACGATCAGTAACATAAAGTTACTGGTGGGCTTAAACCGGTTTTACATGGCCATAACCTCACCCTCAGCTTCTGCAGTGGTTCATAACATTTAGTTAGTTATTCGGTCCTCGTGGTGAAATTTGGCTTTGATTGACCAAGTGGTTTCAGAGGAGAAGATGTTTGAATATTATGGTAATATACATGTATAATGCCCCAGGCTGGGGCAAATGAGCCCCTGGGGTCCATTTTTTTTTTCAGAATCATTAATAATCAGTCCTACTGCCCATTTCCTGCAAGACTTTCACTTTAAATGACATTTTAAAAGTTTTCCCCATTTAAATGCATTGGCGACCTATGTTGACCTTGCCGTAAAATAGGTCAAGGTCATCCAAAGGTCATAATTTATGAACACATTGTAGTACTTCAGTCCCCAATGCTTCATGCCAAGTTTTGTTGAAATCGGTTTAGTGGTTCAGGAGAGGAAGAATTTTAAAGGGTTTTTACCATATATGGGCTTGGCGGCCATCTTAGTCATGTGACCTGGATTATTTATAAACACATTGATTCCCCCTTCCCATAGATGCTTCATATAAAATTTGGCTTTGATTGGCCAAGTGGTTTAAGAGAAGAAGATCTTTGAATATTTTTGTAATATATATGTATATTGTCCCGGGGTGGGTCAGACCAACCCCTGGGCTAATAACTGTTTGTTTCAAATGAGGACCCCAGGGAAGATTGGATGTTAAGCCAACTGGGCCTCCTCTTTAAATAAAGTCATTATTATTATTATTATTATTATTATTATTACTGAAAAATCATGAAGGTATTTAAAATGGTGTATTGATAAAAGCAATATGTCAAGGATATGAGCCCAATAAGCAAAGTGGGAATATCCGCCAACATCCTGGCCTTACATATACGTTCATACAGCTTTCTGTGTAATCGAAGTAAAACCATTGATGTTTTAAAAAGAAATTGTTAAAAACATCTAGGTTACCTGCACTACACTGCTGTTAGATACACTCGAAAAACATCTAGGTTACCTGCACAACACTGCTGTTAGACACACTCAAAATGACAGGCTGGATAGACCGATCCTTCATCAGGCTGAAATGTATAAGTGGAGTTTATTGTTTGAGCATCTTCCGGCTTAAAAGTCAAAATCCAAACTTACAATTCTCTGAATACATATTGAATATACACACTCCTAAAAATGCATCAGAACAAATTTGAGTAGCGATGCTGACATCTGAAATAAGGCACAGGACAGACATTCATGCTAATTGAATACCATCAGGAGTCAACACAAAATAGTTGAATTATATTCAGTGGTCATTTTGAGCATTTCCTGTTATTAGTTTTTCTCGAGAACCACTGAGGTGAAAGGTAAAATAATTTAAGATCTGGATTTTTTTTTTGCCATGGAATGTCTACCCGAAGTAGTAGTTGAAAAACACAAATCTTTTCAATGCAATCTCTTGTGTCCTGTTTGATCGGTGGTGAAAACGTAAGTAGAATCTGTACAAACACAGGCTAGATTGCCCTGTGATTGTGTTGTTGCAAAGTTAGTAGCCAGCAGTCATTCATGTTAGTTACATCAACACTAAATTTGATTTTCAGACAAAATTTTAAAAATATTCAAGCTTTCCTTTCAATGCTTAGATTGTTTTTCTACTGGTGTTCAACTTTCAATTCACATTGGTTCCCACTTCCTATGACCAAGGTCCAATGACCAATGTTCAGCCAAAGTTTAAGTCTAAAACAGGCTAAAACTTCCAACACTTCCCCGGTAGTACCAGTGTCTTGTAGTACATGTGTCTTGCCTGAGGATACAACTTCTGATTAAAACCAGAGGACCAATGGTCCTGTAAACGCTCACCTGAGATCTGCTGTATATACGAATGTTATAGAAAACAGTCCCAGTATAGGGGCAGATGAAGCCCTTGGGCCATTTTTTTTTTCTCAGAAAAATCAATATACTGTCCATACAAGTTTTTCCCTTCAAATGACATTTTAACAGTTTACCCATTGAAATACATAGGCAACCCATGTTGACCTTGCCTTAAAATAGGTCAAGGTCATCATAGCGTCATGATTTATACAAACATTGTAGTACTTGAGTCATCGATGCTTCATGCCAAGTTTCTTCGAAAGAATCAGTGACGTTCTTGGGGGTCTGGTGCCTCGTTTTCAAAAGACCAGAACAATGTCTGGAAGGTCCTGGAGGTAATATTTCATGATGAGGACAATAGCCCAATGTATTGTGAACCTATAACTATTAAAAGTTTTGACTATTTCCTCCATTCAGTGTAAACAAGGCGATTTTAGTGGGGGTGGGGGTCAAAATTTCATATGTGAGAAAAATTATTTTTTTCGCTTTTCCTTGCTTGTAGTCCTTTAATTCCACTACTATATCATATTTTGTGCATGCAACAATGCGTTAAGTGCGATAAAAGTGCATTATGCCATTAAAATAAAATTGAAATATTACAACGTCAACATTTTGGGTACAAACCTTTAGCAGTTACCTGTATAATATTATTGTCTCAGGTACTACCAAACATACGACAAGGCACAGTTACCTCATGAGAAAACCTGCTGTCTGTTATATGCAAAACCATATACCCAGATCAGCGATGACCAGTCAGCTACTCAAAATCGTGTCATTAATTAACAAAACTTCAATCCATCTTCTATGTGTTGCACAGCTTGATTAGAGTTTGATCTTTACCAAAAGCATTTTCTCCAGACACGGCCCATTGTGACAAAACTTGGTCACACTGAGCAACCTTGCATGAATATTTATTTACCTGTATAAACCTGTTACAACACGGCCTTCAGTGTATTTATTTTTCTAATTCAGTTTAATGTCCCTTTCAAGATAATTTCAGCTCGTATGAGATGGACCAATCAGTAGGTTGGCGAAAACACGAGAACCCAGAGAAAAACCACCTGGCACACCCGCAAAAAGAACTTTGCTTGTCTTACATGTGTCTCGTTTCAGTGTAATGGTTGTGTCGTAGTGATTCTAATCATAAACTTTACTTTTGGTTCAGTTAGATTATGGCCGACATCCTTTAATTGTAACAGTTCTTCAGTTATTATGGGACTGAGCCACGTATTACTTCTTGTACCCAAAACTTGTGGGACTTAATGTGTCTCAGGCACAGCACGGCTCCCCATGATAGGATCAAACACAGGGCCACTATTTAGGGTCGGTTGCATTAAAGAACTGAAAGATTCATATTTTGATGCCTAACGTGATATAATAAGCGGATAGTTTTGTGAGAATGAATGGCGAACTGTGTAAACATCCTAAAAATTTGTGATTTGAAACTTCACGTCGCTGTATTGTACCAATGACAAAGACATTTTAAGTTCCCATAGTACTGGCTAATACGTAGACAGTGGAGGCATCATACCGATGTGACTGAAAAGTTGTTGATTTGGAAGTTAATAAATTTCTAAAAATGGAAAACTGTCCCCCAATGTAACTGTTTGTGGTGCAAGAGGTTACTGGCCGTGTAAACAAGCGGACACTATTAGTATAGAATGATTTCAAAAGTTTGTTCCACAGAATGTACAATACCCTCATTTTCTGGGGAATGACACATAAAAGATGGTTATAAATTATGCTGATTTGGGTTAATTTTGGAAACAAATGTATATATCCATTTTTTGTACTTTCTATATGGCTAACAATTTAACTGCTGTTTTGTTTTCCTTTTAATTTTAAGTTTAAATCAATTTCACATACTTGGGCTCTAGTACTGAGATAACATTTTGGGCTGTAGGTAGTGTTCCCCCCCCCCCACTCCCCCCGAGTCCCAGAACGCCATTCACATATATTATGTAAAATATGACAATACATTCACATGCAAAAGGATTTCTTGGGACTCGGGGGGGGAAACAATGTTAAATAAATACTTTCCTATTTTTCTATATGTTTTATACAAAATGTGGCCATTTTAACCAAAAAATAAAGCCGTACATCTTTTGAAACAAAAACCTCAATCCAATATCATGAACTTTGGACTACTAGCAAACATGTATACAAAAACAAAAGTGTTTCACCAAAATTTATTTTTCTCAAAATCTGAGGCAGCTATACATTATAACTCCCATTACCACCATCAGAGGTTCTTGGTCCACCGGTTCCGGAGAAGATTTTTGAAGGGTTTATACCATATATGGGCATGGCGGCCATCTTGGTCATGTGACCATGATTATTTATATACACATTGATTCCCCCATTCTATTGATGCTTCACATGAAATTTGGCTTTGATTGGCCAAGCGGTTTCAGAGGAGAAGATGTTTGAATATTATGGTAATATACATGTATAATGCCCCGGGGCTGGGGCAAATGAGCCCCTGGGGTCCAATTCTTTTCAGAATCATTAATATTCAGTCCTACTGCCCATTTCCTGCAAGACTTCCACTTTAAATGACATTTTAAAAGTTTTCCCCCATTCAAATGCATTGGCGACCTATGTTGACCTTGCTGTAAAATAGGTCAAGGTCATCCAAAGGTCATAATTTATAAACACATTGAAGTACTTCAGTCCCCGATGCTTCATGCCAAGTTTTGTTGAAATCAGTCCATTGGTTCAGGAGTAGAAGAATTTTAAAGGTTTTTAACCATATATGGGCATGGGGGCCATCTTGGTCATGTGACCTGGATTATTTATAATCACATTGATTCCCCCTTCCCATAGATGCTCCCTATAAAATTAGGCTTTGATTGGCCAAGTGGTTTCAGAGAAGAAGATCCTTGAATATTTTTGTAATATACGTGGGGTGATCGGAAAGTAGGTATAAAAATGTTGTCATTTCTTTATCTTTCGTTATTTCGAGATGAAATTACATCAAATAATGCAGCAATGTATATACAGTTAATCCATTGCAATAACGCATGCATAAGATGCGCACGTGCGTTGCAGCTGTCGTTATGGAAACACCGCCTAACGTTATGCGGCGCAACGTAACGTTGAAATTTTATTCTTATTTAAAAATACTTCTTAGTTCAAAGTATTGTAACACCCGTTTTGATTGCGTATGCCCACAACTTATATTTGTAAAGTTACGAGGTTGTTTATCGAATGGATTTGTCTGTAGAGCCTTGCAAATACCGACTGTGTCAAATAGACAAAACTGTTAAGATTTTCGAAAATGTTGCATTTTCGGGAAGTCATTTTTTAAAAAGTATATATTAACTGCAAGCTCGAAACATATCTATTCTTGACATTGTCTCTACTACTTATAGTTTATGCCAGTATTTTATCATTTCGTTAAACATCGACCAGAAAACAAGGTATTGAATTTAAGTTTACAAAATGAAATCGACGTTCTTGCATATTTTACGCTAACTTGTTGAATTCAATTTCACCGTATTAGTAGATAAAGCATCAGAATGCCGTATGTTTTTGAAAAAATGGTCAATTAATGTTAGAAAATTAGTTTCCATTAAAAATGTCGACCAACTTTCCCAACCCAACCCAAATGAACTAACAAAGTCAAACCAGGGGTACAGGTGCGCCGGGTCACGTGAAGTGACGTCATTACGCTGCCTCGTGCATGAACGTCTGACGTCATTGTTTTAAAATAAGAATGGCATTCAATTACAAAAGGACCAATGTTTATTTGTTCTAAATTTTATATCAATCGGTTGACGCAAACTTATTTTACAGCATTTTTATACGTACTTTCCGATCACCCCTCGTACATGTATATTGCCCTGGGGTGGGGGCAGACCAACCCTTGGGGTTTCAAATTTTGTTCAGAATTACCTACCTTCAGTCCATTTTCCCATTTTCATGCAAGATTTGCCTTTCAAATGACATTTTAACAATTTTCCCCATTCAAATGCATGGGCGACCTATGTTGACCTTGCCGTAAAATAGGTCAAGGTCATCCAAAGGTCATAATTTATAAACACATTGTAGTACTCTAGTCCCCAATGCTTCATGCCAAGTTTCGTTGAAATTGGTCCAGTGGTTCCGTAGAAGAATTTTGACGGGTTTTTACCATATATGGGCATGGCGGCCATCTTGGTCATGTGACCTGGATTATTTATAAACACATTGGTTCCCCCTTCCTATAGATGCTTCATATAGAATTTGGCTTTGATTGGCCAAGCGGTTTCAGAGAAGAAGATCTTTGAAAATGGTGGACGACGACGGACGGACGGACGACGGACGGACGCCGGATCATGGCCATCCTATAAGCTCACCTTGTGAGCCTAACGGATCAGGTGAGCTAAAAAACCCAAACGTAAAAATTTAGAGTCCAGTTCTCAATGCTCTACAGTAACAAAGTAAACCGGCATAGATCAGCAAAGTGTTTAATCATTGATAAATCATATCAGGGGGAAGGATACAAAACATCATTTCTATGCCAAGTTGTCACACATTTTAATTGATCAATGACAACCTTTTTTCGTTCTTTTGTTTTTTTTTTTTATTGTTTTTCAAAAAGGCCAAATTCACAATCCAGGCAAACATTTAAGGTCAAGGTAACCCTTTAAGCCCAACCACTTTATCAATCTAGATTGAACCTGAAGACAGCACATCAGTTCAAAGGCCAACCTTTCAAACATGCATACAAATCAGACCAGCTCTCTCTAGTCATCAACTCTTTTTTTTTCAAACGACCAACTTCTGTAGTTAACAGGTCAGGTAAGTATGGACAGCAAATACACTGGTCAGACAAAGCTGGTGTCCTCATATGTGAAAGGGAACAAACCCATACAATGAAAAACTTTCATAGTAAAAAGTTGTGATCATTTTTAATCATATGGACCGGTGTAACATCATGTCTATACCAAATCCTAAAGCTCTATTCAAGTTAAAATTTAAACAACAGAAAATTTGATTTGTACATGAATGTGTGCTGGCGTCCAATTAAAGTCATGAAAACATGCTGCCAAGTTTCCAAAACTAACAACCAAAACAAGACCTAATTTAAGTTCCACTATCAGTAAGTTAGCAACTTCAATATATTCAACAGTTAAGATCATGTCAGGATGGTCTGACAGTTATCCAAGACACACTGTTCTTAGGCAAGCCTCCCAGAGGTGGGTTACCAATACTTAGTGCATATTTTTTTTACTTAGTGCATATTTCTTTTACTACTAAATGATAAATGCTCTTCTTGAATCAGCAAAATAGGAAGATAGGGTTGCAGAAATATTTTCATGGCAAAATTTTCATGAAAAAAGTGCCAGACCATGTGAGGATAGACCTTGTGTATGTTTGATTTCAAATCTGACATGCAACTGTGAGAGCTATCATGTGAGCTAAACTGTGTTCTCCATGGCATAGATCAGCAGAAAGATGAAATCATAAATGATCAGAGTGAGCGTCAGAGAACATCATTTCTATGCCCAAAACACATGGCACATTCTTGTTAGTTTGTTTATTCTGTGGTTTAACATCATTTTTGAGCCACTGCTTTCTTGGAAATGGGGTTTGAACCCATGACTTCTTGATTCAGAGTCTTATGAACTACCACTTTGCCACCAAGCACCCCCTCCCCATCCCCAAACACACCAGAGGACCAGTGGTCCTGTAAACGCTCACCTGAGATCAGCCCGGACAGAATAAGCCCTGGTGTCATATTGTTTCAGAATAATCAATATTCTGTCAATTTGCCAATTTCCTGTAAGTTTTATCTGTCAAATGACATTTCAATAGTTTTTCCCCATTCAAATGCATAGGCGACCTACGATGTCCTTGTCATATAGTAGTAGGTCAAGGTCTTGAGTAGTGGGGTTTTCAATTGGTGCCAATGGGCGGCATACTTGTACTGCTGGAAAGTCCTCACTTGCAATTCTACATTGGTCTTCATTACCTCTACCTGACAATCAAAATCATAATTTATTGCAGACAGGACCCATACGAAACTTCAAACATACCTGATGAATAACCCATATCTTTGAAAAATTTTGCTACCACTTATCTCTCCAGACTGCAAAACTCTACAGACAACATTTGAGAGCAGAACTGTACAAACAATAGTTCTATAGTGTTCTTTACTCTGTTTGTTTATTTTTCTTCTAAAAATTGATCTCAAACAGGATATGAAAATCCAAACTAAGTTTTTGCAGTATGCTGGTCTTATTTAATGTCTAAAATCCTCTACCAGCAATCTATCTACTTGTATGCACTTCTTTTAAAAATAAGAGCTGTTGCACGACAGCCTTGCTTGCCTGACTTGTGGCTTGTCACTAAAGCTACTTGAATCTGCCTTTATAGTCTATGATCTTGACCTCAATGTAAGAACATGCATAGTATCAACTTGATCCAAACATATGTTCAAGAGATAAAAATGTCAGCAAAAGACATTAACATACAATTTCTAAGTCTATGACCTTGACCTCAAGGTCAACCCAGTGGGTCATGATGGTACAGAATAAAATTTCAGACCAACACATCAGGAAAACATGTCTGTGCAATGTATACCCCCTTACATCCTTCTTTTATAGAGTAAAACAGTCAAACTGGGGTATAACTTTTTTTTTTTAATTTGCTTCAAAATGTAGATTGTGGGTACTCGTTAGAACTGCCTCGCTGAGGCGGCTCTAACATGTACCCACATTGGATGTTTTGAGCAACAATATTGAAAATATAAAAATTTTTCCAATGGAATTTTCAATTCTTAAGTTCAAGAGATTAGAAAACTTTAACCAAAAAAAATTAACATGAAATTTCTAAGTCTGTGACCTTGACCTCAACGTCACCCAGGTCAGTCACGATGGTACAGAATAAAACTTCAGACCAATATCAAACAACATGCATAGTATAGTATCAACTTGACCTATCAATATGTTCAAGATATATAGACATACAAACGAAAACTTAAACCAAAAACTTTTAACATTTGTGCAATGTGAATGCTAACACTGAGGTGACTGCAACATGAGAGCTAAAGAGGATCTGACCAGGAGTTGGTTTAAAGAAATCATTTTAACCAAATGCACAGACCTCAACCGGCTACCTCAACCCCCAGAGAAAAATTACCAGTTCCTTGACCATAAGTTGGTGACTTTCAATCAAGAGTTCAAGCTTGTTCCATCTTAATAGGAGCTGTTTCAACCAGTCCATACCACCTCTAGGCACGGACCTTAGTAACTTGTTTTTGGCTTCAGATTGAATCAACAATGTAAAATCATACAGTCCCTTTCACTCGAGTTTGCCGTTTGAGCATTTAGGTCAATCAAATTTGTTCACTCAAGTTTGCTGTTTGTTTGTAAATCAGGTAACTTTTTATTCTATTTTAGAACTGAAACAGTGTCCCAGGTGCCAGGTGTTCTTAAAATCTATTCAGCATTTATCTTTAGGTAAATGATGTCACCTCTTCTGATAAAAACATTGTAATTGCTTGGTTAAAGCACATTTTTATTTCAAAGTTCTTTGCACAACATATACAAAACATATTAAGAAAACACATTTGTAACAGGATAGAGACAAAAGCAGAATTTTATCAATTTAAGCAGTTACCTGATCAGTATCTACATGGTAAAATTCTACATAGGAAGTTAAAAATTTCACTCGAGTTAGCCATTTTTAAAGGTCATTTAGTTTGAAGCTGTCAAACAAATCAGCAGGTCAATCAATCTAGATGTCTTTTAGGACAACATGAAAAGAAACTCAGATCTTCGGAACACATGGTCTTCTTGTGTGATGCAAATGCTCAAACGGCAAACTCGAGTGAAAGGGGCTGTAAATTTGATGGAAAGCTGAAATCTGACTATTAAACTGAAAATTCTCATGCCTGTGCACATTTGTTTACGAAGGTTTGATTGTGAAATATTTCTGTAGTCATTCTTATTTTTCACTAAACAATGAGCTATTGTTTGTTTGTTTGTATTGAGGCTTTACATACTAGTCAACAATTTTCAGTCATGTCAGGACAGAGCCAATGCTTCCTGGGTTTAACAAGTACTGCTGGATCTTGCTCAAGGACACAACACTGTACTGCCTATAATGATCGAACCCAGGATCTCTTGATTCGGAGTCACAACGCCATAAATTTCATAGACGTCAATGTACTAAATTCACGTTTATAAGAACATTTACAATACCAGAGGACCAATGGTCCTGTAAACGCTCACCTGAGACCTGAGATATATACCAATAAACTTGTTTGACTAGAATGGTAATATACATGTATATAACCCCAGGGCAGGGGCAGTGCAAACTCTTGGAGTCAATTTCTTTTTTAAATCATAAAGATTCAGTCAATTTGCCCATTTACTGCAAATGACATTGTAACAATTTCCCCATTCAAATGTGTAGGCAACCTAAGTTGACCTTGCCTTAAAAAAGGTCAAGGTCATCACAGGGTCATGATTTATACAAACTTTGTAGAGCTCCATTGCCTGATGCTTCATGCCAAGTTTCAAAATCATAGGCCTTCTGGTTCTGTAGAAGAAGATTTTTAAAGGTTTTTGCTATTTATAGCCATGGAGGCCATCTTGGTCATGTGACCTTGACCAGTTATACAAACTTTCATTCACTCTTCCTAAGAATGCTCCACATAAAGTTTGGCTTTGATTGGCCAAGCGGTTTTAGAGAAGAAGATCTTTGAATATCACTGTAATATACATGTATATTGTCCCGGGGTGGGGGCAGACAGACCCCTGGGGTCCAAATTTTTTCAGAATCATCAATCTTAAGTCCATTTGCCCATTTCCTGCAAGTTTTTCCCTACAAATGACATTTTAACACTTTGCCCCATTCAAATGCATGAGCGGCCTATGTTGACCTTGCCGTAAAATAGGTCAAAGTCATTCCAGGTTCATGATTTATATAAACTTCGTAGAGCTCCAGTCACTGATGCTTCACACCAAGTTTCAAAATCATTGGCCTTCTGGTTCTGGAGAAGAAGACTTTTAAACGTTTTTTCTATTTATAGCCATGGCAGCCATCTTGGTCATGTGACCTTGACCATTTATATAAACATTCTTTCCCCCTTCCCAATGATGCTCCATATGAAGTTTAGCTTTGATTGGCCAAGCGGTTTCAGGGGTGAAGATGTTTCATTATTATAGAAATATACATGTATATAGCCCCGGGGCAGGGGCAGCCCCCCAGGGGCTAAAATTTTCCATTAACATTATTCTTCTGTCCATTTACCTATTCCCAATAAGTTTTACCCATTAAATAGCATTTTACCATTTTTTCCCATTCAAATGCATTGGCGACCTAGGTTGACCTTGCCGTAAAATAGGTCAAGGTCATCCTAGGGTCATGATTTATATAAACTATGATGGGCCCGCGTCCCCGACGCTACATACCAAGTTTCGTGGAAATCGGCCCACTGGTTCTGGAGAAGCAGATTTTTTAAGGTTTTTGCTATTTATAGCCATGGCGGCCATCTTGGTCATGTGACCTGGACCATTTATATAAACTTCTTTCGTTCCCCCTTCCTAAGGATGCTCCACATGAAGTTTGGCTTTGATTGGCCCAGCGGTTTCAGAGGACAAGATCTTTGAAATTGTGGACGACGGACGGACGACGACGGACGGACGCCGGAGCATGGGTATACTATAAGCTCACCTGTGAGCCTTCGGCTCAGGTGAGCTAATTACACATAGTTTACACATTCTGTGCTCTTGACCCCATTTGAATGGCACAGATAAGGAAATAAACAAACTGTTTTCCTGAAATCACCCCCACAACGTACGTGAGGGTGACATCACAAGAACTGATGTCGAGCGGTCGTTGTTTAGAGCCTGTGTAAGTGTTTGTTTTCTAAAATGTTCATAAAATATTTAGTCCACCACATAATACGATGTATAAGGGTTTTGTTTTTGTCAAATACTATGTGAACTTCCTATAAAAATGGCACACACCCGGCCAGTCCTTTTCAACCAACAGTAACTATATGTGACCTGCAAGCACCATTGCTTTGATATTTGGTCGAGGTGTTTTTCAACATCGACTGAGTTTTCCTGCCTGAGACAAAAAATGCTGAATTTTCACAGAGGCTACCATTTATTATGACGGCTCAATATTTATGTAAATGCGCGCCAGATACCACTTCCTGTGACTACGTTGTTGTCCTTGCTAAATATTATACACAAGGCCCAAAGTTGCAGAGATTACATTGACCTCAATGTGAAAGTGGCTTTTCAAAATTTCCTTACAGTTTTTTTTATGAAAACAGTTTTTTTTATGAAAACTGCAATGTCGAACTTCATCAAAATACTTCATTTATTGTTTATTTATTCACCTTTCACATGAAAATATACTAGCTAACGATCTAACTGGTAACTAACAATCTTAAGATTTTCTTCTAAATTAAAAACACCCTGAAAACATTGGTACCGCCTCTTAATATGCATACACTTCTCAGACTTAAGAGTATTGAAAACTTTTACAAATCTTAAGACACACTATAAAGTTATTGTTAAATGGCAATCTATTCATTTGACTGTCATACAAACAAATAGTTCTCCACCTGCAATATCGATAAATCAAACCCTTAAACAATGTTTTTCACATCTTAAGCAATGCCTTTCACATAAGTCCATGATCTATAATATTTCAGCTCAGTCAATGGATCCAAAAACCTAAAATATTGAAAAAAAAATATATATATATAATTAAAAGCATGTTTGTTCCAACCACCATGTGAACAACAATTAAACAACAATAGCTGAATCTTCTTTCTTTAGCTGAATGAATAACTTGACCTGAAAACTCAAAATTATAGCAAGTTAGTCCTACATATACACATAACAATTTAGCAAAACCAAATTGATTCTTCACCATCTTTCTTACTTTTTAATCTACAAAATAAATTGCTTAACAATTTACACAATTATCTTCTATCAAAATAATCAATATTCTATTGAGTATCATCAATCTTCTGTCAAAACTGCAATAAATTCAAAACTTGCTCATAATACATATCTCCTGTTATTCAGCTACAGCAAAATCATTTAAATATGAATCAGATCATCTCAAACACAAAACCTATTCAGCTCATCATAATTAAAAACATTAAAGTAAAAAAAAAAAATGAATAAAATACAAAGCGACAATTATTTCATAATAGCATCTACGATTGTATGTGTCATGTCAGAATCCATTTCATTCAATATACCTGAACCTAAGATTATTTGTAAAGTGTGCAATCTTCTATCTATAGGTCTGGTAACTATCTGATGCATTTGATATGATTCAAATCGTTTTGGAAGTCTACATTCTCTTGTAGATCTTCTTAAAGCATTACCTTCAGCGCTTTTATTATTTTCATCAGCTACTTCATGAATGTTATGCGACAGTCTGCATGCTTAGTTTTTAACCCAATCATGGTTGATAACTATGCTGCCTTCTTTAATTGCACGCCGGTGGGTCGGGCGTCAGACTCTATGATGGCCCCGACTTAAAGCTATTCATTTTAGTTGGTTGGGGCCGGAGCTTCTTGTCTGTTGCTTGGCCCACCGGGGTCCAACTGGTGTTTTTCTTTTGCTCCGGAGTTAGTAGGTTATTCGGCGCCCAGGGATCTCCATCGTCGGGCAGCTTACTCAATCTGTGAGTCCTGGTTTTTGATTCATCAGGATGTTTATCATGATTTATTTGTTTGTTCTTGATGATTCATTGACTAGTTAGAGATTCACCACGAGGACCGAAGAACTAACTAAATGTTGTGAACCACTGCAGAAGCTGAGGGTGAGGTTAGGTACCTGTAAAACCGGTTTAAGCCCGCCAGTAACTTTGTGTTACTGATCGTTCCAAGTCGATACTTCTGTAGTGGTTCTTTTTGTTTTATGTCTTGGTTTTTAAAATTTTTTGTGCTGTTGGCGCCTTATGTATGTTTTCATATTTTTAGTTAAGTTAAGGTAACTGAGTGGCCACCTATTGGGAAAATAGCTGCTCATTCGGCTTACGATATGTTTCATGGTATAAGTACCTGATTGTTATTTTGGTTTTTTCCCACCTCGGTTTTTGGAGTGGGAATCTTTTTCTGATTGCGCCTTTTCCTGATCTTTGCCTACTTGTACCTTTTCATTAACTGTTGTACCTTCATCTATTTTTTCTTCAACATTATTGTCCAATTCTTTTTCTTCTTCAAGATTACTATCTATTTCTTTTTCACTACTTACCTCAGCACCTTCATGTGCTGTTTCTTTGTCCTTTGGTATATCTATTACAATAGCTTCTTCTTGTTTGTCAGCTTTATCAATGTCATCCTTTGTAGTAACTGCTTTGGGAGCAGCACTTTCTTTTTTACTTCCGCTTTCCTTAGATTTCTTCACAGCAACAGCTGTCTTCTCTTTAGGTCTAGCTCCTAAATCAATACTCTTTTCTGGAACAATTATGACCGGTCCTGCATCATGATGAATTGGGGTTGAAACAGATTTCCAGGCGTCCCCGGCTGAATTAGTTTTAGAAACATATTCCATTACTGAATCATATACCTCATCATCATCATCATCATCATTATAATTCCTGTGTTCTACTTTCACATCTTTCTCCTTAAGTGGCTCTGAGACTTTTTCTTTTTCATTTGATACTTCAGATTGATCATTTCTGATCTCATCAACTGCAGTTGAATCCAATGATTTATTAACATCTGTTTCTTTCTCATTTTCTTTATCATTTTCTTCAGTTATGGCTTCATCATCCATGAAACTAAGAAGATATAAATGATTTCTATGAAGTCTCTTTTCCACTCCTTTGTCTGATTTTACATCAAAGACAGGAATATGCGGTATAGGCTGACCTGTAACTGTATAGATAGTATCTTCATATTTATCTTCAATCTTATGCTTCCCATCATATTTCAAAATTCTTACTAGGACTTTATTTCCAACATTTATCCTTGTGGACTTTGCTTTCCTATCATATCCTTCTTTCATCTTCACTCTTGCTTTATCTGAAACTTTCTGAACTATGTCCTGTGCTTCTTTCATCCGTTTCTTCAATCCTTCTATGTAATCTTTCGTTGTCTGGCTAGCTTCTCTTTGGACTTGAGTGTCAAAGACAGAATCTATAGGAAGGCGCGGTTTCCTTCCAAACATTAGCTCATGCGGAGAAATCTTTGTCGTTTCATGCCTCGTACAATTGTAAGCATACGTCAACGCTGGCAAATACTTCTTCCAGTCTGTCTTCTTATTTGGTTCCAAAGTACCAAGCATATCTAATAGTGTCCTATTGAACCTCTCTGGAATAGCATTCCCCATTGGATGGTATGGTGTAGTATGTGACTTAGTCATTCCTGTTATTTTGCAAAGCTCTTTTATTATTTCTGACTCAAAGTTTGCTCCCTGGTCTGAGTGTATTCTTGTTGGTATTCCATACTTTGTGATGAATTGTTCATAGAACACCTCAGCAGTTGTTCTTGCTGTTTGATTTTTTGTCGCGATGGCTAAGGCGTACTTCGTAAAATGATCTGTTATCACTAACACATTTCCTACACCTTTGGTGGGTTCCAAGGTTAAATAATCCATGCAGACTAGCTCTAAAGGATATGTTGTTACAATGTTGTTAAGAGGAGCTCTGTTGTTAGTTGGTGATTTTCTAAGAAGACATCTTTGACATTGCTTCGTCCATTCCTCAATTTCAGCTGTCATACGAGGCCAATAGAATCTTTCCCTGATTAACGAAAAAGTTCGGTCTCTTCCAGGGTGTCCGACGTCATTATGAAGTCCTTGAAGTACCGTCTTTCTATATATTGTGGGTAAAACTAACTGTTGAATGGTATTCTCTCCATCTTTGATTTCTCTGTACAATATTCCTCTAATCATCTTTAAATTGTTGAATGTCTTACTCATAGCCTGATCTTCCTTAGAATAGCTATACTCCTTGGGAAATTTCTTATCCATTGTTGCTCTAACCCATTTGCCTAATACAGGATCTTCCCTTTGATTCTTTCGTATCTCTCTTTGTTCTATCTGTGCTAAAGGCTGTCCAGGGGATTCAGTTGCTTCTATTATGTTTATTGACGCAGCTGGAAACACTTCAATTAAAGCTTCTACTGGCATCTGCACACTGCTACATATAGTCTTCACTGTCTTGTCATCAATTTTCACACTCTCATCTTCTGTCAACTGTTCATAAGGATACCTTGACATGGTGTCAGCATCTGTATTTTTTAGTCCTGCCCTATATATGATGTCAAAATTGTACTGTCCTAATGCTGATGCCCATCTTTGTCCTGTAGCATCCAATTTTGCACTTGTGAGTACATGAGTCAAAGGATTATTGTCTGTATAGACTGTGAACTGTACATTCATAAGATAATCTGAAAACTTCTCAGTCACTGCCCATTTCAATGCTAAAAATTCCAGTTTGAATGCAGAATAATTCTTCTCTGACCTTGACAAACTTCTGCTTGCATAAGCGATTACTTTTTTCTGTCCATTCTGAGTTTGATACAGAATTGCACCTAAACCTTTACTGGAAGCATCGGTGTGGAGCTCAAAGGGCTTCTGAAATTCAGGGTAGGCTAAAATTGGTGGTGATGTTAGTATTTCCTTAAGCTTATTGAAGGTGTCCTCTTGCTCCTGTTCCCATTTCCAATCTTTACTTGGTTTTTGTTTTACTTTTTTCTTTGTTGCTGTAGGTGGTAGAATGTCGGTTAATGGTTTCGTCACTTTCGAGAAATCCTTTACGAAACGTCTGTAATAACCGCAGAAGGCAACAAAAGATCTTAGTTCATCTTCATTTGTAGGCCTTGGCCAGTTCTTTATTTTTTCTATCTTATCTGGGTCTGTCTCTACTCCACTGGAACTTACCACATGTCCAAGGAACTTAACTCTTTCTTGAAAGAAAAAACATTTTTCTGCTGATAATTTTAAGTTACATTGCTTAAGTCTAGTAAGCACCATATCCAGTCTTTCCAAATGCTGTTCAAACGAATTGCTAAAAATGATCAAATCCTCCAGGTATATCACGCAAATCTTGATGTTATAAGGGCCAAGACATTCTTCCATCAAACGCTGATACGTGGCAGGGCTATTGGACAAACCAAAAGGCATCTTATTGTATTCATAGAAGCCAAGGGGTCCTACTGTAAAGGCTGTCCTACATTTATGAGAATCTTCTACACTCACTTGGTGATAGCCTGACTTCATGTCAATAGTGCTGAATACAGTTGATCCATTTAAGACGTCAAATATTTCTTCAGTTCTTGGCAGGGCATAACTATCCTTGACTGTTTTCTTGTTCAGCATCCTATAGTCAACACACATCCTTAGTTTTCCATTCTTTTTCCGGACGAGTACAACATTAGATGCCCATGGCGATTTAGATTTTTTGATGATGCCACAAGAAAGTAATTCTTCAATATGCTTGCGAACCTCATCTATCATTGCAGGTGGTATTCTTCTGTGCTTTTGTTTAAATGGGGTATTGTCAATTAAATCTATTCTATGTTTAATCTTATCACAGTCTCCTATGTCACCATCATGTTTAGAAAATACATCTATATGCTTCTTTAAAAGAGCTTCAACTTGTTCATTTTGTTCTGGAGTGAGTTTAGTATCAATGTGAATGTCCTCAAAAATTTTCTTTGATGCTTCTCTTTCAATTCTTTCAAATACTGATTCATCAACTGTCACTGGTTGAACTTCACAGAGGATGGCTTTAGGTGAAATAGTAATTGAGTTTGTTGTCAAATTTGAGCAATTTACATCCACTTCACCATTGGCTTTGTATTTATATTGAATAACTGTTGGAGTGATGTCAATGAAATCTGGCAGGGATGAATCTTGACACTCTTGGATGATAGCACATGTTGAATTGTATTCTAGTTCTTTGTCCAAATAACCTTTAATGTTCACTGATTGGTTAGGACCGATAGTTATTCTTGTTGTTTCTGCACATCTTATAATTGCTAGTCTGTTTTTATTTCTCTTCAATTCTCTTTGTCTAATTGTCAAACATCGTAGACTAAGGTACCATGGAGTCTGTAGTTGAGCTTTCTGTAAATACCTGTCACCATGTAGAGTCTTGCAATCCAATAGAATTTCATCCAAAATATTTGTTCCAATCAACACCGGAATCTGGGTATTGTAATTGGTATCTGGTACAACCAGGAATAAACAGAATTGCTCTGTGCAATCTGAAATCCCAGGTGACTTCAAAGAAGCTTCTATATATCCCAGGTAGGGTAGCTTATTCCCATCAGCACATTCTACATTCAAAATGTCTGTGACTGGTAAGAGTGGTAAATAGCTAAGATGTCTCAAATAAAAAGAATGTCCAATACTACTGATCGATGATCCCGTATCTAATAATGCTTGCGTACCCACACCATTAATAGTGACATCAGTCTCATTTGGTCTACCCATCAATTTAGGACCATTATTTATGTCTGTGTTTGTGCCGCTATCAGGTCCTGTCATAGAGGCACTTATCGGTTTAACGTCGGGCAGTCTCTTGCCATATGACCTTCTTCACCACATGTGTAGCAGTTGAACTTCCGACCATTTGATGGATTCGCAGGTCTAAATGTTCCAGCACCAGTTGGTCTTGATGGCTTATATTGTCCTCTTCCTCTATAAGATTGTCCTCTGTTATAGCTCCCTCTATAATGCCTTGGTCCACGGTAACTTCCTCTACCTCTTTGTGGTGTGTACTGTTGCTCAGTCTGTTGTTGATTCTGCTTCTCCTCAAGCTTCTTTATTTTATCATTCATCTCTTTGAGTAATCCCTTCACTTCATCCATATCTGATGATTTCTGATTGACTAAGTTACATTTGGCTGAATTTTCTTTCTCTTTATCCTTCTTTGTGGATTTCTCTAAGTCTTCCTCTATCTTCCTCATTTCAATCTTAAACTTGTCGTAATCTCCAATTGTTTCAAACTTTAGGTTCCCAAATTGCCTAAGTTCTGGTCTCAATCCCTGGTAGAATACCGACTTCAAAAGTTTTTCTTGACCAGCATCTACAGCCTTAGCCTCAATCGCTTGGGCAAAAAGCTCTTCAACCCGTGCTCCATAGGTAACTAGGGATTCCTTAGCTCCTTGTTCCACCGCGTAAAACTTTTTCAAGATAGCTAATGGAGAATCAATGTCACCAAATGTACTGTTGAATTTTCTCAATATGTCTCCGACTGATGCTGCCACTCCTAGTCTTCGTAATATGTTAGCTGCCTCTCCTTTTGCTGAACGACGAATCGCCAATAGAACTTGATCTTCTGAATAGCCTTTGTCCCTCATTAAGCATTGGATCTCATATCTCCATGTCTGGTATGTGACTTCACCCTTTCCATCTTCACCAAAAAATATTGAAAGTCTGGGAAATTGTCTCTTCTCGCTTCCATCCTTGTCATATTCCTTCATGAAATGTTCCAAATCTTCAGTTGTCTCCACTTTCTCCGGTTTTACTTTCAACTTCCTTATTGCACCAATCAATTTCAATTCATGATCTGTAACTTCATCTTTAGTTGGCACGGCCGCCATTTTGACTATTTAAAGTACCAGTTGACTCAAAATATATTCAGTGTAAAATCCAAGTAATTTTCTCGTTATCAAATTCCTTAATATTCTGTTCAATGTGAAATCAGATCCACTATATAGCCACTTTCTTATGACTTACTTTTAAAATTACTCACTTAACAAGTAAAATTTATTATTACCATGAATTATTACGTCTCAAATATTTCGTAAGTGTAAATCCAAGTGTTAGCTTTCTATAGCTTAGCCACAACCATTTAACCCAAGTAAGTATCAACAATGACTTACTAAACTTTACTTTACTTTCAGATTGATTGTATTTTCACTATTTAAACATCAGATTCCTATTAGAATCACTATCAAGTCACTATTTATTCACCACTTATTAATTGTTTAAATGATCCGGTATTCTCTATAAATTCTTTAAATTTCACTAAGTTCACAATCACCTTGGCACTATAATTCCAAAGCACAAATACAAGTGTGTGCAAAAAGACCTGTCGACGAAGGGGGTGGGGTAATTATTGACTATGTAAAATTTGGATTGATTACGGTATGTGTTCCTGTAATAATTTATCCTCACGCCTCAAGGGACACACTAAGTTCTTTTTCTATTAAATGAATAACTTTTAGGCTATAATGTATGTTTAATGGACTTTGAAAACTATTAAACTAACTAACTGCTCATGGGCTTAATGGCCTATTGGAATGTGAACAATTTCTGTTTTGTTTAAAAAATTGTCTAAACAAATTGCATTCTTTAATTCCAAAATGACTAAGTCAATTCAACTTGCTTAAAGAATCGAACAAATCGTCATAAAATGCCAATATTAACTAAGTTAAATTCTTAAAAGACAAAGTCTAAAATGATTTTATTTGAATTTTCAACAAAATAATTCAAAGTTCAAATTGCAATTGTAAATTCAAAAAAATAAATAAAGTTAATTCAAGAAATATTGATTTAAAGCAAATCGCAAAGTCAAAAAGAGTCAAATTAACCCAAGTTAAATTCAAATTAAGTTTAAATTTGAAAATGTAAATTAAATTTCAATTGAGACTTGAACACAATTTCAAAAAAAAATCAAAGTTAAATTTTAATCGTAAACTATGGCTCAATTCAAATCAACTAAGTTAAATTTGAAACAAAGTTGAAAGAAAAAAAAAATCTAATTTAATTCACTAAGTCTATAATAAACAAAGATACTAATAAAGTTCAACTGCACTAACTGATTCCGTTTCCAAGGCAACACAAGTACGGTAACTAAAGCAGCAGAAAAAAAATGTTGACTAAGGCTTTTCTTGTAATCTTCAGTATAGTCGAATAATATTACACAAACTAGTAATGCAACTAACTGTTCCTGAAAGTTGTAAATTCTAAGAACTTTTTTCTAATTTGAGGGCCGTATGGTAGACTAGAATTCAAATCAGTAATAAATTCTAAGTATTTTCTAACTCGAGGACCTTATGGTAGACTAGCATTAAAACGAATGAAAAAATTCTAAGTATTTTCCAACTTGAGGGCCGTATGGTAGACTAATATTCAAATAAGCGAAAAAATTCTAAGTTATTTCCAACTTGAGGGCCTAATGGTAGACTAGTATTGAACTAAATGACAAATCTGTATGCCAGTACAGGTATAATATAATTTGTCTAGCTAGATTCTGTCAAATAATTTAAGTTCACACTAATAGAGGATCACTTGGTAGATTTGCAATAATTCTAATTGAGGGCCTTATGTAAGAGTAGCATTCAAATCTGAAATTTTCTCAGTATGTCACAGACTGATCAAACACTACACTAGTACTTCAAGTAAATATTCAATTATGAATGTCAAGTATTTCTGGCAACACTACAGTTAGCAGAAAGAAAGGGAAAAAAAAAATCAATGCAGCTTCTATCAAATCAATGTAAGCAAATGCTAAGTCGACAATGCTATAGATCTAGAAAAATTTTACGAAATATTTGTACAGTACAGTCAATGTAATTTAAGTTTCAAGCTTTAAAAACCTTATTGTCTATGAATTAAATTTATTCCTGAAAATAATGCTACATGTATATTAAATCTGTTACCTGAAAGAAATTGTAATTAATACTGCTTATCTGGACTCCTGCAAGCAAGCAATGTTATGAGTATTTAAATTATTGTTGTTCTCTATCAAAATTACAAATCTGAAAGAAACAAATCTTATATTCTACAAGTACTAATGTTATTAATTTACTGATTAACCTGAAAACATGAATAAGACTAATACTCAGTAGCTTTTGTAATTTGGGATAGGACTGTGGAATGTGGTTTGGGTCAAAATCTAGAATGACACTGTAAACAAATTACAGTCTAAGGGAAATAACTCTAGGAGAAATATTCTCAATTATGCTATTTGTATTATTGATCCAGTTAACACACTGGAGGTTGTTCACAGGAAAATCTGTATTTACTATAATGTGAATTTGGCAGGCTAATCAATGCAAAACTAGTAAAGGGAGATAACCACGACCAAAACTGCTCAGACAAGTTGCATTTCAACAATCTTTCTTAGTACTTTACTGATGAAATACCAATATTCTTACGAAATTTGATTGTTTTCCTTTAATTTGAATGTAATAAGACTGTATTGAAAATGACGGCTTATTTTTTCTTTACCAGTTAAGGATTCATGCAGTTATTGTTAGATCCTACACCAATATTTAGTGTTTATGCCAGACGAAAAGCACTTTTTACAGTATTTGACTTAACTTTCAGGCCGGTAATGCAAAATATATTAGAATCTAGAAATTGTGATTGTAGTAGAATATACTAGGACCTAGAAATTGTGATTTTAGTCTGACATTAAGTACCGACACCTAAATCATTCAAAAGTACTGACACCCAGAGATACTATCACCGACAGACTTGTGCACTGCTGAGTGAAATGCCATGCGAACTTTCTCACTACAATAATGCAAGTTTATGCCACCTTCGTAGGTAAAAACCGAGATCTGTCTCAAAATAAGTTTTATAAAAAATCTGAAAATATTTTCATAAAAATCTATAGAACTATCTTATCACTTATTATGGCTATCTTATCTATGTTACAATACCTTACTCTTTTATCTTTGGACCACAACACTGTAATTATGAGTCACTGAATATCACAGCACATATAACATCTAGTCTCTATTCATCAAGAAGTCACGTTGCAGGCTGATCACATCTGACGAAGTCACTGAATTACACGTCACATCTAGTCTCTCTTGAATTCACTGAGGGCCGCGTTAAGTTTGTGGGTTGGGATGGGTTGGGATATTACGGGTAACTACTCTAGTCCTAATGTCTGGTAGTGGGGGGGAAGGGGGGTAACTACTCTAGTCCTAATGTCTGGTAGTGGGGAGGGGGGTTAGGGGCACACGAATTCCACTGTGCAGGGGGGTAAGGGACACACGAATTCCACCATTCTGTACTCCGGCTCCAAGGAAGGGGTGGGTGGGGTAGGGTTCACCGTATACGAATTCCACAATCGCCGCTCCACAGAAGGGGGTTGGGGACAGGGAATGGGTGGGGTATCAAAATCGCACCGAATCCGCCATGATCTCCATCCGTAGTACCGACAGTATACGTATCGTCTTGAAATTGAGGCGTTACTGGAGGTTATCGTGGTTCACACCTCAGGAATGTAGTTGTAGATTAGATGAGGCACATTTCTAGCATCATTGTCCCAATTCTGCCGCTAATACGTCCAAGTAGAGCTGGTTAATCTCTCAATACACTAGGGGGCTCCATTGTTACAGGGTGGTCTCCCTTGCCTTAAATGGGTAGGATTGAAGACAAGAGTACTCGTGAGTTCTTTAATACAACAAACTGTTCACATGGCAGCTCTACAGGAACAGATGATATATACAATGAACAGGCAGTCACAAGTCCAGGCTCTGAAATGACAAATTACATAATTTTTACCATACTATTAGTATTTACGCCTTAATAGCCTTACTACAGCATTTCAGCCATGCTCAGCCTAGATTCTGAAGCACTGTATAAGACTAGCTACAAATTGTGTGTGACACAATGGCATATTGTGTAAAACACAATGTATGTCTCAATTATCGTTCTGAACATTATTCCGCTTTAAACAACAAAATAGAGCCTGACCAGACATAGATAAAAATACACCTTTTATCATATGACGTCGCTGTTTTCCAGTGGATAACGTCATGTCATAAAAATCGTTTGACCACACGTGTATTAACACTTTTGCGGGAATACGTAACGCCATTGACGACGTCCGTAACAACAATGTAAATTTTCATTGTAAATATGTCCACTTCGAAGGCGATAAAATCCTATTTTAAAGGTCATATGATAAAACGAATCTTACACTCGTGGTCATTTCATATTAAATTTATTAAACTCGCCAAAGGCTCGTTTAATAAATTTCATATGAAATGACCACTCGTGTAAGATCCTCTATTTACATCATTTGAACTATAATAAATTGATATTTATTATAAAAATCAGTCTTATATGAAATAAATAGGTTTCTTTCATTTAACCGGACCGGTGCACAGTGAAGTGGTCCTTAACTTATAAAAATATGCGTTTATATGAAAATTACAAAAATATCACTTAGCTATACATACCAGCTGTATGACAACTGAAAGCCCTTGACTGTCACAAACTCTTCAAATGGGACTTGTCACATTCACACGTGCAAGGACAACTGTGGAAAATAAAAACATGGTTAAGCAACATGCAGGCAAAACAAGCATTTCACATGTTAATGAAAGACATGCAAGAGAGTCCTGAGAATTACCGCAATGTTAAATTATTTGCTTTTGAACCGTCACTTTCAACACAGCCTAAATTGCAACATTTTGAAATAAAGACACAACGTTTGCAAGCCAAAGAATAAATGCCTGAAAACTATTCCATCAGTAATAGTTACCTAAAGATGTTGGATAATCTAGCGCTGAGTAAGGATTGCTATTTTAAACGTCTTGTCGCTTCTAAAACCGCTTTAAAACTGAGATTTCAAATCTTTTCCTTGAGTTCCTCGTGCTCTGAATTTTGTTCACTTTGCGCATGTGCAAGCTGAATGAGAAATTGATAAAACCACACCGAAATTATCTGATTACCATTTCGGGTCCTTAATAATAAAATGGCCAAGGACAAGGGGAAAGCTACTGAATAATGAATAATGAAATAATTCACACTGTTACATTTTCCTCATGAATAACATAAAGGGTGCCCTACAGAAAGCGGTACAACCAGTTTTAATTTTCAAAATCAAACAGTTCTAAATATAAACTTATGTTAAACACACGTTTGTGCAAAATTTGGATTTGTGGAAAATGATGGTACTTGTGTGTGTATGGCCTCCTTGGGGTATGTTTTGGAATAAATGATAAGCTGTTTTGTTGCAACCTATACATATATGTTGATGTATTCAGTGAAGCAAAAATAACATCTTTATTGGTCTTGGCTTCGACAAGAAACAACAAATACAATGGTGAACGTTTATAACTTTTGACTAGTATATATATAATCTACATGTATGTGATAAGATCAGAAGTAAAAGTTTTTTCATAACAAAAACGTGGCACTGGTTTTCGATCCTTGACTGTCAGAAATCTGTTTTACCGAAGCTCGAAGCGAAGCCGTAAAACATCTCCTACCGTATATATATTGAAAATAAAACTTATAATTACGAGGGTTGTCCCAAAAGTTCCATTACACTCACTGTTTTGCCACGATAACAGCACGTCAGAGCTTGCAGCACTTATGGTCACCAAATACTACATCTTAGGGCTTTGGAAGCAAATATTCGTACTGCTATGTTTATTTGTTAAAACGCAATGGAGGTTTGAAGCCTTGTACCCCTACTGTACCGGAGCAGGTCTAATAACGTTGCTGTTAATTGTGATTTTTTCTTAATATTTTGCTATTTGGATAAATACACTACAAACAAGAAATCTATTGTAAAATTAGATTTATATTAAGCTAAATGATACTGTAGTATATATTTGGAAATCAAAGTAAAATATTTATAAGCAAATCGTCAGAATAATACTAAAAAGATCAGTGATGCAAACTAAGAAAAAAAAAACTAAATGCTATCCACTGTTAACCACTTGCCATGTTTCATTAGGTCAAGAAATATTTGAGTCAGCTGAAATATCTTTTTAAAAATAGGTGTTGTGTATTAGTTTTGAAGTCCCCAACTAACATGAAGTTAAACAATTGCTTGGTTTCCATTAAAGAACACGTTTTAGACGTTTAAATATAAAGACCCTGTATTTTTGCTCCACATGTTTTCGCTGACGTCGTAATTTTGTCGTTGAATTTTTTTAGGTAAGCTTCTTTGTTTGTCTCGCAAACTATCGAATTCCCAAATTTCATAATATTATCACTGAATGGTGCTCATAGAATGGTAGTTAGGCTGGTATATTTTCTAAATGATCACCAATGTTGATTTAGCAGATTGCGAAAAATAGAACTTCCGAAAACATTTTGCAAAGTGTGACCTGCTCCGGTCATGCCTACTCATGGTTACCAAGGTAACTGTAGAATAGTCCTGTAGCCATTTGGGCTATTTGAGGTGGACCTGGATTTAAAGTACATAGAAAATGTTTTTACATATTTGGAAAGCTGAGGTATTCTACATTAAGAATCCGGCGGGTGACATCTTGTCACCACTGAGCAATTTGAGAAATTCAAGATGGCGTCCAAGATGGCTGCCCATATACAGAAAATGCTATTTTCCTGTGAAATAATCAGGTTTTGACAGACTTTTAGACCTGAAATCATTTGTATTTAAAAGCTGAATTAATTGTACACTAAAATGAGTGCATATAAATATACACTGTAAAGGGGGCATCAAAGATGGCTGCCAAAACTAAGGAAAACCACAATATTTGAAAGTGGTGCCTTCGAAAATTCAAACTTTTCAAACCAAACATTTTGGTGGCAATTTTGATAACGTTTATGGATTCAGTGGATGGCATCTTGTCACCATTGAGCAAATTAAGAAATCTAAGATGGCATTCAAGATGGCTGCCCGTTTATGGCAAAAGTGATTACCATGCAAATTTTCATGTTTTGGCATATTTTACACCTGAAATCAGTGTAATTTATACCATGCAAGGAGTGCATCTAAGATTGCCACCTTAGTAAAGGAAAAGTTTACAATTTTTTGTTTGTTTGTTTTGTTGCTTTACGCCCAAGTCAACCATGTCGGGATATTACCTCCATTTTATGCGAATTTTATCCAACACTGGGATGCCATGACATCCGAAACATACTAAAACTACAACCACTAATTTAAACAACTCATGCTTATAAATATAGACACTCTGTAAGGATTTCATTTTTATTCTTATTTGTCTAAACCATTTTTCTCGGGCAGGTTCAGACCAGTAATCACTAGGCTGGTCAGTAAGTTTTATCTGGAAATACAAGTAGCCCATATTTCTCTCACAACCTAAAATGATGGGGAATATTTTCTTTTGTGCTGCATGTGTAATACTACAGAAGGGTGGTCAAGAGGGAATGTGGGCCCCACCAACTGGGGTCAAGAGAAATATATTAGCTGCTTTTGTCTCCAGACAAAGTTTTAAAAAATCTACCATGACTATCTGATATATGGGTTTCAGCACGGAAGGTCTTAGCCTTCCCAAGAAAAGTGGTTAAAGTAAAACCATCCATACACGTAAGCCTTAGTTGTTAACTTAGGTGGTTATATTTTCAAGCACATATTGTGTCCTGTCATCCTTTTTTGTTAGAGGTCCTAACATGACCATAGCTGTTGATTGGGACATAAAGCACCAGCGCAAGCAAACAATGTGATCACTTTCCCATAGTATAAAAGTCAATGCTCTGTTTACAAATCACTGCAAAATGCAGGGCCATGTAGTTCACAGCGACCTAGACCAAAATGATGGTTCAAAAATTGGGGTTTTATTTCTCATTATCTATAGGCCCAAATACATGGTGGTGGTTCATTTTGTGTTATGTCTTGGTGTTTAAATTTTTTGTGCTGTTGGCGCCTTATGTATGTTTTCATATTTTTAGTTAAGTTTAGGTAACTGAGTGGCCACCTATTGGGAAAATAGATGCCATTTCGGCTTACGACATGTTATAATGTTATTAGTACCTGATTGTTAATTTATTTTTCCCACCTTGGATTTTGGAGTGGGAATCTTATTCTGAATGCGCCTTTTCCTGATCTTTGCCTACTTGTACCTTTTTATTCTAGAAGCCAGACAGCAAATTCTGGAAATGTAGATCCAAGTGACCTATGATTATGCTTGTTATGGTGCGGGCTGTAACTTATGTTGTCAGAACATGGAGCCCAATTCTTTTGTATTTGAGATGACCATAAAATATGTTTAAACTGTGATTACTATAAAAGCATGTACTCCTATTGATTGAGAGTCAGTCGCTTATAACTGATATGGAACATGATACTAGAAAACCTGGTGGCCAGACAATGACTCTGAATACAGGTAGGGTTCCAAAACGAAAACTCAACATTGATTGCGGAGGGGGGCAGTTTTACTGTACAGGTAATAAGGGACAATAAAACCAATAAACATTGGTATCACATGCATTTTCCTTTAGGAGCCTCTTTATTATTCCATAATGTTATGAAATAATCACCTTATTATGGCAGTCCATTGATCATTGGCGCATATTGCACAAGTGGGGTCGTAAATTGAATAAACAAATTGAATAAACATTGGCACCAATATAGCTCATTCAGAAGAATATACACTGTGGTCTAGAAAATATGCATGTACAACTAAATGGTATACATTTAAATTTTATAGTCTGGAATCAAGCTTGACACCAAGCTGAAAGTCTACAAGGCTGTGTACTGCCAACTTTCTTGTATGCATAGAGACCTGGACAGAATACCAACATCATGCAAAGGGACTTCACCAGAGAAAGCTGTTAAAAATCAAGTGGCAAGACAAGATTCCAGACATAGAGGTCCGGAAGAAATCAGGGGTGCAAAGCATGCATACAGTCTTAAAGCTAGCACAGCTAAGATGGACTGGCCATGCATTATAAGAATGCCTGATGCACGACTTCCAAAGAAAGTTTTCTATGAAGAACTACAGGAGGGAAATCGCTCTTAAGGGGGCCAGAAGAAAAGCTAGAAAGAGACTCTCAAAGTCTCTCTGAAGGATTTCGAAATACCAATGATTCTTGGGAAAGACTGCACAGGAGCGATCAAAATGGCGATGTCTCATCAACAAAGGAGCCGCTCTCTAAGAAAAAAAAAATAACATGAGAAGCTGAAAGAAAGTGCAGAGAATGCAACCCCAAGACCAATGGGCCACCAGCAGGTTCCATGACATTGACTTGCTCTACTTGTAACCGACAGGTTAGAGCTAGAATTGTCCTAGTTGGTCATCAAAGAACTCACCAACACACACGAACCTTATTATATATGAGTTTTTTTGAAAATTTTAAGAGTAAACAGCTGTAAACTTTAAAAATGGTCTATTAAGACTATCAGACATGGAATGTCATATCGTAGGGTAAATGTTTTCTGTTTTGTGGTTTCCAAAACCACGGAAGTCTTGAAAAAAGGAATGGGAAACCATATTTGATATCATAGATTTGCGCCAAAACAGACGTTTTCAGAACAGTTTCAAATTATTGGGAACAAGTACTTAGCATAAAAAGCACTGATATTGTGTTTGTTTTACTGGCATTTTAATCTGCAGGAGTCATTAATATATAAAATATTCTAAATGATGTCCATAAGTCAATACAGATTTCAAAAATACTTATACCTATTCTGACTTATTCTTTGTTAACAAAAAATGCCACCTTGCTAATTTGTTTAAGAAATTCTTTAGTTTCGATATCAACGCTTTTCAATATTGCATTTTCCTTTATTCTGGTGGCCATTTTGGATGATCTCCATACTTTGTGAATTTTTTAACTAGTTTCAATGTACACAGACTAGTTCACCATGCGAGTAATTTCAGGTCTTACATCTGCCAAAACACGATTATTTATATGTCAATTACTGTTCTCCGTATTTGGGCAACCATCCATCCTGAATGCCATCTTGAATTTCTCAAAGTGTTCAATGATGATAAAACGACATCCATCGGAGTCTTAAATGTTAACAAAAATGCCACCAAACTGTTTGGTTTAAGTAATTCATTAGTCTTGAAATCGCTTTTTTTCAATAATGTAATTTTCCTTAATTCTGGCGGCCATCTTGGATGCTCACCATACAGTGTCTGCTTTCTTGTGTTAATTTCAATGTACAATTGATTCAGTTTTCAAATACAAGTAATCCCAAATTTAAAAGTCTCTCAAAATATGATAATTTCCATGGAAACTACTGTTTTCCGTATACAGGCAGCCATCTTGGACGCCATCTTGAATATCTCAAATTGCTCAATGGTGACAAGATGTCACCCGCCGGATTCTTAATGTAGAAGATCTCAGCTTTCCAAATATGTAAAAACATTTTCTATGTACTCCAAATCCAGGTCCACTGAAGGTTCTGCCGGACTAGAAGCTAGGTCATTAAAGTGAGTATGATGTTGTACAGTAAAATAAGTTACAATATGACCAATTATACTGCATTAGTAACTTTGGTTGGTTCCTGCTGTGCGTTCAGGATAAAATGCATGTGTAACGGGACTTTTGGGACAAGCCACGTATTTTGCATGTTACCGTTTATTCTCTTCGTTGGCACAATGCAAGCTCAACGCTTCATGCATGAGAAATCGTCGCTTGAATTATACCGGCTGCGGGAAACACTCGAGGATTTCGCATGATTTTTCGCGTGATTTTTACATGAATTTTAATCACTTTTCCGCTGTTCCTCGCGACATGTGTGGAGGAAATTTGTCAAATCACTGCGGCATTCATACAACAGCTGCAATAATGATATAATTGGGATCAAAATAAGTTTTTCAGACTAGCGGGCATTCAGACTGGTGGACCTTTGGACTAGCGGGCCTTCGGACCAGCGGAGCTTTGGACTAGTGGGCCTTCGTACTAGCAGGCCTTTGGACTGGCGGACCTTCGAACCAGTGAGCCTTCGGACTAAATGGCCTTCGGACTAGCAGGCTGTAACCTTACAGCCATGGGGGCCATCTTGGTCATGTGACCTAGACCATTTATATAAACCTTCGTTCCCCTTTCCTAAGGATCCTCCACATGAAGTTTGGCTTTGATTGGCCAAGCAGTTTCCAAGGGGAACATCTTTGAAATTGTGAACAACACCGGACAGATGGACGGCAGGGCATGGCCATCCTATAAGCTCACTGTGTGAGCCTTCTGTTCAGGAGAGCTAAAAAGAGCCCCATAAGGAGGAAATTGCCTCTCCAACTCTAACAGAAATGTCATTCAATCCGTATAAGAATACACAAATCTGAAAGCAGATCATGATTTCTTATTTGTAAATACTGTGGAAATTGCTATTACCATAATTTCAAACCTTTTATCAAATTCAATGTATACATGTATATATTACGAGCTGTCGTAGGACAGCGTAGCTTGCCTGACTTGTGCTTTGCCGCTAAACCTATTAAAATCTATGACCCATGACTGTGACCTCAAGGTCACTCATTTGGGCCGTGATGGTACAGCATAAAACTTCAGACCGATATCTACCAACACGCAAAGTATCAACGTGACCAATCTACACATTCAATTAAGACTTATAACACAAAATTTCTAAGTCTGTGACCTTGACCTCAGGTGAGTCAAGATGGTACAGCATAAAACTTAAATATGATATCTAACAGAAAAGTATCAACTAGATCCATCCATCTGTTCCAGCAATATACAGTTCAAAAGACTTTAAGCAAAAGCTTTAAAACAAAATTTCAAAGTCTTTGACCTTGAACTCAAGGTCACTCAGGTGGGTCATGATGGTATGGCATAATACTTCAGACCAATATCTGCAGTGTATCTCCATATTAACAGTCTAGAGGTCCAGTCAACTGACACTACTAACCTGTTTCAAGATGCAACCATGAGCCGTGTTGGAGACGTGCTGTATCATAGCTGGTACAGTGTAGAACAATCGTCAACTGTCAGACCTCTCTCAATAGAGTAACCAGTCTATCACTATAGTTCACTATGGGTTCTCCTGTCTTGGTGTCCAGTTCCATTAGACGTCCATTGGTCTCTAGACTAAAATACACAGCGGCAGAATAATGATATTGGAACTAGGTGTTGTACACAAAGGTTTGTTTGTCTATGCCGGTTCCTTCTTTAACTTAGAAATGAATCTAAAAGGTAATTTGCATATGAGCCCCGACACGAGAAAAGCAGTCTTTGAGGGTTCCGACCAGGCCCAAAACAAACTGGCCTGTACAGTCACAGAAGCAGGCTAGAACACTGAAATTCCGGTTTTAAGAAGAAGAGGGATTGTACTATCCGAAAACAAAGGCACTGATCAGCTTCGTAGTTACTGCGCTAATCAAATATCCGGTTTTCTCATGGCACCGCTCAAATACGACAGGATATAAATGGATCCCAATATCATCTTCACTTTCGACCAAGTATAAGAAAACATACCTCCGTTCCAATTAGTATTGCAAGTGAGTATATAGAACTTTTCCTGCCTAACTAGAATATAGAATAGTTTCCTATATAGAACTTTTATGCACCAGTCACTTGTAACCACTGCTCCTCCACCTATGGGGTAGGGTGGTGATTATGACTTTTCAGTTTTCAGTGCCCTGCTATAAGTCCCACTGCCAGGGGGCAAACTGGAGGTCAAAACTTTGCTCTTTGTCCTGCCCTTTGCAATAGAAAATCTCCCTCGGGTAAGGATCCTAATGTCAAAACTGTCATTTCCCCTGCACTGAGAGGACACTTGAAAAGTCATTGCCCCGCTCTTTAGCCCGGCTATCCCCCACCCTTCCCCTTAGGTGTGTGTGTGGGGGGGGGGGGGCAGTGGTTATAAATGACTGGTGCATTAGCCAGAACCTTCCACATCAGTGATTTAGTAAGAATTTTTATTTGCATCATAGCTTTAACATCTAAGTCAACATTTTTCCAGTCATGTTGCGACGGAGCCACATATTCCTGGGTATTAACCATTACTCTGGGGACTTTAAGTGTCTTATTAAAGATACAACTTGGTGCCGCTAGTGGGGATTGAACCCAATACCTCATGATTTGGAGTGTAATGCTCTATAACTATGCCATGTTGTTGTTGTTGTATCGTAAAGCTCCGCCGTTGACTTATCGGCGCACCCGGTAAAACCGGTAAAAGGGGGGATTTTTTTGGATAAAAGTTTTGCACTATACAAAGTCACTATCTTGGTGAAGTCTATCTAAAACATGAATAAAGTAACTGTGTTCCAGTGAATAAAAGTTTGTGATGTCTACTAAAACAAAGTGCTCCGGTGAATAAAAGTCTGTGAATTAAAAGTTTATCTACAGGCACTCTTCCACACGGGGCAGTGTTCTGATAGCTTTACACAGCTGTTTGTGAGATGGCCAATCTTCTGCTTGGCACTTCTTCGAACAGTACCTCACATATCTGCAAGCAGAACACTTTTGGAAGTTCCCTTCTGCTAGGCAATTCGAACAGCTGTTAGGCGATTCAATGTCTTGTTCAACTTCAGGTATCCGATTTAGCAAACACTTTTCGAACTGGGAATCGTCACTATCAGGAATCACTGATTTGTCTGTTTCCGCCTCCTCGGCAGACAGTTCGTTTAATAAATCCGAATGAATGCTGGTTTGTTTTTCAATGGTTAAACGACTGTGAGACTCTGAAACTAAGGGTGTACGATCCAAGCACCCAGATTCCTCTGAATGTCTGACCACTGGTGACTGCGGACTGGCAATCCTCCTCGATTCCGGGGAGTTACGATCCAATCGGCACTTGGAATTCTCCGAGTGACTGACCGCAGGAGATTGTGGACTGGCAACCTTCCTTGTTTCTTGTAGCCTGGCGTAGTGGGCAGCAAGGTTCTCAGCTCTAAGCTGTCTGGCAACTTTCATTCGTTTCCAGAACTCCCTGCGCCGTCTCCGATCCCTGGCCACACGAGATGGGGTTTTCTTCTTCTTTGGCTTTGGATGGTCAGCTGGTCGAACATCGGAAGAAGCTATTTTCTTATCCTTATGTTGACACGTTAACACTCCAGAAGCTCGTTTCTTCAATGGCGGATGATTCCCTTGACCCTGTCCTTTGTCTGTTTTGGCGGGAAAGTTAATTATCAAAGTAAAGCTGGCTGCATTCCTGACCAGCTTCCATTTGTGCCGTGTTTCGCCGCTCTCGATGACGTTGAGAATCTTTTGGAGGTGTTCTGGAATAAAACTGGCAGAAGAATTTTCCTCTGGGTCCATATTTTATTAAATCCAAAATCCCCCCTAAAAAAGTGCGTCCGCCATCTTCAACGATCACTCACGCCAATGAATGAACCACTTTATCTGAAATGTCATTTTTCAGGGTTCATACAGAAATGGAAAAGCAAAATTCCATGACTTTACTAGGATATTTTTACATTTTTCAAGGATAAAATTTCATTGATGAAACCACTCACCTAACATCATTTGTTAAGGTTTCAGTGTCGGTTACAATGATTGATCAGATTCGTCAGATTTTAACTTTGGAGAACCAAAGAATGAAGTAATTTTATTGGAGGGTTCTTTGTGAACAGCGCTTAGGGTGTATTTATTGCCCTTCATAAGGGATTTCAGAGCCGCTTCTCCCATATTTGAGACATCAATAATTCAATCACAGACCGAACACAAGGCTTTTAATTTATCAGACGTTTACGTGGCGTTTGCAGGGTTCCTTCCCTGTACATACATTTCCCCATCCTGTAAGAATCTTTAGATCTTTTTGGGAAGTTCAAATTTCATCGACTTTTCAACTTTTCTTCGCCGGAAATAGCAAAACAGATGATAGTCCCACTTGATTTTGCAGTCCTGCGTTTTCAAATGGTGTGGTAATAAATGCCGGTACTACCGGACACAATGAACTCAAATATGTGTCACACCTGGCTCTGCTATGAAAACGGCGATTTTTTTATTTTTAAGTGAGGTATATCATATTTTGAGAAAATCTGGAAGTTTCAAGAAATTCAAGGATAAATCTTCATTTTCAAGGATATTTTTCTGAAATTTCAGGACATTTCCTGGAAAAATGGCAGTTTGCAATTACAGTTTTCCAGGACGAAGGTCAAATTCAAGGATTTTTCCAGGTCCATGCTTAACCTGTTCTTGATGTCAAAACATAGGATTCAACTGACCTGAGCAGTTTGTACGGGTGATCAATAAGAGCCTACATATCTCTTGACCACTCATCATCAGATTCTTGTCTCCAGTTCACCAGCTCTTCATGAAATTTTTGGGCATCTTTCCTGTACTTCTGGAAGCCACTCAGGTCATTGAGCAGCGACTTGGCAGTCTTCATCTTCTCTTCAACCTATAAGAATCTCTATATAACATGCACCTTCCTATGAGCTGCAATGCGAGAGAACTGGTCTTCAGGGTTTATGACCAGGTTCAACACAAACAAAGCTGTATAAGCACATAAGATGGCTAGAGACTGAACATTTTGGATTTTGAAAGTAGAGGCGTAGTACTATCCGTGTACCGAAGACAAAGTGCCTTTGTTAAACAATCACATTCTCATGACGCGGCTCATATAACCTGCACCTTCATATAAATATACAAAGTGGATACAGTAGATACAAATGTTCATTTTACAAATGTGAGCGGGTGACTTATTATATTTTCTAGTACAAATGTTTACTTCTTGCAATGATGAGCTTGAAGTGTAACATAGCACTGTCACTGTCAAACATGAAGCGAGAGGCCGGCATTGAATTAAATTTCACTTTCCATTTTCATCATTTCTCAACAATAAGTAATTTGCACATGGTTCCAAGTTCCATTCTAGTCTACCACTTTTAAACATCATCATTTCAAAACTGTGTAAATATTCTCACCTTAGCCTCTGTCTAATAAAGACAATGAGGTTGACAAACTCTGGTAGATTTTTGCCCGTAGGATATTAGATGACTGAGCAATCTTCCTGGATCTGTTTATGTGGATTGTCAGCAATGTGTGTCTGAAATGGAATGATGACAGGCATGTAACAGTCTTGCTGGTGTGTTTCTCTTCTCTGATTTACAAGGTGACTTACTTAATACTATATGAGGCATGACACGAGAAAAACGGTCTTGGTGAGTTCCGACCTGATCCGACATAAACCGGCCTGTACAGTCACAGAAGCAGGCTAGAAGCTTGAAATTTTGAACTTAAGTAGAAGAGGAATTGTACTACCCAAATAGTGAAAACAATGGCACTAATTAGCTGTGCAGCTACTGCACAGCTGATCTGCGACTTTGTTTCCGCATTGGAAAAAAATCAACACAGAAAAGTCAATTTTTGATAGTTTTCTAGATTTTAACCTTCTGCACCAGCCCCCAGCATGGACATCTGGCTCTGATGCCATGAAGCAAAAGCCAACCCTTCAGGACATCTAGGGTCCAAGTATTTATACTTTCTGAAATGGGGTTGTCAATCTTTAGACTTCTAGAAAACTTTAACACAGAAAAAGCCATTTTTGAAGGTGTTCTAGATTTTAACCTCTAGCCCCACCCTGGGCCATGGTTCCTGGGGCTGGGTGCCATGAAATGAAAGCCAACCCTACAGGGTACAAATGGGTAAAGTATGAATGCTTTTTGGTCAGTGGCTGTCAAGTTATGGACTTGAATGCAAGTGTGAGGCGCACATGCATGGGAGTGTGGACGATCGAGGGGACTATACATTACAAAAACACGCCCATTTAATAAAGTATTTTTCTTAAGTTGTAAAAATTGATAATTTTCAGTAGAAAATGTTTATTTTTCTTATTTTTGCTCCAAAACATAGATTGTGGGTACCCGTTGGAACCGCTCAAAACATAGATTGTGGATACACGTTAGAACCGCCTCGGTGAGGTGGTTCTAACCCTAACCCTAACCCACAATCTATGTTTTGGAGCAAAAATAAGAAAATTAGTGCCTCAAAACATAGATTGTGGGTACACATTAGAACCGCTGAAAACATAGATTGTGGGTACACGTTAGAACCGCCTCGACAAGGGGGTTCTAACATGTACCCACAATCTGTTTTGGAGCAAAAATAAGAAAATAGGTATACCCCTGCATACCCTAGTTTTGCGATATAAAAGTGGGGTATAAGGGGGTATATATTACACGGATATGTTATCGTGATGATAGTTCTATGCACTTTGTGCAGTTGAGCTAAAATGTATTTTCCTACTGATGTGAAGTCCTAAAAACTCTTAACCTGTTTAGCGTTTCTCTCCAGGGTCCTAAACTGTTGTCAGGCGATCCCCGTTGCCGAGAGGTTAAGAGCGCTGTTTCTTAATCACTCGATCATCTCACCTCTGTGTCTGGTGTAGGTTCGAGCCCCGCACTGGCCATATGTGAGACAAGCTAAGTTCTGCTTGCGGGTGTGCCAGGTGGTTTTTCTCGAGGTCCTCCCATTTTCGCCCCACCTACTAATTGGCCCATCTCATATGAGCTGAAATAATCTTGAAAGGGACATTAAACTGAATTTAAAAAAATAAATAAACTGTTGTCTCAGTTTTCTGTTCAGAAGGGGAAATAATCCTCTCATACTGGGTCATGGCAGCCTTCCACAGGAGTTAGGTGTAGGGGTTGTACAAGAGGGTATTCTAGCCATCTTCTTTGGCTGCATAGCCAGTTTATGTCAGACCTGGTCCAAAACCAAGAAGACAAGTTTTCTCACGTCAGGGCTCAACTATATTATAAGACTTATGTTTAGCAATTTTTTTATCCATCATTATTTTCAAAATCAAATGTCTGAAAACTTTCGGTACACTTTTAATATGTTAAGTGATGCTCAAATTCATGTTTTGAGACAAGTTTGTGTGCTTTGCTAACGTCCATTTGAAGTCATAGTGATGTTATCAACTTCTAAGCAACCTAGGAACTTCAGGCTTGATAATTAACGACAGGGAAAAATGGACTTGTATCAAAACTGAGTGGAAAAAACCTGCGTGGTGTGAACACTGTAAATATCACTGATAGGTTTTGGGTCCTGTAAATGTTAAACGCAAACATGCAAGACTATACTTGACCAAATCACATCAATCCGTATAGGCATACTAAGCGAAAAATTTCTGTTACAAAATGTGAAATCGCACGTCAATTCAGCAATTGACTTACGGGATCACATCAGGCCCAGGAACAAAACACTGTCAGTTACCTCATATACCGGGGGTGTTACCTGATACCAGAATGAAACCAAATCTCTAGGATGCGAGAAACAGTTTGAATTTTCAGGTGACACCCCAGTAAACTGTGTCGGGGAAAGATTGCTTTCCAGTGAAACGTGTAAATTGTGGTTCCTTAAGAGTTAAATATTGACATTGTTTCAGTTAATCTTCATACCAATATGCAATTGGGAAATAAATCAAAAGTTGCTAAGCTTCAGACTCATAGTATATTACCGGTAGAAGAATTTTAGTACTCGAAGGGTCAAAATGACCGAAGTGGTTAACCGATCGGTTAACCGATCGGTCCATGCCTATTTTGAAATAGGCATGCACCCGCAAATATAGGGGTGCACCCGCATATTTAGAGGTTCACCCCTATTTTCAGATACGGGTTAACCTGCATTTTAGGGGTTAACCCGCAATTTAGAGGTGCATGCCTATTTTAGAGGTGCATGCCTATTTTAGAGGTTAACCTCTATTTTTGCAGGTTCACCCCTATTTTAGGGGTGCATGCCTATTTTAGCGGTTCACCTCCATTTTAGAGGTTAACCCCTAAAAAAACAGGTGCAAGCCTAAAATAGGCATGCACCGCTATTTTGGGGTTAACCTCTATTTTAGGGGTGCACCCGCATATTTGCAGGTGCATGTCTAAATATAGGGGTTAACCCGCAATCTAAAAATAGGGGTTAACCCCTATTTTTAGGGGTCCATGCCTAAATAGAGGTGAACCCCTAAATAGGGGTGAACCTGCAAAAATAGAGGTTAACCCCTATTTTAAAATTGCGGGTGAACCCCTATATTTAGGCTTTAACCTGCAAATATGCGGGTGCACCCCTAAATAGAGGTTAACCCCTAAATAACGGTGCATGCCTATTTTAGGGGTGCACCCGTATTTTTAGAGTAGCACCCGTAAAGTAGAGGTTAACCCCTAAAATAGGCATGCACCCCTATAATAGGCATGTATCTGCATTTTAGGGGTTAACCTCTATCTTAAAATAGGGGTGAACCTCTAAATATGCGGGTGCACTCCTATATTTGCGGGTGCATGCCTATTTTGAAATAGGCATGGACCGATCGGTTAACCGCTTCGGTCATTTTGACCCTTCCAGTACACCATACTCTTATGAGAACACCTGACTTCTAGCTGTTTTACTGTGAGCCCAATCATGAGAAAACCAGTTTTCCGGGTTTCTGACCAGCTCCCACACAAACTGGCCTGTACAGTCACTGGAGAAAGCTAGAGGCTTGAAATTTCAGACTTATGAAGTAGAGGAGTTGTACTATCTGTGAAGTAAAAACAAAGATGCTGAACAGTTTTGCAATTACTGCACAGCTGATCTGGTTCTTCGTTTCGCATAGTCAAAAATTCAGTTTTCTCGTGATGTGGCTCAACCAGCATGGTCGTTGCCCAAAAGGTTTGAGCATATCAAATGCAAATATGCATATCAAATGCTAAAATTATAAACAACTCACTTCCAAGGTATTCACTGCCACCATCTTTCCCTCTGAAGGATGGATCTTGTTTTCTAAGGGCACTACTGAGACTCTCCAACTCACTCAACAAGCTAAGTCAATGTTATGACTCCATTTACCCATTATGAAAACTTGCCCATGTAATATACAGAGAATTCTTTCCACCTGTAAAAATTGAAAATTTCATCAGAAATATTTTGGCATCATTAATATCTTTTCTCAAAACACTGATTGTGGGTACATGTTAGAACCACCTCGCCGAGGCCGTTCTAATGAGTACGCACAATCTATGTTTTGGAGCAAAAATAAGACAAGAGGACCAATGGTCCTGTAAACGCTCACCTGAAAACTGGGATATATAAAATAGGTCAAGGTCATCCCAAGGTCATGATTCATATAAACTTTGTAGAGCTCTTCTCCCTGATGCTTCATGCCAAGTTTCAAAATCATAGGCCTTCTGGTTCTGGAGAAGAAGATTTTAAAGGTTTCTTGCTATTTATAGCCATGGCGGCCATCTTGGTCATGTGACCTTGACCATTTATATAAACTTTCATTCTCCCTTCCTAAGAATACTCAACAAGACGTTTGGCTTTGATTGGCCAAACGGTTTCAGAGAAAAAGATCTTTGAATATCATGATAATATATACATGTATATTGCCCCCCGGATGGGGGCAGACCTTCCCCTGGGGTCCTTTTTTTCAGAATCATAAATATTCAGTCCATTTACCCATTTCCATAAAGTTTTTCCAG
The DNA here is from genome assembly GCA_964017185.1 of Rugalucina vietnamica. Taxonomy (NCBI): domain Eukaryota; kingdom Metazoa; phylum Mollusca; class Bivalvia; order Lucinida; family Lucinidae; genus Rugalucina; species Rugalucina vietnamica. The sequence continues at coordinate 142,157 of OZ024880.1, read as the reverse complement.
TCAAATGACATTTTGACAATTTTCCCCATTCCAATGCATGAGCGACCCATGTTGACCTTGCCGTAAAATTGGTCAAGGTCAACCAAGAGTCATGATTTATATAAACTTTGTAGAGCTCCTCCCCCTGATGCTTCATGCCAGGTTTCAAAATCATAGGCCTTTTGGTTCTGGAGAAGAAGATTTTTAAAGGTTTTTGCTATTTATAGCCATGGAAGCCATCTTGGTTATGTGACCTTGACAATTTATATTAACTTTCATTCCCTCATCCTAAGGATACTACATATAAAATTTTGCTTTGATTGGTTGAGCAGTTACTGAGAAAATTAAGTTTAACATTTAATTTGTAAATGACCTTTGGCCAAGGTCAAGAAATGACCTTGACCTTTAATACTCACATCACTTCATTAGCTCAACATGTTGTCTACATCTACCAACTTTCAGGTCACAGGCTACAAAACATCCTGAAAAATTCAATGTTTTCACTTTTTTCCATTGAAAAGCCTATGTAACCAAAATTGACCGTGCCGTAAAATAGGTCAAGGTCAACCCAAGGTCATGATTTATATAAATTATCATGGACCAAAGTCCCCAATGCTACATACCAAGTTTCGTTGAAATCGGTCCACCGGTTTTAAAGAAGAAGAATTTTTTATGGTTTTTACCATATATTGGCATGGCGGCCATCTTGGTCATGTGACCTGGACCATTTATATAAACTTTTGTTCCCCCTTCCTAAGGATGCTCCACATGAAGTTTGACTTTGATTGGCCAAGCGGTTTCAGAGAAGAAGATCTTTGAAATTGTGAACGGACGACGGACGGACAACGGAGCATGGCCATCCTATAAGCTCACCTTGTGAGCCTTCGGCTCAGGTGAGCTAAAAAATAGGTATACCCCTGCATACCCCAGTTTGGCTATATAAAGGTAGGGTTCAAGGGGGTATACATTACACAGACATATTTCATGATGTCACTCAACAAACTCTGAAGCTTGGGTCAGTGTTACCATTCTCACACAGCGATGGAGTATATACCTATATATAGAATAGAAAATTAGCATCACAATCAAATCTATTATAGAGCCTGGCTTCCTCAATCCAGAAATGGCATATGACCTGAATGTTTATTTAAAAGTCATCAAACTAAGTCTTGATTAAACATGAAAACACAGGCACTTTTCCTATACATTGGCACCATGACCGGAGAAGGTGATCCGGGAAAGAAACCCCCACTCCAAAAGCAGATATTGGAACAAACTAAATATTTTTTTATTCAGTTTTACATCCCTTTTAAGATTATTTCAGCTCATATGAGACAGGCCAATCGGTAGGTTGGGCGAAAAAAGAAGAACCCCCAGAAAAACACCTGGCATACCCGCAAGCAGAACTTGGCTTGTCTCAAATGTGGCCAGAGCGGGGCTCGAACCCACACCAGACACAGCGATGAGATGATCGAGTGATTAAGAAACAGCACTCTTAACTGCTCGGCCACCGGGGCCACCACAAACTAAATTGACAATCAGGTACTTAAAAAACATATCGTAAGCCGAGTGAGAAGCTATTTCCCAATATGCTGCCATTCAATTACCCGAACTTAACTAAAAATATGAAAACGTACATAAGATGCAAACAGCATGTGACAAAATCAATAGTTTTACCGTTGTGCAAAGCAAATATATCAATTAAAGCATCCCCCACTCAGAACAAAGTAAGGATTGATAGAAGTTTAACATTTTGTTTTCTAAGAAAACACATACATTCTGGCATAAACAATTCATTCCATAATACCTTTATGGCACGGTAGAGAGTGTTGAGTTGTAAATCAACCACAGCAGTCAGTAGATTATCTGGTGTTATAACATCAGGTCTGGTCTTGAAGAAAACAACTACATGGTCTTTTTCATCCCCTTGCTCAATGTAGGATTACAGAGGAAGATAACAGAGGCTTTGCATGAGAAAAATGACAATTTGGGTGAAAGACCAGGTCCAACGCAAACCAGGCTGTACAGCCACAGAAGAGGGCTAGAAGTTTAAAATCTTGTAAGTTTGAAGAAGAGGGATTGTACTATCCCAGTAGTGGAAACAAAGGCGCTGATTAGATGTGCAGTTACTTTGTTTTCGCATACCGGTAGGCAGATTGTTGGTTTACTGGTGAGGCGGCTCAATTATAATTTAATTTTAATGATATCAAAATACATGTACATACATTTCATAAGAAATCACACTGATAGTTGAGAGAAACAACACATGATTTTGCCTTCACAAGACAAAACCAACAATCTCGGTTTCTGACCAGTTCTAACAAAAACCAGTCTTTACAGAAAAGTGCTAAAACCTTGAAATTTAGTATTTACGAAGATGAGGGATTGCACTATTGTATGCGCAGTTACTGCACAGCTGATCTGCGATCTCAAATATGCATATTGTTTGTTTTCTGGTGCAGTGGCTCAATTATCCTTTAGAACACTGTGATAATCAAAGAAAGTATGTTTTTAAATGGGTTGTCTGCCCTGTTTGCCCAGTAATCACTGCCAGTGTCTGAAAAAATAAGAATTTTATTCTGGTACTACATTAATTTCACACACCTTATTGGAGAATGTAAATCCCTTCCCCCTTCAATCTCAAACCTTCCAGCAAGCACAGAGGTATTTCCATCGTCCAGGAAACTGTTGAGGGCTGGAGCATTACACAGTGACTGGATAGCACAATCAATCACTTGAACAGCAAAATAATTGGCTTTCTTAGGTCGCCTGACATGATTGCTGACACCAGGTGCATGGTACTGAAATAGGGAATGTTCTTGGCTTTAAGCATCCCTCCACTCAGAATCAGAATTCTGATTGGTTTGGTTAAAACATTGTAAGTGGAGAAAAGCAGTGCAAATCCAAAACATAAAATTGCTATGATAATGAAATGTATTAAATCTCTCCATAGACCTGTTATATCTGGGGCCTTAGCCAGCTCTATGAAGAACAAAATGTGTCTTGCTCAACACCAACACCAATAAATTTCCATGACGAAAACTTGCCCATGCAATAAACAGAGATTTTTTTGAGCTTCAAACATTGGAAATTTTCAGCTGAAAAATTTTGATATTATGCTCAAAAGATAGATTGTGGGTACATGTTAGAAACGCCTGAGGCGGCTCTAATGAGTACCCACAATCTATGTTTTGGAGCCAAAAAAGGAACCAGAGGACCATTGGTCCTGAGAACGCTCACCTGAAGCCTTATCTTGGAGTATTAAGTCATCATGAAATGACCTTGACCTTGAATATTCACACACCTTTATTGACTTCATAAGTTGTCTGCATTTGCAAAGTTTCAGGTCTCAGACTGCAATAGTTTCCAAACCCAGTGATGAGAAAACCATAATTTCAATTTTGATATTTAAATGACCTTGGGTCAAGGTCAAGACATGACCTTGGCCTTCATTAATTACTTACCTTCATTGACTCCATTAGTTGTCTGCATCTAGCAACTTTGAGGTCTCAGGCTGCAACAGTTTTCAAAATATCCATTGTTTTTGCCTTTTCCCATGTAAAAGCCTATGTTTCCAAAATTGACCTTGCCATAAAATAGGTCAAGATCATCCTAGGGTCATCATTTCAACAAACAATGATGGGCTGGAGTCCCAAATGCTACATACCAAGTTTCGCGAAAATCCCCCAGCCAGTTCTGGAGAAGAAGATTTTGAGTGGTTTTTACCATATATGGGTGTGGCGGCCATCTTGGTCATGTGACCTAGATTTTGCCATCAAACTTTCATTATCTCTACCCATGGATGCTCCACATAAAATTTCAGTTTGATTGGCCATGCAGTTTCAGAGAAGATCTTTGAAAAGTGTGTATGGACGACAGACTGGTCAAGGTCAAGAGATGACCTTGACCTAAATTAATCACATACTTTCATTAGTTGTTTTTGCATCTATCACTTTTCAGGCCTCAGGCTGCAATAGTTTTCAAAAAATCCATAATTTTCAATTTTTCCCATGTAAAAGCCTATGTTTACAAAATTGACCTTGCCGTAAAATAGATCAAGGTCATGCTAGGGTCATCATTTGATCAAACTATAATGGGCTGTAGTCTCAAATGCTACATACCAAGTTTCGTGAAAATCGGCCTTCCGGTTCATGAGAAGAAGAGTTTTGAGTGGTTTTTACCATATACGGGCGTGGCGGCCATCTTGGTCATGTGACCTAGATTTTGCAATCAAACTTTCGTCACCCCTACCCATGGATGCTCCACATAAAATTTCACTTTGATTGGCCAAGCGGTTTCAGAGGAGAAGATCTTTGAAAAGTGTGTATGGGTGACAGACTGGCCAAGGTCAAGAGATGACCTTGACCTAAATTAATCACATACCTTCATCTACTCCATTAGTTGTTTTTATCTAGCACTTTTCAGGCCTCAGGCTGCAACAGTTTTCAAAAAATCCATAGTTTTCACTTTTTCCAATGTAAAAGCCTATGTGTTTCCAAAATTGACCTTGCCGTAAAATAGGTCAAGGTCAACCCAGGGTCATCATTTGATCAAATTATGATGGGGTGGAGTCCAAGATGCTACATTCCAAGTTTCGTGGAAATCGGCTCACCGGTTCTGGAGAAGAAGATTTTTGAAGGGTTTTTACTATATATGGGTGTGGCGGCCATCTTGGTCATGTGACCAAAATATAGCGAACAAAATTTCAATGCCACTACCCAAGGAGGCTCCACATACAATTTCAACTTGATCGGCCAAGTGGTTTCAGAGAAGATCTTTGAAATTGTGAACGACGACGGACGACGACGACGACGGACGGACGATGGATCATGGGTATACTATAAGCTCACCTGTGAGCCTTCGGCTCAGGTGAGCTAAAAACAGGTAAACCCCTGCATACCCCAGTTTTGCTATATAAAAGTGAGGTTCCAAGGGGTATACATTACACGGACATGTTTTCGTGATGAAACAACGAACCTCTCATTCCAATGTCTATATTCAATCACTATGCCACTGTGCGTCATGGAAGCTCAATAAATTGCTTTTCTTCGAGGTATTCCATTTACTTCAAAGCAAACCTTCCTTCTATTACTGCAATATCATCATCATCATCATCATCATCATCATCATCATCATCATCATCATCATCATTTTAAACCTGTTCACTTTATCATTTTAAACCTGTTCATTTTAAATCTGTGGGCCACACTATAGATGTTAATTGCATCAGAAGTGACGATTCCTATGACATAAAATACCTGCATGGCTAATGTGTTGACTTCCAACTTCTTGAAGATCACAAACGTTTCCTCGTACAGTTTATTAGTAATGGGTATGTTAGCATCATAGTTGCCAAGTCTATTGATGTATTCCATGAAAACGGGTCCTGTCAGCCTTGATTGCGGTCAGGATCTACAAGGTCTGTAGATTTCTGTAGAAAAATATACCATATTTCCATTAATGAATCATGTTTTTTTTTGCAAATTTTCTACTATACTTGAAGCCAGAAAAAATGCAACTTTTAGCATTTTACCTTTCTTTAATTTCTTGAAAATTTTCAAAAATTATGAAATTGTTGTCACAATGTGAATATGTTCTGTGCAAGGTAGGAATCTGTGCAATTCTGGAATTGCACCTGCGCAAAGCAGGAATTCCTACTTTGTCCACCGATTCTAGAATTGTACCAAACATTTCTAGAATTGTACAAGGGAAATATATGAGCTGATATACTCTGTGCGCAAAGTAGAAATAGATTTGGACAAAGTAGGCTTTTTTTGCTAGTGACTGTTACCGTATACAACATCTTCCAAAATTTAGTGGTGCAATTAGAACAAAAAACCTGAGGACCAATGGTCCTGTAAACGCTCACCTGAGATCTGCTACATATGCCAATAAACATGTTTGAATATTATGGTATCTAGCCCCAGTGCAGGGGCAGATGAAGCCCTTGGGCCATTTGTTTTCAGAATAATCAATATTCTGTCCATTTGCCAATTTCAATTTTATTTATTCCCTTAAAATGACATGTTATAAGTTTTCCCCATTCAAATGCATTGGCAACCTATGTTGACCTTGTCGTAAAATAGGTCAAGGTCATCACAGGGTCATGATTTATATACACATTGTAGTACTTTAGCCATCAATGCTTCATGCCAAGTTTCTCTGAAATCACTCCACCGGTTCCGGAGGAGAAGATTTTTGAAGGGTTTTTACCATATATGGGCATGGCGGCCATCTTTGTCATGTGACCTGAATTATTAATATATACATTAGTTCCCCCTTCCTATAGATGCTTCACATAAAATTTGGCTTTGATTGGCCAAGCGGTTTCAAAGGAGAAGACGTTTGAATATTATGGAGATATACAGGACAGACCCGCTATACCGCGCCTTGAATTAACGCGGTGTTGGATATAACGCGAGGGCACCTTGGATCCCAAAATTTTGCCCACCCACTTTTGAGAAAAAAAAAATCGTGGCGACGCGAGGCGCCGTTTTACCCTTATATATTCCTTTATTGTATTACAGTTTATGGCGTTTATGTGCGGATGAATTCACTGTTAAAAAGATCGTTTGCAGGGAATTCAACAAGGTTCAGTTTTCTTACAGTTTCTCTTTATGGTACTCGAGAGAAAAAAATTAAAAGCAGTTGTCAGGCGTTTGCCAAGGTGCTATTTTCTAACAGTTTCTCTATATTATACATTGAGAACAATTAATGTTAATTATCTTTTGCATATTTAAAACTGAAAGAACAGGTTTTCTTATAGAAAGCATAATGTGTTTACGAACCGTGTCGGCTGCGTGATTCAAGAGTGATAATTGCCATGTAATTTTTAGACTTACACAATCCACCGTTCGCGAAGCGTGGACGACACATTGTTTTCTTAAGATAAGCCATAAAAGTTGTGAAAATAAGCCCAATGAGCTAGGGGATTATCGATAGACCGTAACGAGACCGTAAACACAGGTTGCTGTAGGCTATTGATGACACCTGTTACGCAACGTTGCTCATTTTCGACGGCGACACAAACCAAAGATTATCTAAGCATTGGGACACCTATATCTTGTATAATTCTATCCGATCAGAAAATTCAATTAAGAAAGGCGAATTAAAATAACTGTAAATACGGTATCGGCAATAGACTCTTGTCCTCATTAAATATCCGGGTGCGCCAATAAGTCAAAGGCGGAACTCTACAATACAACAGCAACATAAGCCCGGTGTCATGGAAGCTCTTTTCACATAAAATCGTAATTTGTAAATAAACAAATTTTATCATTGTAGATCGTTTTTAACTGATAAAACTGTGGAACACGCAATACTTCACTTTTGTTTATTCCATTTTACAAGGACTCTGCGATAAACCACCAAGCTCGGTTAAGCCAATAGGTGGTGGTGGTATACACACGTCGTATAGGTTCCCCACCCACCAATACACTACAGAAACTGCGATCAGCCTGGTCCGACTCAGTAGATTTGCATTACGCGCCTCACCTATAACGCGCATGCGACTTGTGGACCCCGACCAGCGCGTTATAACGGGTCTGAAGTGTACATGTATATTGCCCCAGGGTCGGGGCATATGAGCCCCTGGGGTCCATTTTTTTTTCAGAATCATTATAGATGCTTCACATAAAATTTGGCTTTGATTGGCCAAGTGGTTTCAGAGGAGAAGATGTTTGAATACTAGAGGACCATTGGTCCTGTAGCTCACCTGAGAGATTATCACATTGTAAGCTCATGAGATTTAAATTATTTGAGAATCGACCAATGAAAGTCTATGCATGGACACTACTGACCCCCGGGGCATGGCCAAATTTGACCCAGGGGCATGACTGGCACAATTTATAATGGGGACTACCAAACATTGCTACATACAAAATATAGAAGCTCTGGGCCTTTTGGTTTCAGAGAAGAAGATTTTTTTAGTTTTTCCAATTGTAAGTCTATGGAGACTATCTACCCCCGGGGCGTGGCCAAATTTGACCCCAGGGGCATGGCTGGCACAATTTATGTAGAGGACCATTAGCCATTGCCACATACAAAATATCAAAGCTGTGTGCCCTGTGGTTTCAGAGAAGAAGATTTTTGAATTTTTTCCCATAGCAAGTCTATTGAGACTATCAACCTCCGGGGCCTGGCCAAATTTGACCCCAGGGGCATGAATGGCAAAATTTATGTAGAGAACCATTAGCCATTGCTACATACCAAATATCAAAGCTGTGGGCCTAGTGGTTTCAGAGAAGAAGATTTTTTTAGTTTTTCCTATTGTAGGTCTATGGAGACTATCGACCCTAGTGGTTTCAGAGAAGAAGATTTTTGTATTTTTTTCCCATAGTGATAGTTCGTCTCTCACTAATGAGAAAGAGTAAGTCTATGGAGACTATCAACTGCCGGGGCGTGGCTAAATTTGACCCCAGGGGCATGATTGGCACAATTTATAATGGGGACTACCAACCATTGCTACATACAAAATAGCTCTGGGCCTTGTGGTTTCAGAGAAGTAGATTTTTTTAGTTTTTCCAATTGTAAGTCTATGGAAACTATCCACCCCCGGGGCGTGGCCAAATTTGACCCCAGGGGCATGGCTGGCACAATTTATGTAGAGGACCATTAGCCATTGCCACATACCAAATATCAAAGCTGTGGGCCCTGTGGTTTCAGAGAAGAAGATTTTTTAATTTTTTCCCATAGTAAGTCTATGGAGACTATCGACCCCCCGGGGCGTGGCCAAATTTGACCCCAGGGGCATGAATGGCACAATTTATGTAGAGGACCATTAGCCATTGCTACATACCAAATATCAAAGCTGTGGGCCTAGTGGTTTCAGAGAAGAAGATTTTTTTAGTTTTTCCCATTGTAAGTCTATGGGACCTATCTGTTGCCATGGAAACCACAATTTTGATACAATCTGCTCCAAAACCTAATGCCATCAATCCCCCAACCCAATTATGGTTCACATTAAATTTGATCAAGATCGGCCTACTAGCTTCAGAAATATTCTTCTTTGAAATTGTGGACGGACGACGGACGGACGGACGGACAACGACGGACGACGGATGCCTGCCTATCCTATAAGCTCACCTGTGAGCCTTCGGCTCAGGTGAGCTAATTATGGAAATGTACATGTATACTGCCACGGGGCAGGGGCATATGAGCTCCTGGGGACCAATCTTTTTCAGAATCATTAATATTCTGTCCTTCTGTGCATTTCCTGCAAGACTTTCACTTTAAATGACATGTCAAAAGGTTTCCCCTTTCTAATGCATTGGCAAGCTATGTTGACCTTGCCGTAAAATAGGTCAAGGTCATCACAGGGTCATGATTTATATATACATTGTAATACTTGAGTCATCGATACTTCATGCCAAGTTTCTTTAAAATCGGTCAACTGGTTCCGGAGAAGATTTTTGAAGGGTTTTTACCATATATGGGCATGGCGGCCATCTTTGTCATGTGACCTATCTATCTATCTATCTTCTGATACTGAGTCGATCAATTTCTGATCATCACCTCAGGTGTGGGGTGGGTGGCTAAATTTAGAATTTAGTCAAGGGAAAATTAAACATTTGGGGTGGACCATTAAAACTATTTACAAGATATAGATGAGAGGCATACTAAAATGCATGCCTCTGGGCCAATGATTTAAATAAAAGCCTTAAATTCCTCAATGGTCTTAGATAGGACCACTGAAGAAGGGAGACTATTCCAAACCGGAATAGTTCTGGGGAAAAAGGAATTTTTCAGGGCATCACTATAGGCAAATGGTCTTGTGTATTGTGATTCATGTGATGCCCGAGTATGCCTTAGATTGGGTGCCGGGGTCAGGTATTTGTCTTTATCAAGAGACACTGTACCGGAGTGTATCTTGTAGAAGAAGGTTAAGGAGGACCGCTCCCTGCGAGACTCCAGGGATGGCCACTCAAGTTCGTCTAGCATTTCACCGACGCTACTGGTGTTCCTCCATCGCCTGCAGGTCCACCGGGCAGCAGTCCTCTGCACCTTCTCCACCATCTCAATCTGAGTTTCATGATAGGGATGCCAAATAGGAGCTGCATACTCAAGTTGAGGCCGAACCAATGTTTTGTATGCCTAGGTGCCAGTGCCAAATTGCGCATAAGAAAACCCAAAGTCTTAGTTGCCTTGCATGTAATTTCAGAAATGTGTTGACCCCAATCAAGATCATCTGTGATAGTTAAACCGAGGTATTTAGCGGACTGAACCTGTTCTAATGTTTGCTGATGCAGTGTGTAATTGAAATCTATATGCCTGCTTGGATGTAGCCGCGTCACCCTCATTGAATGACATTTGCTAACATTGAATTTCATTTGACAATCCATTTTCCATTTGGCCAAGCTATTCAGGTCATCTTGTAAAATTTGACAATCCAATGGTGACTTGACATTTCTGTATAAAACACAATCATCAGCAAATAGCCGAACAGATGACCTGATGTTGTCAGGAAGATCATTAATGAAAATAAGAAATAGGACCGGTCCTAAGACCGATCCTTGTGGGACACCAGAAAGAACCGGGACTGGGTCTGAGGCACGGCCATCTAATACCACTTTTTGAGAGCGCTCAGAGAGCCACGAGTCGATCCACTTATGTGTAGATCCTCTAATCCCGTAGAAGTCAAGTTTGTATAATAACCTTTTATGTGGGACCTTGTCAAAGGCCTTAGCGAAATCCATGACAATCACATCCGTCTGCCTGTGGCCACGACCCACTGCTCGGTCCAGATTACTAACCAAATCATGATAAAACTGAACTAACTGGGTTTCGCAAGACCTTTGACTTCGGAACCCATGCTGACAGTCAGCAAGAATGTTTTCAAGAGCCAAGTGTTTGTTTATGTTGCTGACTATTATATGCTCTAGAGTTTTGCAACAGATACAAGTAAGCGACACCGGTCGATAATTAGCTGCATCGTATTTCTCACCTTTCTTAAATACCGGGGCTACATTTGCCTGTCGCCAATCGTCTGGTACAGCACCCTGAGCAAGCGACTCATTGAAGATATAGGTCAGTACAGGAGCAATTTCAGAACTACATTCCTTCAACACCCTAGCACTCAGGCCATCTGGCCCAGGCGCCTTATGTATATTCAAGTTATTCAACAGTTTAATGACCCCATTGGGGTCAACTGTAATTTCACCCATAGCGGTGAAAGGACTTGTGCCTTTGGAGGGGATTTCATCATCTGATTCGCGAGTGAAGGCTGACTGAAACTGCCTATTACAAATATTAGCCTTATCCAAAGTGTCAGTCTTCAAGATACCATTTTCTCTAAGAGTATTGATCCCAGACGCGTCTTTCTTTAGGGACTTGACAAATGACCAAAACTTTTTTGCCTTTTCATTTTTTCGGGGACAATCGGGATCAGGGTTATCATTTTCAAAGGAGAAGATATTGGTAATATGCTTCCAATATGCATCTCTAATGCTCTTTTGAACATGTGCTCTGAACCGTTTGTAATGGTTCTTAATGTCAGGGCTGCTTGACTTGCGAGCACGAAAGTAAAGTTTATCACGTTTCCTTATCAAGCGTTTGATCGAGCTATCGATCCATGGTAAGCTATATTTTGTCTTGGTCATTTTTGATGGAATAAACCTTTCAATAGCCGAGAGAACCTCCGACTTAAAACTGACCCACATGTCATTGACTGACACCTGACTATGGTCAGTTGAAAGGAACGAATCCCTATAGCGCGCTAGATGGTCATGGAGACCGTCCATATCCGCTCGTTTATATAGGAAAATCTTACGCGGGGCCTGCTGAATCCGTTTAGCCTTTATGTCATATTCAATATAGACAATGTCATGATCTGCTTTGCCGATCGGGGGCATCCCTTTAACACGGTTAATTGGGGATGGCGAGTTAGTGAAGAGTAAATCAAGGGTCTTGTCTTCTCGGGTGTGTATATTTACCGTTTGGGAGAGGCAGTGATCCTGTATTATCTCCACAAGTTTAGTCTGGACTGGCCTCTTTGGGACCCCCTCGGGTACCTGCATTGTGCTCCACTCAATATCACCACAATTGAAGTCTCCGCCTACAAGAACATGGGCATTTTTATTTGACATAATCCGAGAAAGTGAAGTATTAAAATCCTCAAGATATTTCAGTTCAAGCTCCTGAGTTGGGAACCTAGGGGGATGATAGAATGATCCAAGGTACAAAGTCCTACATCCAATAATGTTCAACTTACACCAAATTATTTCGCACTTGGTGTCCAATTCCGGAGCTTCAGTACAGAGAAGATCACGCCTAAAAGCAATGAAGACACCACCATGCGCATCACTAGCTCTGTCTTTCCGGATAGCATCAAAGGAATCTGGAAAAATCTCTGAGTTTTTAATGTCTGGGGTTAACCATGACTCATTCCCCAATATGATGTCAGGTTTAGCCGATTCTATGACAGTGTGAATTTCAGCCTTTTTATTTTTAATTGACTGACAATTCATGATCAAAATTCTCAAGGGGTGGTTCAGGACCGCCCTTTTGGTCCTGGGTTTTGCTTCTTTTGTTTGCACAATAGGCGAAGAAGCTGCATTGGGGGGGGCCAATATTGTCTGGTATCGGACTGTCAGGCTCGGACAGGGACGAAAGGGACTCAAATCTGAATTATTAATATACACATTGGTTCCCCCTTCCTATAGATGCTTCATATAAAATTTGGCTTTGATTGGCCAAGCGGTTTCAAAGGAGAAGACGTTTGAATATTATGGAGATATACATGTATATTGCCCCGGGGTGGGGACATATGAGCCCCTGGGGTCCATTTTTTTTCAGAATCATTAATATTCAGTCCTACTGCCCAATTCCTGCAAGACTTGCACTTTAAATGACATTTTAAAAGTTTTCCCCATTCAAATGCATTGGCAACCTATGTTGACCTTGCCGTAAAATAGGTCAAGGTCATCACAGGGTCATGATTTATATATACATTGTGGACCTTGAGTCCCTTATGCTACATGCCAAGTTTCAAGATCCTAGGCCTTTGGGTTCTGGAGAAGAAGATTTTTAAAGGTTTTTATCATATAATGGCATGGTGGCCATCTTGGTCACGTGACCTTGATAATTTATATATACATTGCTTCCCCCTTCCTAAAGATGCTTCATATAAAATTTGGCTTTGATTGGCCAAGCCGTTTCAGAGGAGAAGATGGTTGAAAATGGTGGACGACAACGACGGACGCTGGACGGATGCCGGATCATGGCCATCCTATAAGCTCACCTTGTGAGCCTTACGGCTCAGGTAGGCTAAAAAAGCTATGATCAGCAATACTCCAAAACAAACCAATTAAAATGACAACAGAGAAATGAGAACAAACGCTTGGTTTGGCTTGGTTTAGTTATTGTAACTTAAAATGTCCAGAAGAGATAATATTCCTACTTTGTCCAAAAATTCCTACTTTGCGCAAGGAAATTAATATATTCTTACCTTGTCCCAGTTCCTACTTTGCGCATGTACGATTCTGGAATCGAATAGTGCAAGGTAGGAATTCTTACACTGTCCGACAATTCAGCTGCAATTCCAGAATTGTACTGATTCCTACTATGTGTAGAACAAATGAATACTTTTTTGGTGCTCATAAAGCAATCTGTGAATGTTGATAAAGTGACATAACTAGACAAAATACAAATACACCTTATAATCTGGCTATCTATTAACGTTTGTGCTTGGCCCTTTGGGGTTATTTTTTTCTGTCATTTTCAGTATTGTCTTTGTATATCAAACCATACTTCATTCTGTCAAGCCAGTTTAATTTTAACAAGAGGACCAATGGTCCTGTAAACGCTCACCTGAGAACTGGGATATGCAACCTAAGCTGACCTTGCCGTAAAATAGGTCAAGATCATCCCAGGGTCATGATTTATATAAACTTTGTAGAGCTGTATTCATTGATGCTTCAGGCCAAGTTTCAAAATCATAGGTATTCCGGTTCTGAAGAAGAAGATTTATAATGGCTTTTACTATTCATAGCCATGGCGGCCATCTTGGTTATGTGACCTGGACCATTTATATTAACTTTCACTCCCCTTCCCTAACGATGCTGCACTTAATGTTTGGCTTTGATTGGCCAAGCGGTTTCAGAGAAGAAGTTGTTTGAATATTATGGTCATATACATGTATATAGCCCTGGGATAAAGGGCCAGACAACCCCCTGTGAACACTTTTTTCATAACCATTTGCATATTCCCAGCAAGTTTCCCCCCATTTAATAATATTTTACTAAATTTCCCCATTCAAATGCGTAGGCAACCTATGTTGACCTTGCCGTAAAATAGATCAAGGTCATCATATATAAACTTTGTTGAGCTCCATTGCCTGATGCTTCATGCCAAGTTTCAAAATCATAGGCCTTCTGGTTCTGGAGAAGAAGATTTTTAAAGGTTTTTGCTATTTATAGCCATGACGGCCATCTTGGTCATGTGACCTTGACCAGTTATACAAACTTTCATTCAATCTTCCTAAGAATGCTCCACATGAAGTTTGGCTTTGATTGGCCAAGGGTATCAGAGAAGATCTTTGAATATTATGGTAATGTACATGTATATTGCCCAAGTTTCATGGAAATCGGCCCACTGGTTTGGGAGAAGATTTTTGAAGGGCTTTTACCAGATATGATCATGGCGACCATCTTGGTCATGTGACCAAAATATCGCGAACACAATTTCTATGACACTACCCAAGGAGGATCCACATAACATTTCAACTCGATCAGCTATGCGGTTTCAGAGAAGGAGATCTTTGAAATTGTGACTCAATTTTGATATTTCAATGACCTTGGGTCATGACTTTGACCTTAATCAATTAATTACATACCTTCATTGTCTCCATTAGTTGTCTGCATCCAGCTACTTTCAAGACTCGGGCTGCAATGGTTTCCAAAATATCCACTGTTTTCGCCTTTTCCCATGTGAAAGCCTATGTTTCTACAATTGACCTTGCCACAAAATAGATCAAGGTCATCCCATGGTCATCATTTTAGCAAACTATGATGGGCTTGAGTCCCTGATGCTACATACCAAGTTTCATGGAAATCGGCCCACCGATTCGGGAAAAGAAGATTTTTTTAGGGTTTTTACCATATATGGTGATCATATGACCAAGATATCAAGAATAAAATTTCAAAGACACTACCCAAGCAGGCTCCAAATAAAATTTCAACTTGATCGGCCAAGCAGTTTCAGAGAAGATCTTTGAAATTGTGACTTAATTTTGATATTTCAATGACCTTGGGTCATGATCTTGACCTTAATTAATTACATACCTTCACTGAGTCCATTAGTTGTCTATATCTAGCAGCTTTCAAGTCTCAGGCTGCAATGGTTTCCAAAATATTCTTTGTTTTTGCCTTTTTCTGTGTAAAAGCCTATGTTTCCAAAATTGACCTTGCCCCAAAATAGGTCAAGGTCATCCTAGGGTCATCATTTTAGCAAACTATGATGGCTTGAGTCCCCGATGCTACTTACCGATTTTCCTAGAAATCCGCCCACCGGCTCTGGAGAAGAAGATTTTTGAAGGGTTTTTACCATATATGGGCGTGGCGACCATCTTGGTCATGTAACCAAGATCCCATGAACACAATTTCATTCCCCATACCCATGGAGGCTCCACATAAATTTTCAACTTTATCCGCCAAGGGGTTTTAGAGAAGAAGATCTTTGAAATACCTGATTCTCTTTCTTAACTGGCTTTGTATCTCCAATTCATGTTTTACAAACACTGCATTTAGAAACAAAATACATGAACACAAACTCAAAGTCAAAACTTTGCTGAACATTTAAGGGCATTTAAATATTACTTTAAATATTACTTTAAATTGGACCCTTAAAATTTAACTGTAATGATCATGTCTACCATATACATACCTTTTGTACGTAGATTTCAATAGATTTCTGTAGACTGTTATGGTATAGGTAGAGCACTAGGTCATGTACAAAGTCAAATCTGTCACACACTATGATCAATGGCAGCTGATTTGTCAATTTAGCTTCCTGAAAACAGTGAGAAAAATGTTAAATACATGTACCATATTTGTACTATTACTTGCACTGTGTGCATAGGTCTCTCAAACTAATTTTGTTCTGATTAGTGCACACATAAAGTGAAAATAACTCAAAATCATGTCCAAAATTTGAAGTCTTTTCATCTCTGAAAAACATTCTTAGGTCACATCAGAGTAAGCTTTGACATACTTAACAAAGCTGACAAACCAAGCATTAATACTACTTTGGCAAACATGCACAATGAACATGTAGAGCTTTCTAGGGAACAGAGCATGTAGTATCGGATCATTCATTCACTAATGTTACCATAAAATCAAGTGTTTGTAAAATACCTTTAAGAAATTTAGTGAAATATGTTTAGGAATGATTGGAGGTTGCATTTGGTAGTGCCAGATTCTTCTGCATATATTCAGCTTAGTTCTTGCTATGATGACTTGTATTCCACTTTGAGCTTTGCATCTTTGCATCATTTTATGCACAGCTTTTCTACAGAGTCAAAATAGTAACAATTATTTCCAGAGATCAACCAACATATCAGTCTAACATATGGTCCACCATTTACAAATGAGCTGCGGCATAAGAAAACCAACAATGTGCTTTTTGAACAGGTCCCTCACAAACCAAGCTGTACAAGCACAGAAGATGGCTGGAGGCTGGAAATTTTGGATTTAGAAAGTAGAGGAATTGTACTATCCCTGAAGCAAAAACAAAGGCGCTAATCAGCTTCGCAATACTGCGAAGCTGATCTGCTCCTTTGGTTTTGCATATGCAGATAGTTGGGGGCGGCTCAAATGTCAGTATAACATATGGTTTTCATACTGTTGGTCAAAAGAAACACCTCAAAGACCAACATAATTTCTTGTGTGAATCACCTACCTTTATAACTCATGAAGGACTCAAAGATAAGGTAATTGTTCATGATATTTGGAGGCTATCTGTAAACACCCTTGTAGGTTTTGGCAGATGTTGGCTTGTTGCATGGCCTTCAGGCATTCTAGGAAGTCCTCAACTGACAGAGATCCAAAATAGTTCACCAACCACTGAAAACATCGGTAAAAATTGATGAAATTGTTGAAATTTGTTAATATATTGTTTGGTTTCATAATCATAATCAAGCTAGATTTTTGTTTTATTTTCCCTATATCTTTTCCATGACTACGGGGAGTGAATGTGTCTTGCTCAAGGACACAACCAAACCAGTGGGGTTAGATCCGTCTAAATCAGAGACAACCAACACCAGTGGAGTTAGAACCCTCTAAATCAGAGACAACCAACACCAGTGGGGTTAGAATCCTCTAAATCAGAGACAACCAACACCAGTGGGGTTAGAACCCTCTAAATCAGAGACAACCAACACCAGTGGGGTTAGAACCCTCTAAATCAGAGACAACCAACACCAGTGGGGTTAGAACCCTCTAAATCAGAGACAACCAACACCAGTGGGGTTAGAACCCTCTAAATCAGAGACAACCAACACCAGTGGAGTTAGAACCCTCTAAATCAGAGACAACCAACACCAGTGGGGTTAGAACCCTCTAAATCAGAAACAACCAACACCAGTAGGGTTAGAACCCTCTAAATCAGAGACAACCAACACCAGTAGGGTTAGAACCCTCTAAATCAGAGACAACCAACACCAGTGGGGTTAGAACCCTCTAAATCAGAGACAACCAACACCAGTGGGGTTAGAACCCTCTAAATCAGAGACAACCAACACCTGTGGGGTTAGAACCCTCTAAATCAGAGACAACCAACACCAGTGGGGTTAGAACCCTCTAAATCAGAGACAACCAACAC
Organism: Rugalucina vietnamica; assembly: GCA_964017185.1. NCBI lineage: Eukaryota > Metazoa > Mollusca > Bivalvia > Lucinida > Lucinidae > Rugalucina > Rugalucina vietnamica. The sequence goes on along the minus strand of OZ024880.1, from coordinate 124,364 downwards.
CAGTGGGGTTAGAACCCTCTAAATCAGAGACAACCAACACCAGTGGGGTTAGAACCCTCTAAATCAGAGACAACCAACACCAGTAGGGTTAGAACCCTCTAAATCAGAGACAACCAACACCAGTAGGGTTAGAACCCTCTAAATCAGAGACAACCAACACCAGTGGGGTTAGAACCCTCTAAATCAGAGACAACCAACACCAGTGGGGTTAGAACCCTCTAAATCAGAGACAACCAACACCTGTGGGGTTAGAACCCTCTAAATCAGAGACAACCAACACCAGTGGGGTTAGAACCCTCTAAATCAGAGACAACCAACACCAGTAGGGTTAGAACCCTCTAAATCAGAGACAACCAACACCAGTGGGGTTTGAACCCTCTTAATCCGAGACAACCAACACCAGTAGGGTTAGAATCCTCTAAATCAGAGACAAACAACACCAGTGGGGTTAGAATCCTCTAAATCAGAGACAACCAACACCAGTGGGGTTAGAACCCTCTAAATCAGAGACAAACAACACCAGTGGGGTTAGAACCCTCTAAATCAGAGACAAACAACACCAGTGGGGTTAGAATCCTCTAAATCAGAGACAACCAACACCAGTGGGGTTAGAACCCTCTTAATCAGAGACAACCAACACCAGTGGGGTTACAATCCTCTAAATCAGAGACAACCAACACCAGTGGGGTTAGAACCCTCTAAATCAGAGACAACCAACACCAGTGGGGTTAGAACCCTCAAAATCAGAGACAACCAACACCAGTGGGGTTAGAACCCTCTAAATCAGAGACAACCAACACCAGTGGGGTTAGAACCCTCTAAATCAGAGACAACCAACACCAGTGGAGTTAGAACCCTCTAAATCAGAGACAACCAACACCAGTGGAGTTAGAATCCTCTAAATCAGAGACAACCAACACCAGTGGGGTTAGAACCCTCTAAATCAGAGACAACCAACACCAGTGGGGTTAGAACCCTCTAAATCAGAGACAACCAACACCAGTGGAGTTAGAACCCTCTAAATCAGAGACAACCAACACCAGTGGGGTTAGAACCCTCTAAATCAGAGACAACCAACACCAGTGGAGTTAGAACCCTCAAAATCAGAGACAACCAACACAAGTGGGGTTAGAACCCTCTAAATCAGAGACAACCAACTCCAGTGGGGTTAGAACCCTCTAAATCAGAGACAACCAACACCAGTGGGGTTAGAACCCTCTAAATCAGAGACAACCAACACCAGTGGGGTTAGAACCCTCTAAATCAGAGACAACCAACACCAGTGGGGTTAGAACCCTCTAAATCAGAGACAACCAACACCAGTGGGGTTAGAACCCTCTAAATCAGAGACAACCAACACCAGTGGGGTTAGAACCCTCTAAATCAGAGACAACCAACACCAGTGGGGTTAGAATCCTCTAAATCAGAGACAACCAGCACCAGTGGGGTTAGAATCCTCTAAATCAGAGACAACCAGCACCAGTGGGGTTAGAATCCTCTAAATCAGAGACAACCAACACCAGTTGGGTTAGAACCCTCTAAATCAGAGACAACCAACACCAGTTGGGTTAGAACCCTCTTAATCAGAGACAACCAACACCAGTGGGGTTAGAACCCTCTAAATCAGAGACAACCAACACCAGTGGGGTTAGAACCCTCTAAATCAGAGACAACCAACACCAGTGGAGTTAGAACCCTCTAAATCAGAGACAACCAATACCAGTGGGGTTAGAACCCTCTAAATCAGAGACAACCAACACCAGTAGGGTTAGAACCCTCTAAATCAGAGACAACCAACACCAGTGGAGTTAGAACCCTCTAAATCAGAGACAACCAACACCAGTGGGGTTAGAACCCTCTAAATCAGAGACAACCAACACCAGTGGGGTTAGAACCCTCTAAATCAGAGACAACCAACACCAGTGGGGTGTGAACCCTCTAAATCAGAGACAACCAACACCAGTGGGGTTAGAACCCTCTAAATCAGAGACAACCAACACCAGTGGGGTTAGAACCCTCTAAATCAGAGACAAACAACACCAGTGGGGTTAGAACCCTCTAAATCAGAGACAACCAACACCAGTGGGGTTAGAACCCTCTAAATCAGAGATAACCAACACAAGAGGACCAATGGTCCTGTAAACGCTCACCTGAGATCTGCTGCATATACCAATAAACATGTTTGAATATTATGGTATTTAACCCCAGTGCAGGGGCAGATGAAGCCCTTGGGCCATTTTCTTCTTCTTTTCTTTTTCAGAATAATCAATATTCTGTCCATTTGCCAATTTCCTGCTGGCTTTTCCCTTCAAATGACATTTTAACAATTTTCCCCATTTAAATGCATGGTCAACCCATGTTGACCTTGCCATAAACTGGGTCAAGGTCATCACAGGGTCATGATTTATGTATACATTGTAGTACTTAAGCCATAGATGCTTCACACCAAGTTTCTTTGAAATAGGTCCACTGGTTCCGGAGAAGAAGATTTTTGAAGGGTTTTTACCATATATGGGCATGGCGGCCATCTTCGTCATGTGACCTTGATTATTTATATATACATTGATTCCCCCATTCTATAGATGCTTCACATGAAATTTGGCTTTAATTGGCCAAGCGGTTTCAGAGAAGATGTTTGAATAGTATGGTAATATACATGTATAATGCACCAGGGTTGGGGCAAATATGCCCCTGGGGTCCAATTTTTTTTCAGATTCATTAATAGTCAGTCCTTCTGCCCATTTTCTGCAAGACTTTCACTTTAAATGACATTTTAAAGGTTTTCCCCATTCAAATGCATTGGCGACCTATGTTGACCTTGCCGTAAAATAGGTCAAGGTCATAATTTATAAACACATTGTAGTACTTCAGTCCCCGATGCTTCATGCCAAGTTTCGTTGAAATCGGTCCATTGGTTCAGGAGAAGAAGATTTTTGAAGGGTTTTTACCATATATGGGCATGGCGGCCGGTGACCTGGATTATTTATAAACACTTTTATTCCCCCTTCCCATAGATGCTTCCTATAAAATTTGGCTTTGATTGGCCAAGTGGTTTCAGAGAAGAAGATCTTTGAATATTTTTGTAATATACATGTATATTGCCCCGGGGTGGGGGCAGACCAACCCCTGTGGTCCAATTTTTTTTCAGAATTACCTACCTTCAGTCCATTTGCCCATTTCCTGCAAGTTTTGCCTTTCAAATAACATTTTAACAATTTTCCCCATTCAAATGCATAGGCGACCTATGTTGACCTTGCCGTAAAATAGGTCAAGGTCATCCAAAGGTCATAATTTATAAACACATTGTAGTACTCCAGTCGCCAATGCTTCATGCCAAGTTTCGTTGAAATCGGTCCAGTGGTTCCGGAGAAGAAGAATTTTGAAGGGTTTTTACCATATATGGGCATGGCGGCCATCTTGGTCATGTGACCTGGATTATTTATAAACACATTGGTTCCCCCTTCCCATAGATGCTTCATATAAAATTTGGCTTTAATTGGCCAAGCGGTTTCAGAGAAGAAGATCTTTGAAAATGGTGGACGACGACGGACGGACGACGGACGCCGGATCATGGCCATCCTATAAGCTCACCTTGTGAGCCTAACGGCTCAGGTGAGCTAACCAGTGGGGTAAGAACCCTCTAAATATCAGAGACTGATGCTCTACCATGTTCACTTAGGCAAACATAATTTTGTTAGTCTATCTGATTCAAAAACATTCATTTGGTACAGGAATAATCTGGTGAGTTAAAGTTCAAGCGTCGAGCCACATAAACCACACCAGACTAAATATGAGCCACCACGTAAGAAAACCAGCAACATATATAGGCGAAAACAAAGATGCAGATCAGCTGTGCAATAACTGCACAGCTGATCAGTGCCTTTGTTTTTGCTACACAGATAGTACAATTCTTCTTCTACTTATATCCAAAATTTCATGTTTCTAGCCTGCTTTTGTTGCTGTACAGGTAAGTTTGTGTCCGACCTGGTCCTAAACCAAGATTGTTGGTTTTCTCATTCGTAGGCTCATATCTCATTTGGCAATATACTGTTTTACTCCCCGCGCTATATTTCCACCAGAAATGGCATACAGTTTCAATAGCTTAATATTCACTTCTTCTAAATGCAGTACAAGATAAAGATTTTCTTGTATGACCATATGTACTATCAGTGTTAACATTGAATGGAAATAACTGCCTCGCAATCGAAATTACATTGCAGTATTTGAGCTGTGACACAAGAAAACCAGTCTTCGGGGTTTCAAACTAGGAAAGAAGGCTAAAAAGGCGAGGAATTGTACTCTCTTTGTGCCGAAAACAAAGGTACTGATGTTGTGCAGTCACTGCACAGCTGATCTGCACCTTTGTTTTTGTATATGGAAAAATCCAGTTTTCTCATGGTGCGGCTCATTTAGTATGGTGATTCCAGACCAGAGGACCATTGGTCCTGTAAACACTCACCTGACTTCTGAGATATATACCAATAAAATTGACTAATTTGGTTATATACATGTATATAGCCACAGGGCAGGAACACATGAATCCCTGGGGTCAATTTTCTTTTCAGAATCATAAATCGTCAGTTCATTAGCCAATTTCCTTCAAGTTTTTCCCTTCAAATGACATTTTAACAATTTTCCCCAATGAAATGCATAGGCGACCTATGTTGACCTTGCCGTAAAATAGGTCAAGGTCATCCCAGGGTCATGATTTATATAAACTATGTTCAGCTCCATTCCCTGATGATTTATGCCATGTTTCCAAATCATAGGCCTTCTGGTTCTGGAGACCTTTAAAGGTTTTTGCCACCTATATCCATGGCAGCCATTTTGGTAATGTGATCTTGACCATGTATATAAAGTTTAATCTCCTACTCCTAAGGATACTCCCCATGAAGTTTGGCTTTGATTGGCCAAGGGGTTTCAGAGGAGAAGATCTTTGAAATTGTTGACTGAAGAGGGATGTTTGATATTAGGGTCATACAGGTATATAGCCCTCGTTCCACCTTCATAAGGATCCTCACATGAAGTTTGGCTTTGATTGGCCCTGTGGCTTCAGAGGAGAAGATTTTGAAATTGTTAACGACAGACGACAGACGAAGAAGGAGCATGGGTATACTATAAGCTCTCCTGTGAGCTCTATAAGCTCACCTGTGAGCTTTCAGCTCAGGTGAGCTACAAACAACACTTTTTAAAAAAGGTACAAGTAGGCAATGATCAGGAAAAGGTGCAATCAGACAGAAATTCCCACTCCGAAAACAGAGGTGGGAAAAAAAAAACAAATTGACAACTTAGAAAACATATCGTAAGCCGAACAAGCAGCTATTTCCCAATACTCAGTTACACTCAGTAAAGGTGCTTACAGTAATTCCAGGCAATACACATCTTATTGTATCTTGTTTGAGTTTCCGTGTGGGTAGCCTCTGGGATGGGGGAGGTTGACTGTCAATCTCTTCTATCAGATGACACAGGATCTGTAGTTTATGTGCACAATGGGCCACAAAGGCAGACAGATCCTTATCTCCATCCCTGCAAGACTAGGAAACAGCGCTCAGATACCTATGTCCTGAAATTATACCAGAGTACCATGAACTCTCACTTGTAAATTGGTCTTTGATAAATTACCTTTGACCAAGGTCATTTTGGTCAAGGTATAATATTGACCTTCAATACTCTCAAAACTCAATCAGTTGTCAGTATCTATAAACTTTCTGAAAATACTTATGTTTCCATTTTTCCCATTTAAAATCCCATGTGACCAAATTTGACCATACCGTAAAATTGGTCAAGGTCAACCAAAAATCATGATTTATAATAAATATGATGGTCCAGAGTACCCATTGCTACACACCAAGTTTCGTTGATATCAACCAACTGATTCTGGAAGAAAAGATTGTGAAAAGCTTTTGTTATTTATAGCCCTAGCGGTCATCTTGGTCATGTGACCTGGACCATTTATAGAAACTTTTGTTTACCTTTCATTAGGATGCTCCACATAAGTTTGGCCTTGATTGACCATGCATTTTCTGAGAAAATGAAGTTTGATTTTAATAGTATGCAAATGACCTTTTGCCAAGGTCAAGAAATACTCAGAAAAACTAAATTAATTGTGCGTAGTTTCAAGTAGCGATAACGCTACAAAACTCTCTGAAAATCCTGTTTCCACTTTTACTCATTGAAAAATGCATGTGACCAAATTTCACCTTGCCATAAAAGAGGTCAAGGTCACCCAAAGGTCATGGTTTATATAAAGTATGATGGGCCAGAGTCCCCGATGCTACATACCAAGTTGCATTAAATAAGTCAACCAGTTAAAGAGGAGAAGATCTTTTAAATGTATTTTGCTATTTATAGCCCTTGGGGCCATCTTAGTGATGTGACCTGGACTATTTATACAAACTTTTGTTCCCCTTCCTAGTGGTTGCAGAGATGTGTGAAGGGCGATATCAACACACACCACAGAGCATCCCCATCCTATAATAAGCTCACCTATAAGCTCACCTATGAAAATAATAGAAAGTCCTAAATACTAAAATACTAGAAACAATGATTAAAGTCTAGTCTAGTCAGTAGTAATACAAACTAAGCTCTCGGTAGTGCTTAAATCCTAAGCAAAACTGTATAATGAACTGTGCAGATTTAGCTAACAAATAAAGCCAGTTGTATCTGAGCTGTGACACAAGGAAACCTATTTTTGCCTGTGTAAAAACAAAGATGCAGATAAACTGTGCAGTAATGGTGGCTTTGTTTATGCTTCACAGATATATTGTATAATCAGTCTTCTACTTTAATCTGAAAATTCAGTCTTCTAGCCATTTTCTGGAACTGTATGGGCCAGTTTGTGTCAGACCTGTTAGGAAACCAAGACGACTGCATGTCTCACATCATGACTCACAAGGCAAAGGCTTTTAGGATGTATGTTTGTGAAATTGCTGCCCAGGTGTCGATACCTTTCAACTAGCATTTGAGCCGCATCATGAGAAAACCAATAATGTGGTTTCCGAACAGGTCTGACACAAACCAAGCTGTACAAACACAGAAGATGGCTATAGCATGGAAATTTCGGATTTAGAAAGTAAAGGAATTGTACTATCCTTGTAGTGAAAACAAAAGGCACTGCATGATCAGCTTCGCAGTTACTGAGTTTTTGCATATGCAAAACGTTGGTTTTTGCATGAAGTGGCTCATTTAACCAACCAACCAGATCTGGCCTGTACACTACAACCCAGTGGATTTGCTGAGAGGTTGATATCTGAGAATTTCATACCCACAGCTAAAGCATATGAATCTGTGTAGGTAATCAGCTTCTTGTTTTGTCACCAACAACTCAATAGCAGTCTGATCTACTTTAAATGTCTGTTGTGTGTGAGAGTCGAAAACCTTTCAGTAATTTTGGGAGGTAATATACTGGCTCAAGGACACAAACCCGCAGCAGTGGAGTTCTAACCTGACCTCTCCATCTGGAGTATGATGCTCTTACTAGTAGGCCAATAGCTCCTCTAACTTTCAATAGTTAAGTTACAACCCTCTTACTAGTAGGCCAATAGCTCCTCTAACTTTCAATGGTTAAGTTATGGTTTGCACAAAGAAAGTGTTTACTTACGTCCCCTGTGCCATGAGTTCATGAGCTAGCTCTCATTACTTCCCCTGTTATGAATATATCATAGAGGATCCTTTGTCTCTTGGCTAGGTGACATATTGTTTTTCTGCATCATCTTCCAGGTGACATCACAGGAACGGTCGCAGCACCTGGCGAAACATAAAGATATGAAAAAATGTGTTTGCCTATTAGTAAACTACAGTTACACTCATTAGAAGCAGTCTGGTAAAAGGCTACATTATAATATTATAATTATATAGCCATAACAAACAAAGGAATAATATATTAATTTTACCATTAATGAACACACTGTATAGCCATGATGCAACCAAACTTCTTACAGTGCAGATTGATGCAACATCATACATGACTACTGTCTGAACACCAACTTTCAGAAACTGCATTTTTCAAAATCTCACTTTTTTGAAACACTACATGAAAAATGTGACTATGTCATCTTTTTGCAACCCAAAAGTCGTAAAAAGTGCTGCAAAAAGTTTGAAAATCGGTTCACTAGTAAAATAACTATGCCCAAAAATTATTTTGAATAGGCCTTTTGCATGTGTATTTCCATACACCTGAAAACTGAAAAGCAAGCAAATCTGTGGAATAATTTTAAGAGTTTGGTGCTCAGCTATGCATACCGTATGATTTTGTTTTGGTTTGGTGCATTTTAATTGAAAAATAATCAATTTAGATTTCTTTCAGGAAAATAGTTACTTCCCTTGCTGACATTTTTACAATGGAAAAAGCCCTGGCATAAAATTTACTTTCTGGCATAAATTTTTTATTTGTAAACCGATTTTCAAAATTTTTGTGGCTCTTTTTAGGACTTATAGAATGCAAAATGGTGACATGGTCATATTTTTCTTGAGGGTTTTCAGAAATCAAAGTGAGATTTTGAACAAGTAGCCCAGGGGCAACGATCGCTCACCTGAGAGTCAACAAGTACAGTCACTGGACAAAGTAATTGGGGTTTTTACCATATATGGGTATGGTGGCCATCTTGGTCATGTGACCTTGAAACCCTACTTACATCAGCAGAAGAGCTCTTGTCTGGGTTGTGTATCCTCTTTTCTGCCATTTTGGTTCACGTGAAAAAATCATCTAACAAGGTCAGGGTCCTATAATGACCCCTGGGGTGGGGCCATATTTGGCCCCAGGGGCAAGATTGGCAGGATTTATGTAGAGCTCCACATGACAATGTTGTATATCAAATATACAAGCTTTGTGTCATGCTGTTGCAGAGAAGATTTTTTCATATATTTCCATTATAAGTCTATGGTAGATAATGACATGCCTGAGGCGTGGCCTGTATGGACCCCAGGGGCACCATTATTAGTATTTATAAAGGAGAGGATTATACATTGGTCCACACGACATATGAAAGCCCTGGGCCATATGGTTTCGGAGAAGAAGATTTTTTTATGTTTTTCCCATGACGCCCCACCGGGGCGGGGCCCGTATGGACCCCAGGGGCACAGTTGGCAGGATTTATAAAGAGGACCATTAAACATTGCTAAAAACAAAATATGAAAGCTTTGGGCAATGTGGTTTCGGAGAAGAAGATTTTTTAAAGTTTTTCCCATGACGCCCCCGGGGCGGGGCCCGTATGGACCCCAGGGGCACGGTTGGCAGAATTTTTAAAGAGGAACACTATACATTGCTACAAACAAAATATGAAAGCTCTGGGCCTTGTGGTTTCGGAGAAGAAGATGTTTATCCCATGACGCCCCGGGGGCGGTGCCCGTATGGACCCCAGGGGTACGGTTGGCAGGATTTATAAAGAGGACTACTATACATTGCTACTGATAAGATATGAAAGCTCTGGGCCTTGTGGTTTCGGAGAAGAAGATTTTTTTTTATGTTTTTCCCATTGTAAGTCTATGGGAGCTAATGACCCCCGGGGCGGGGCCATTTTTGACCCCAGGGGCATGATTGGCAGGATTTATATAGAGGACCACTACACATTGCTACATACAAAATATGAAAGCTTTGGGCCTTGTGGATTTGGAGAAGAAGATTTTTTTTATGTTTTTCCTAATGACCCCCGGGGCGGGGCCCGTATGGACCCCAGGGGCACATTAGGCAGGATTTATAAAGAGGACCATTATACATTGCTACACACTAAATATGAAAGCTCTGGGCCTTATAGTTTCAGGAAGAAGATTTTTAAAAGTTTTTCCCATGACGCCCCCGGGGCGGGGCCCGTATGGACCCCAGGGGCACAGTTGGCAGGATTTATAAAGAGGACACTATATATTGCTACAAACAAAATATGAAAGCTCTGGGCCTTGTGGTTTCGGAGAAGATTTTTTTATGTTTTACCCATGACCCCCCCCCCCCCCAGGGCGGGGCCTGTATGAACCCTAGGGGCACGGTTGGCAGGATTTATAAAGAGGACCACTATACATTGCTACACACAAAATATGAAAGGTCTGGGACTTGTGGTTTCGGAGAAGAAGATTTTTTTCCCATTGTAAGTCTATGGGAGCTAATGACCCCCGGGGCAGGGCCATTTTTGACCCACGGGGCATGATTGGCAGGATTTATAAAAAGGACCACTACACATTGCTACATACAAAATATGAAGGCTCTGGGCCATGTGGTTTCGGAGAAGATTTTTTTATGTTTTGCCCCATCACGCCCCCGGAGCGGGGCCTGTATGGACCCCAGGGGCACGGTTGGCAGGATTTATAAAGAGGACCACTATACATTGCTACACACAAAATATGAAAGGTCTGGGACTTGTGGTTTCGGAGAAGAAGATTTTTTTATGTTTTTCCCATTGTAAGTCTATGGGAGCTATCTGTTGCCATGGAAACCAGAGTTCCAATCCGACCTGGCCCAAAACCTAATGCAACCTTTCCCCCTCCGTAATGATGCTTTAGATAAAATTTGATCACGATCGGCCTTGTTGTCTTAGAGATATTTGAGTTTGAAAATGTGGACGCACGCACGGACGGATGCCGGCTCGACTACTGTACTATAAGCTCACTAGCCTTCGGCTCAGGTGAGCTAACTAGAGGACCATTGGTCCTGTAGCTCACCTGAGAGATTATCACATTGTAAGCTCATGAGATTTAAATTAATTGAGAATCGACCAATGAAAGTCTATGCATGGACACTATTGACCCCCGGGGCATGGCCGAATTTGACCCAGGGGCATGACTGGCACAATTTATAATGGGGATTACCAAACATTGCTACATACAAAATATAGAAGCTCTGGGCCTTTTGGTTTCAGAGAAGAAGATTTTTTTAGTTTTTCCCATTGTAAGTCTATGGAGACTATCTACCCCCGGGGCGTGGCCAAATTTGACCCCAGGGGCATGGCTGGCACAATTTATGTAGAGGACCATTAGCCATTGCCACATAGAAAATATCAAAGCTGTGTGCCCTGTGGTTTCAGAGAAGAAGATTTTTTAATTTTTTCCCATAGCAAGTCTATTGAGACTATCAACCTCCGGGGCCTGGCCAAATTTGACCCCAGGGGCATGAATGGCACAATTTATGTAGAGGACCATTAGCCATTGCTACATACCAAATACCAAAGCTGTGGGCCTAGTGGTTTGAGAGAAGAAGATTTTTTTAGTTTTTCCTATTGTAGGTCTATGGAGACTATCCACCCCGGGGCGTGGCCAATTTTGACCCCGGGGACATGATTGGCACAATTTATGTAGAGGACCATTAGCCATTGCCACATACAAAATATCAAAGCTGTGGGCCCTGTGGTTTCAGAGAAGAAGATTTTTTTTAGTTTTTTCCTATTGTAGGTCTATGGAGACTATCGACCCCCGGGGCGTGGCCAAATTTGACCCCAGGGGCATGATTGGTACAATTTATGTAGAGGACCATTAGCCATTGCCACATACAAAATATCAAAGCTGTGGGCCCTGTGGTTTCAGAGAAGAAGATTTTTTAATTTTTTTCCCATAGTAAGTCTATGGAGACTATCAACCCCTGGGGCGTGGCCAAATTTGACCCCAGGGGCATGAATGGCACAATTTATGTAGAGGACCATTAGCCATTGCTACATACCAAATATCAAAGCTGTGGGCCTAGTGGTTTCAGAGAAGAAGATTTTTTTAGTTTTTCCAATTGTAAGTCTATGGAAACTATCCACCCCCGGGGCGTGGCCAAATTTGACCCCAGGGGCATGGCTGGCACAATTTATGTAGAGGACCATTAGCCATTGCCACATACCAAATATCAAAGCTGTGGGCCCTGTGGTTTCAGAGAAGAAGATTTTTTTAGTTTTTTCCTATTGTAGGTCTATGGAGACTATCGACCCCCGGGGCGTGGCCAAATTTGACCCCAGGGGCATGATTGGCACAATTTATGTAGAGGACCATTAGCCATTGCCACATACAAAATATCAAAGCTGTGGGCCCTGTGGTTTCAGAGAAGAAGATTTTTTAATTTTTTTCCCATAGTAAGTCTATGGAGACTATCAACCCCTGGGGCGTGGCCAAATTTGACCCCAGGGGCATGAATGGCACAATTTATGTAGAGGACCATTAGCCATTGCTACATACCAAATATCAAAGCTGTGGGCGTAGTGGTTTCAGAGAAGAAGATTTTTTTAGTTTTTTCCTATTGTAGGTCTATGGAGACTATCGACCCCCGGGGCGTGGCCAAATTTGACCCCAGGGGCATAATTGGCACAATTTATGTAGAGGACCATTAGCCATTGCCACATACAAAATATCAAAGCTGTGGGCCCTGTGGTTTCAGAGAAGAAGATTTTTTAATTTTTTTCCCATAGTAAGTCTATGGAGACTATCAACCCCTGGGGCGTGGCCAAATTTGACCCCAGGGGCATGAATGGCACAATTTATGTAGAGGACCATTAGCCATTGCTACATACCAAATATCAAAGCTGTGGGCCTAGTGGTTTCAGAGAAGAAGATTTTTTTAGTTTTTCCAATTGTAAGTCTATGGAAACTATCCACCCCCGGGGCGTGGCCAAATTTGACCCCAGGGGCATGGCTGGCACAATTTATGTAGAGGACCATTAGCCATTGCCACATACCAAATATCAAAGCTGTGGGCCCTGTGGTTTCAGAGAAGAAGATTTTTTAACTTTTTTCCCATAGTAAGTCTATGGAGACTATCGACCCCCCGGGGCGTGGCCAAATTTGACCCCAGGGGCATGAATGGCACAATTTACGTAGAGGACCATTAGCCATTGCTACATACCAAATATCAAAGCTGTGGGCCTAGTGGTTTCAGAGAAGAAGATTTTTTTAGTTTTTCCCATTGTAAGTCTATGGGACCTATCTGTTGCCATGGAAACCACAATTTTGATACAATCTGCTCCAAAACCTAATGCCATCAATCCCCCAACCCAATTATGGTTCACATTAAATTTGATCAAGATCGGCCTACTAGCTTCAGAAATATTCTTCTTTGAAATTGTGGACGGACGACGACGACGGACGACGACGGACGACGGACGACGACGACGGACGCCGGATGCCTGCCTATCCTATAAGCTCACCTGTGAGCCTTCGGCTCAGGTGAGCTAAAAATGCAGTTTCTGAAAGATGGTGTTTAGACAGTAAATGTGTTGATTGGGACCCTGAAGAATTGAAAAAAAAATCTACAGCAAAACAATAACATTTGGCAATAACCTACAGCAAAACAATAACATTTGGCAACCAACCTACAGCAAAACAGTAACATTTGGCAACCAACCTACAGCAAAACAATAACATTTGGCAACCAACCTACAGCAAAACAATAACATTTGGCAACCAACCTACAGCAAAACAATGAACACTTTGCAGTAGGTTGTTGCTCAACTGATGAGGCTTCCAATATCATGTGTTGTGTGACGTTGCATTGAGCTGTCTGTGCTGTAAGACATCACAGGTATACAGCGTAAATAACCAACAAAAACTTGACAATGTTAACACTGCAGACTGACTGCTACTAGAATAGTACACTAATCAATGTCCTAACTGCTGCAAATCATTCTGAATTTCTGAGCTAAAATTTCACTGAATTTTTGCTGCATTATAGCAGATGTATTCTATCTTCAAGTTTAGGAACATCTTGAGTAATTACCCACCTTATGCAGTTTTCATATTATTGGTGGCTTCCCACAATCATGCTCATCACTCCTTGGTAAGACTGAATCACTTGTGGCACCAGGGACTACATCAAACTGCTTCTGTGATCCACTTGAAATTCTTGATATTTTGAGCCTGAAATTTGAACATATATACCACCACATTTAGCTAACTAGAGGACCATTGGTCCTGTAGCTCACCTGAGAGATTATCACATTGTAAGCTCATGAGATTTAAATTAATTGAGAATCGTCCAATGAAAGTCTATGCATGGACACTATTGACCCCCGGGGCATGGCCAAATTTGACCCAGGGGCATGACTGGCACAATTTATAATGGGGACTACCAAACATTGCTACATACAAAATATAGAAGCTCTGGGCCTTTTGGTTTCAGAGAAGAAGATTTTTGTTAGTTTTTCCCATTGTAAGTCTATGGAGACTATCTACCCCCGGGGCGTGGCCAAATTTGACCCCAGGGGCATGGCTGGCACAATTTATGTAGAGAACCATTAGCCATTGCCACATACAAAATATCAAAGCTGTGTGCCCTGTGGTTTCAGAGAAGAAGATTTTTGAATTTTTTTCCCATAGCAAGTCTATTGAGACTATCAACCTCCGGGGCGTGGCCAAATTTGACCCCAGTGGCATGAATGGCACAATTTATGTAGAGGACCATTAGCCATTGCTACATACCAAATATCTAAGCTGTGGGCCTAGTGGTTTCAGAGAAGAAGATTTTTTAATTTTTTTCCCATAGTAAGTCTATGGAGACTATCAACCCCCGGGGCATGGCCAAATTTGACCCCAGGGGCATGAATGGCACAATTTATGTAGAGGACCATTAGCCATTGCTACATACCAAATATCAAAGCTGTGGGCCTAGTGGTTTCAGAGAAGAAGATTTTTTAGTTTTTCCTATTGTAGGTCTATGGAGACTATCGACCCCCGGGGCGTGGCCAAATTTGACCCCGGGGACATGATTGGCACAATTTATGTAGAGGACCATTAGCCATTGCCACATACAAAATATCAAAGCTGTGGGCCCTGTGGTTTCAGAGAAGAAGATTTTTATTTTTTTTTCCCATTGTAAGTCTATGGAGACTATCAACCCCCGGGGCGTGGCCAAATTTGACCCCAGGGGCATGAATGGCACAATTTATGTAGAGGACCATTAGCCATTGCTACATACCAAATATCAAAGCTGTTGGCCTAGTGGTTTCAGAGAAGAAGATTTTTTTAGTTTTTTTCCTATTGTAGGTCTATGGAGACTATCGACCCCCGGGGCGTGGCCAAATTTGACCCCAGGGGCATGATTGGCACAATTTATGTAGAGGACCATTAGCCATTGCCACCTACAAAATATCAAAGCTGTGGGCCCTGTGGTTTCAGAGAAGAAGATTTTTTAATTTTTTTCCCATAGTAAGTCTATGGAGACTATCAACCCCCGGGGCGTGGCCAAATTTGACCCCAGGGGCATGAATGGCACAATTTATGTAAAGGACCATTAGCCATTGCTACATACCAAATATCAAAGCAGTGGGCCTAGTGGTTTCAGAGAAGAAGAATTTTTTAGTTTTTCCAATTGTAAGTCTATGGAGACTATCGACCCCCGGGGCGTGGCCAAATTTGACCCCAGGGGCATGGCTGGCACAATTTATGTAGAGGACTATTAGCCATTGCCACCTACAAAATATCAAAGCTGTGGGCCCTGTGGTTTCAGAGAAGAAGATTTTTGAATTTTTTTCCCATAGTAAGTCTATGGAGACTATCGACCCCCGGGGCGTGGCCAAATTTGACCCCAGGGGCATGAATGGCACAATTTATGTAGAGGACCATTAGCCATTGCTACATACCAAATATCAAAGCTGTGGGCCTAGTGGTTTCAGAGAAGAAGATTTTTTTAGTTTTTCCCATTGTAAGTCTATGGGACCTATCTGTTGCCATGGAAACCACAATTTTGATACAATCTGCTCCAAAACCTAATGCCATCAATCCCCCAACCCAATTATGGTTCACATTAAATTTGATCAAGATCGGCCTACTAGCTTCAGAAATATTCTTCTTTGAAATTGTGGACGGACGACGACGACGGACGACGACGGACGACGGACGACGACGACGGACGACGGATGCCTGCCTATCCTATAAGCTCACCTGTGAGCCTTCAGCTCAGGTGAGCTAATAAAATATAAAAGCTTGATCCTTTGGAAGCAGTGAAATGTTCAAAGCCATATTGTCCAATTTTCGGGTACTGGACTTGAAATTCTTGATATTTTGAGCCTGAAATTTGAACATATATACCACTACATTTAGCTAATAAAATATAAAAGCTTGCTTCTTTGGAAGCAGTGAAATGTTCAAAGCCATATTGCCCAATTTTTGGGTACTGGACTTGAAATGTTCAAAGCCATATTGCCCAATTTTCGGGTACTGAACCCCCACCAGAGACCCCTTACAAACCTGGTACGACAGCCAGACAAACATACTGCAATTTCAAACATTTACACAAGATAAGTCTAAATCAAAGACACATGTCTAAACGGGGTCAAATAATTAAAACATTGTTTAGAAGATGGCTCTAAACGTACAATTTATGTAACTGTTTTCAAAAGACCAAACAAAATAAGTCTGCATATGTGTATTCAAAGGTATAAGTAGTTGCATAGCTGTCACAACATAGGAAGTATAATCTCTGCCTCTTTTCCTGAAATGTTACAAAATACTGACAGACTTGTAAGAGAGCCTTTGTATCTGACTGAACTGATCCAATACAGCCGCAATCAATAGATGGATGAGACCGGAGTTAATATTTGAGAAAAACTCACACCTTTGTACTACTGAACAAGTATGAGCCGCCACACCAGAAAATAAACTGAATATGCCAATACAAAGACACAGAACAGCTATGCAGTAACTGCTATGTTGATCAGCGCCATTATTTTAGCTACATAGATAGTACAATCCCTCTTCTTCCTCCAAAATTTCAAGCTTCTAGCCTCCTGTAATTGTACAGGCTTGTTTGTGTCAAACGTGGTCGGAATTACAAATTGTTGGTTTTCTCATGCAGCAGCTCATATTTAAGATGGTATCATTCTGCACAGCTGATCAGTGCCTTTGTTTTCGCTACACAGATGGTACAATTCCTCCTCTATTTATTTCCAAATTGCATCCTTCTAACTGTACAGGCCAGTTTGTCAGACTGGTTCAGAACTCCCGAAGATATGAGCCGCCTCATGGGAAAACCAACAATCTGTATAGGCGAAAACAAAGACGCAGATCAGCTTCGCGGTAACTGCGAAGCTGATCAGCGCCTTTGTCTTCGCTACTCGGATAGTAGAATTCCTCCTCTACTTAACTCCAAAATTTCAAGCTTCTAGCCTGCTTCTGTAGCTATACAGGCTGATTTGTGTCAGACCTGTTCGGAAACCACATTGTTGGTTTTTCCACGAGGTGGCTCATATAATGCTGTTTGAATTCATGTTTTGACCAGACAGTCACATCAAACAGAAGCTATCTACAGATTACAATGTTTAGGAATTGTTGTGTTTATGACTGAGCCGCAACGCAAACAAGTAGCCCAGGGGTAACAATCGCTCACCTGAGAGTCAACAAGTACAGTCACTGGGTTTTTACCCATATGGGTATGGTGGCCATCTTGGTCATGTGACCTTGAAACCCTACTTACATCAGCAGAAGAACTCTTGTCTGGATTGTGTATCCTCTTTTCTGCCATTTTGGTTCACATGAAAAAATCATCTAACAAGGTCAGGGTCCTATAATGACCCCCGGGGTGGGCCCACATTTGACCCCAGGGGCAAGATTGGCAAGATTTATGTAGAGCTCCACATGACAATGTTGTATATCAAATATACAAGCTTTGTGTCATCCTGTTGCAGAGAAGATTTTTTCATTTCCATTATAAGTCTATGGTAGATAATGACATGCCTGAGGCGTGGCCTGTATGGACCCCAGGGGCACCCTTGGCAGCATTTATAAAGGAGAGGATTATACATTGGTCCACACAACATATGAAAGCTCTGGGCCATATGGTTTTGGAGTAGAAGATTTTTTTATGTTTTTCCCATGACGCCCCCCGGGGCAGGGCCCGTATGGACCCCAGGGGCACAGTAGGCAGGATTTATAAAGAGGACCACTATACATTGCTAAAAACAAAATATGAAAGCTTTGGGCCTTGTGGTTTCGGAGAAGAAGATTTATTAAAGTTTTTCCCATGACGCCCCCGGGGCCTGGCCCGTATGGACCCCAGGGGCATGGTTGGCAGGATTTATAAAGAGGAACAAAATACATTGCTACATACACAAATATGAAAGCTCTGGGGCTTGTGGTTTCGGAGAAGAAGATTTTTTTATGTTTTTCCCATGACGCCCCCAGGACGGGGCCCGTATGGACCCCAGGGGCATGGTTGGCAGGATTTATAAAGAGGACTACTATACATTGCTACTGACAAAATATGAAAGCTCTGGGCCTTGTGGTTTTGGAGAAGAAGATTTTTTTATGTTTTTCCCATTGAAAGTCTATGGGAGCTAATGACCCCTGGGGCGGGGCCATTTTTGACCCCAGGGGCATGATTGGCAGGATTTATACAGAGGACCACTACACATTGCTACATACAATGACGCCCCCGGGGCGGGGCCCATATGGACCCCAGGGGCATGGTTGGCAGGATTTATTAAGAGGACTACTATACATTGCTACTGACAAAATATGAAAGCTCTGGGCCTTGTGGTTTCGGAGAAGAAGATTTTTTTATGTTTTTCCCATTGTAAGTCTATGGGAGCTAATGACCCCTGGGGTGGGGCCATTTTTGACCCCAGGGGCATGATTGGCAGGATTTATATAGAGGACCACTACAAAATATGAAAGCTTTGGGCCTTGTGGTTTTGGAGAAGAAGATTTTTTTATGTTTTTCCTAATGACCCCTGAGGCGGGGCCCGTATGGACCCCAGGGGCACAGTAGGCAGGATTTATAAAGAGGACCATTATACATTGCTACACACAAAATAAGAAAGCTCTGGGCCTTATAATTTCGGAGAAGAAGATTTTTTAAAGTTTTTCCCATGACGCCCCCGGAGCGGGGCCCGTATGGACCCCAGGGGCACGGTTGGCAGGATTTACAAAGAGGAACACTATATTATATATTGCTACAAACAAAATATGAAAGCTCTGGGCCTTGTGGTTTCAGAGAAGAAGATTTTTTTATGTTTTACCCATGACCCCTCCAGGGCGGGGCCTGTATGAACCCCAGGGGCACGGTTGGCAGGATTTATAAAGAGGACCACTATACATTGCTACTGACAAAGTATGAAAGCTCTGGGCCTTGTGGTTTCGGAGAAGAAGATTTTTTTATGTTTTTCCCATTGTAAGTCTATGGGAGCTAATGATCCCCGGGACGGGGCCATTTTTGACCCCAGGGGCATGATTGGCAGGATTTATAAAAAGGACCACTACACATTGCTACATACAAAATATGAAGGCTCTGAGCCATGTGGTTTCGGAGAAGAAGATTTTTTTATGTTTTGCCCCATCACGCCCCTGGGGCGGGGCCTGTATGGACCCCAGGGGCACGGTTGGCTTGAGGCTTAACACCTGTGTTGATAAATTTTCTATCAGGATGGGCCTAAGCCACCTGACTAAGATAAACCAGTACAATGGAGATAAACATAGTGTCTTTCTCATGGACAAACTTGCCCGGGAGTCTGAAACCAAGACCTCTCCTTTCAATCTGATGCTCTACCACTAGGTCAGATCCCACCCCCTCCATCTCAGTGAAGAAAGAAAATACATCACTTGAACATGACACAATGACAACCATTGTCAGGAATAGCCACTCCTCCATCCTACTCCCTTCCCCCACCCCCATCTCTGAGAGTTAAGATATAGTGACATCTTTCTGATGTAGGCAGGTAGAGGCTTCATAGACATTTCATACAGGCGATCTCAAATAAAGGCACAGATCAGCTGTGCAGTAACAGCACCTTTGCTTTTGCTTCACAGATAGTACTGTAAATCCGAAAATGTTCGCGAGAACTTAATTTTCGCTAATATTTGCGAATTCGTTGCCTCGCGAAAATAAAGTTCTCGCTAATAAAGAATTACTATAAGCTTTGTAAACTGCAGGAGTATTCTCTCGCGAATTACGCTAATAAATTGGAAATCGAAAATTCGCAAAATAAAAGTCTCAAACTTGAGATTTCAAACTTGTGGCTGCCTTCCGTAACTGACCAGACTGGTTTCTGTTTGTCCTGGTCTCCTGGACCTGAAAGCTGGGTATCCTCATGATGCAGCTCAAATTGTCCACATACCTCTGCATGGACAGTGTGTACATCAGCGTCTGATGGTATTCCTACTGCTGGTGTGCCACTGTAGGCTGGTATGATGTCCCACCATTTATGGAACTCATGGGATTCCCTGTCTATAGAGTAGTCAAACACCTGCAAGGAACAACATTAACCCATTTTAATGAATGGACTTTCCCATTATGATCATTTGGATGAGCCCACTTTCAGTCTTTAAGCATCAGGAGTGAGTTAAAAATTCCATTTTATTTTTCATTGAAATTCCTATAAGCATACAGAAAAGCCCCAGATGGGGTGCCACAGTCTGCGGCATCACAAAAGAACACAAGGCTTATAATTATGAGATTGTATCTCATGATTCTTGCAAACTAGCTTTCATTTTAGCAAGTAAAACTGGGGCTTACAGGGGTATACCTATTTTTTCTTATTTTTGCTCCAAAACATAGATTGTGGGTACTCGTTAGAATCAACTCGCCAAGGCGTTATGTTTTGAGTGAAAATAAAAAAAAAATATCTTTTTTTTTTTTTCAAATTCAATCTCTGAGCCTGGACTTGTCAGATTCTTATACTTGTTTACTGAACAAGAAACTTTACCGTGCCTTCCTCCGGGTAGTCAATATGTTGTTTCAAACGATTCCCTCCACCACGGGCAGAACTCTTTCCTGTGTTCAACCTGCAAATGCCCATATACAGGCAAAGTTGAAGTAACCTTCAAACTCTATGTCACTCAGTTCACCATTGCCTGAAAGTCAAAGTAATGATAGTTAATTTTTCTCCAACTTTTACTAATTTCAACAATACATGTACACTTCAACCTAATAATAGCCCGCATCACTATAATGTGGTTTTCAATATAACATGTCATGGCTCCCAATTTGTTTGTAAATAACCTCATTATAACACTGTTTCACTTATAAAAATTCTGCTTCTATGGACCCCAATGATAGTGTTATAATGAGGTTGACCCGCACTTGCTCATTTGCACTATTGATGTCCACATGTGAGCCGCGTTGTGAGAAAACCCGTCTTCGGGGTTTCCGACATGGTCTGACACAAACCCGTCTGTGCAGTTGCAGAAGATGGTTAGTAGCTTGAAATTTCGGATTTAGGAAGAAGAGGAATTGTACTATCCGAGTAGCGAAAACAAAGGCGCTGATCAGCTTCGCAGTTACTGCGAAGCTGATCTGCGTCTTTGTTTTCGCAGGCAAAAATCTGGTTTTCTCATGACGAGGCTCATGTAGAATAATTCATTCATTCAAAGAACTTGAAAGTTTTACTTACATGAAAAAGTGTTGTGAATTTCTGCACCACATTTTCTATGATTAATAACCACTTGAACTGAGTGGAATAAGAAAGCAATCAACAGGTCCTTGTCCGTCTCAGGCCTATGCTCTAGCCACTGAACCAATATTAGCTGCCAGCCTACATCTGACATGTCTATCACCAGGACCCCAACATTGGCTAGTAGGGCAGGGCTGAGTGTGGCTAGTGACTCGAGTTCCCAAATGAAGCGTAGTATCTCCGGGATGGTGATTCTCTCATTGTTACCCATCATGACACAGCCGCTGTTGATGAGAACTGACTGTAAGAGCTCCATCTGACTCCCATCAGCCTACAAAATGATGGAGAAAATCTTAATGGTAATAATATAATGCCAAGGACCACGTCTTAAATTGTATTCAGACTGCCTAGATTTCGAAAGCATGTATGGAAAGACATGGATCAGTGATGACTGTAATTGTGTGTTTTTGTGAAAGCCTGACGTCCTGTGCACACAACAAGTTTGATTTGAAAATTTACATACACCATAAAAATTCTATTAAACGCCCACACTCTATGAAATGACCATTCTCCAATTTGGATGCCCCAAATGGCCATTTTGTCCAAGTTTTGGAATTCTAGGTACGTCTAATTTGAAAATATTGGTAAGATCCTATATATTTATGCAGTAAATTTCAAAATTTGCTCTTTTAAATTAAATATATAAGACACAAATCCATTTTTTCTCTTGTAGTCCAAATAAATGGCAATTAAAAACAAAAGTTCTGTCTGGGGTAGATCGAGTGCCACCAATAATTTCAGGGACATACCTCTAAACCTCTTTATCCAGTTGCATAAAGCAAACACTACTGGTACATGCCTCTCAATCAGTTGCATGAAGCAAACACTACTGGTACATGCCTCTCAATCAGTTGCATGAAGCAAACACTACTGGTACATGCCTCTCAATCAGTTGCATGAAGCAAACACTACTGGTACATGCCTCTCAATCAGTTGCATAAAGCAAACACTACTGGTACATGCCTCTCAATCAGTTGCATGAAGCAAACACTACTGGTACATGCCTCTCAATCAGTTGCATGAAGCAAACACCATTGGTACATACCTCTCCGATTAGTTGCATGAAGCAAACACAACTGGTACATACCTCCCAACCAGTTGCATGAAGCAAACACTACTGGTACATACCTCTCAACCAGTTGCATGAAGCAAACACAACTGGTACATACCTCCCAACCTGTTGCATGAAGCAAACACTACTGGTACATACCTCCCAACCAGTTGCATGAAGCAAACACAATTGGTACATACCTCCCAACCAGTTGCATGAAGCAAACACTACTGGTACATACCTCTCAACCAGTTGCATGAAGCAAACACAACTGGTACATACCTCCCAACCAGTTGCATGAAGCAAACACTACTGGTACATACCTCCCAACCAGTTGCATGAAGCAAACACAACTGGTACATACCTCCCAACCAGTTGCATGAAGCAAACACTACTGGTTCAAACCTCTCCGACTAGTTGCATGATTCAAACAACACTGGTACATACCTCCCAACCAGTTGCATGAAGCAAACACTACTGGTTCGTAAATCTCTCAACCAGTTGCAAACACCAAATAAATGGCAATTAAAAACAAAAGTTAGGTCTGGGGTAGATCGAGTACCACCAATAATTTCAGGGACATACCTCTAAACCTCTTTATCCAGTTGCATGAAGCAAACACTACTACTACATGCCTCTCAACCAGTTGCATGTAGCAAACTTTATTGGTACATACCTCTCCGACTAGTTGCATGAAGCAAACACAACTGGTACATACCTCCCAACCAGTTGCATGAAGCAAACACTACTGGTACATAAATGTCAATCAGTTGCATGAAGCAAAAACTACTGATACATACCTCTTAACCAGTTGCATGAAGCAAACACTACTGGTACATAAATCTCAACCAGTTGCATGAAGCAAACACTACTGGCGCATACCTCTCAACCAGTTGCATGAATCAAACACTACTGGTACATACCTCTCAACCAGTTGCATGAAGCGAACAATACTGGCACATACCTCTCAACCAGTTGCATGAAGCAAACACTACTGGCCCATACCTCAACCAGTTGCATGAAGCAAACACTACTGGTGCATACCTCTCAACCAGATGCATGAAGCAAACACTACAGGTGCATACCTCTCAACCAGTTGCATGTAACAAACACTACTGGCTCATACCTCTCAACCAGTTGCATGAAGCAAACACTACTGGTTCATACCTCTCAACCAGTTGCATGAAGCAAACACTACTGGCAAATACCTCTCAACCAGTTGCATGAAGCAAACACTACTGGCGCATACCTCTCAACCAGTTGTATGGAGCAAACACTACTGGCGCATACCTCTCAACCAGTTGTATGGAGCAAACACAACTGGCGCATACCTCTCAACCAGTTGCATGAAGCAAACACTACGGGCGCATACCTCTCAACCAGTTGCATGAAGCAAACACTACAAGCACATACCTCTCAACCAGTTGCATGAAACAAACACTACTGGCGCATACCTCTTCAACCAGTTGCATGAAGCAAACACTACTGGCACATACCTCTCAACCAGTTGCATGAAGCAAACACTACTGGCACATACCTCTCAACCAGTTGCATGAAGCAAACACTACTGGTACATACCTCTTCAACCAGTTGCATGAAGCAAACACTACTGGCACATACCTCTCCATCAGTTTACACACTGTAGTTAGCATTGACTGGCTGCATACAGAACTTTCTCAACAGGGAGCCAAAAAACCTTCCTTCCATTTCCTAAAGCATAATAATATTTGACTATGTAATATACAGAAAAATTTTCAAAAGTAAAAATTGAAAATTTCATTTGATTTTTTTTTTTTATATTTTCATTATTTTTGCTCAAAAACATTGATTGTGGGTACAAGTTAGAACTGCCTTGCCGAGTTGGTTTTTAAACAAGTACCCACAATCTATGTTTAGGATCAAAAATAAAAAAATGTTTGAAAACCTGTTAATCCAATTTTCACTACATAAAAGTGAAGTGTGAGGGGATATTTATATCACATACATGTTTGGCTGGTGACAACATTTAAGTCACATCAAGAAATCATGTCTGTAAATTAAATAACCCCTTACACCCCACTTTTATATGTAGTGAATCTGGGGTTTACAATTAATGTGTTTATCAACTTTTTTCGTGAGTGATTTATTTTCAAGAATTTGGCAGAGCTGCAAAAATTGCGAAATTGAATCGCCGCGAAAATATTGACAAATATTGACACTATTTTGGGTAATAAGAGAAGACAGAAATTTTATAACAAAATTGATGAACATATTTTACATGCAGCTGATAAGATTTTAGTCCATAAAAATTGGGAAAATGTAATCTGCAGTTAAAAATCATTAGAATATTAAAAAACTTTTTTTCACATTAAAATTCGCAGTTTTATTAAGAAACTGTCAACAATGGCAATCATGGTATGCTTGACAATTGTTTGTGTTCTAGCACAGCCATTCATAATTGCCTTCTTTTGTAGGGTGATTACATCCCATGCTTTGATGATCCATTTAGTTTGAGGCGGTCAAATCCAATCAATAATTGAGACAGTACATGCCATACATACTTCATTTGGGCCAGAGCATGACAAATCTTGAAAATTATTTCATCAATTTTTTAAATATGTGAAAATAAATCACCTCGAAAAAGTCCTGGTTGCTAAAAACGCGAAAAAAAGTTGGTTTACAGTATTTTTTCTTATTTATCACATTATCCACTCAATATCCACAAGCAATTTCTTGGGTAAACATTGCCAAAAATATCTAATTTTTTCAGCTGAATTTTTTTCTTTCTTTTGATATGTGTAAGAAACATCTTTATATTGCATCAACATGCAAATATTTTTTCCGAGTGTCTCAGGGGCCGAAATAAGGCCCCATTCCAAATACAATTAAGGTGACTTTTTTTCCCAATCTGGAGAAAAAAAAAATCCCAGTCAAAGCTCAAAAATCATTTAAATCATGGTTTAATTCAATCTCTGCTGTTTAAAATGATTTGTTAGGCTGCGGCATACGGTATACGGTATTCGCTATATGCTATTCGGTATTCGCTATACGCTATGCACGGCGGTTCACATAGAAGTAGCACATGCTTTCAGTAGTATGAAAAAGTTGCGAATTCGGTATTTTGAAAAGATATGAGTTCCTCAGAAGATGAATATTGTGCTTTGATTTTACTGGCTGAGGAGAAGGAGTAGGCGGCAATACCGCATAATGGTTCAACAGTACTTTGAAATGCGGCCTGTGTTAGTCGAATTTAACACAGTACCTTAATTCATTTTTTAGCCTATAGGGTATTTACGCACCCCTTTTTCATTCAATTGCGTATCTGGAATTTTAAATGGGTAAGTTCAATTCTGTTACGCACTCTATTTTCAATCAATTGGGTAGAATGGAAAACAATTTGGTAAAAATGATGTTCGAGGTGTACTTTCCTTATTTTCTTCTACTTTCGCTTTTGCATAGCATAAAATAAAAGGGAAACATTGATTGGTTGAGAGAATTAACTAAAATCGCAGTCAACCAACGAAAAAACAGAAAAGAAATGGCTTCCAATCGATCGATTTGCGCATGTCCAATGACATTTTTATTTGATGTAGACGGCGTAAGCCGTTGTGCGGCGCACACCGATAAAAACCGGTACGCAATTGATTTTTCCGGTATTGCGGATCAGCGATTTCTTTTGCGTTTTCTTACGCTACCAGATCGTTATTAATTGCGTTTTTTCATATTTTAATTGGGTAATTACGCAAATACGCAGCTTAATTAAGGTACTGTTAACAAATTCCAAAATCTCATGAATTATTTCAGCCATCCACGTGGAAACTTTCTGATATGCATGTCATTATTATCATCAATACCAGTAAATTGTACCTGTTTTGACGTTATTCATACATTAAAATCCATACACTCGCCAACTTTTATCCAAATCGAACCAAGAAACTCCGAGAAATTTGACCTGTGACCTAGACGGCATTGTCCTTTCAAAATTAAATCCTCCAATGACACACCCGGGCCCACCACGTTTGGTGAAGATAGACACTTAAACACCTAGGAGGAGTATGGGGATAAACAAGCAAACAAACATACAGACGTTACTTGAATTATGAAAAGTTATATTTAAGATATTTGCGTTGTTTTACATACTCATGAGGATTCATTATTGTGTAAAAAATGTTTTTAACTTAGTTTTCTAGCAAAACGCTCTATAATTTGTGTAAATAAAAAATCAGACTAGGAACAACCACTATAGGCTATACGAAAATCGAACATGTTCGATTCCCACTACACTATACTATACGCACCTATACGCGCCTATACGAACTTTTCGAATAGTGTCCTCCTATGTGACCCTGTATAAGGAAATCATAATGTTTGATTTCAAGTATTCGCATGCCCTCAAAAATGTACACCGTATACCTGAATAGTCTACTCCTATGTGACCGCAGCCTTACTTTGATGATAAGCTATGCTAAACTACTTAGTAGGAAGAAAAGATTATCTACTTTGAATGTTATGAAAATTTCCCAATGTCGCTAATCTTCCCAATCAGAAAGGCCCTAAGGCCTGGGCTAGGGCCTTCACAAAACTGAGAGAAAAAATTACAAAAACCTGCCCATGTAATATACAGATTATTTTTTTCAGCTGTAAAATTTGAAAATTTCATCAGAAAAAGTTTGATATTTTTAATATTTTTGCTCAAAACATAGATTGTGGGTACATGTTAGAACCACCTCGGCAAGGCGGTTCTAACGAATACCCACAATTTTTGTTTTGGAGCAAAAATAAGAAAATAGATATACCCCAGCAAACCCTATTTTTTTATCTATATAAAACTGGGGTTCAAGAGGGTATACTTTTCATGGACATCTAATGTGTACCCACGATCTATTGTTTTGGATCAAAACTAAGAAAAAATGTATACCCCTGTACACCCCAGCAGTTTTACTATATAAATGTGGGGTTTAAGGGAGTACACATTTCACAGACATGTTCAAGGGAGTACACATTTGAGCCGCCTCGTGAGAAAACCAACGATGTGCATATGCGAAAACAAAGACGCAGATCAGCTTCGCGGTCACCGCGAAGCTGATCAGCGCCTTTGTTTTCGCTACTCGGATAGTGCAGTTCCTATTCTACTTAAATCCGAAATTTCAAGATTCTAGCTCTTTTCTGTTAATGTACAGGTCGGTTTGTGTCGGACCTGGTCGGAAACCACATTGTTGTTTTTACCACGAGGCAGCTCATTTCATGGACATGTTTTCTTGATGAATAGGCCAGGACCAGTAGACACTGCAATTAACCTTGAACTAGTAGTGGTGAAGCAATACATTACGAAAACTTGCCCATGCAATAAACAGAGATTTTTTTAGTTTTAAAAACTGAAAATTTTCAGCTGAAAAATTTTGATATTTTTCTTATTTTTGCTTAAAACATAGATTGTGGGTACACGTTAGAACCGCCTCGCCGAGGCGGTTCTAACGAGTACCCACAATCTATGTTTTGGAGCAAAAATAAGAAAAATAGGTATACCCCTGCAAACCCCAGTTTTACTATATAAAAGTGGGGTTCAAGGGGGTATACATTGCACGGACATGTTTTCCTGATGAACATACAATCTGTCAAGTTTCAAAAAGTGCCAATATCAAGGTAAAGAATCACTAAAATGCTGATTCCAATACATTGTATGGAATTGTATGCTTCCTATAAAATTTGACTTTGATTGGCCAAGTGGTTTCAGAGAAGAAGACCTTAGGATATCATGGTAATATACAAGTATATTGCCCGGCAGACCAGAATACTATATCTTCAGCCTATGTCCTGCAAGTTTTCCCTTCAAATGACAAGGTGAGCTAACAAAGCAGTGCTGTGTAATAGAGCTAATTCACTTGATTCCAACCCACATAAATTTAAGATATGATTATTTTTTTCAATTTTGCAGGCACAAGGAAAGAAATGTTAGCTTAATGCAAAACTTTAAAGGAAAACTTCTGCTATAGAAGAAGTTTGCATGAATATTTACTATTCCAAATTGCCAGATAAGTCAGCCATTATAAACCCTACATGATACAGCTGGTCAAGCAAGTTCCTTCATTTGAGTCGCATTCAGAGAAAACCAGCCTTCAAGGCTTCTCACCAGGTCTGACACAAATCAAACTGAACAGACTGTCTTAAACGGCTAGAAGCTTGATATTCTGGATTTAACAAAAAGAGGATCCATAACACTTTCCGTATAGTGAAAACAAAGGCATATACTTTTGGTGTGCCATTTAACTATTTATTCCCTATTTATGGATATCCATAATTGATTTTAGGATACCCATCAATCATTTTTGGATGTCCATCAATGAATTAAGGATAGCAATAATTCATTTAAGGATATCCTTTAATCAATTTATGGATATCCTTTATTCGGCTGAATTATGGGTATCCAAAAATTGAATTTGGATATCATAAAATACAACCTAACTGAAGGATATCCACAATTTTATTTAAGTATATACTTATATAGAATGATAAATCAATTTATGGATACCCTGACAATAGGGTTGTATTCTATGATATCCAAATTCATTTAAGGATATCAATAAATCACAAGAAAATTATATAAAAGAAACAGGGAAGATTTTCAAACGTGAATTTAGGATACTCTTAAATTGAATTATAGATATCCTTTAATCAGCCTATTAATAGATATCCTAAATTCAAATTGTGGATATCTTTAATTCGAATATGGATATCCTAAATTCAAGACTGTATCCATAAATACATTTAATTCAATTTAAGGAAATCCATAATTTGAATTAAGGATATCCTAAAATTGAATTATGGATATCCTTAACTCAGCATGATTTCAGCATGATTTTTGTATTGTATCCAAAAATGTATTTTAGGATATCCTTAAATGTATTTATGGATAACCTTATGGCCTAAATGAATTATGGCACCTCAAATATACTGAACTAAACCGAAGCTGTGCAGTTACTGAGCTGTAGCTTTGTTTTCTTATATATGAGCCGCCTCGTGGAAAAACCAACAATGTGGTTTCCGAACAGGTCTGACACAAACCAGCCTGTACGGCTACAGAAGCAGGCTAGAAGCTTGAAATTTCGGATTTAAGTAGAAGAGGAACTGTACTATCCGAGTAGCGAAAACAAAGGCGCTGATCAGCTTCGCGGTACTGATCTGCGCCTTTGTTTTCGCCTATGCAGATTGTTGGTTTTCCCACGAGGCGGCTCATATGTGAAATGTCGGGTTTCTCATGAGGCAGTTCATTTGCTGATGAACACAATGCTCCGTGGTCTGGTCAACTACTTTATATTCTTCCTAATAACAGTGATGTTACCCCAGCATGTCTGCATGTGAAAATAAGCATACATGTGTGTTCCTATTACATTAGAAAAGCTTAACCTCTCTTTGAAAGCACCACTGACTTTCTTAAAGCAATTTTCTAAATTCTCTTCCCAATATATTGCTATGGGTTAAATGATACATGAGATTTTGGTCTCATTACAGTTTTAGAATAACTTATTACATGTATACTCAGATCTGAAATGAAATATTGATTGTTCTTTATATCAGCCCCATCATGAAAAAAACAACATTTTGCTACACAGATAGTACAATTCCTCAACTTTGTCAATCCATAATTTTCAGCCTCTAGCCATCTTCTGTGCTTGATTGTGTCGGACCTGTTCAGAAACCACATTGTTGGTTTTCTCATGACCTAGCACTATCAGGTGTCATAATCCTTCTGTAATGAGAGTACACAGGTGTAAATTTCACAAAGCCACTTTATACCATTAAAGTAAGATAAAATCTTGTCTTTTATTTGCAGAAGTTTAGTAAATGGACCTTAAAGGAGCCACTTCATGAGAAAACCAGATTTTCGTATATGCGAAAACAATGGTGCAGATCAGCTGCACAGTAATTGCGCAGCTGATCAGCGCCTTTGTTTTCGCTTCTTGGATAGTACAATTCCTCTTCTATTTATAGTCAAAATATCAGGCCTCTAGCCTCCTTCTCTGAATGTACAAGCCAAATTGTGTCTCACCTGGTCAGAAACCCAGAAGACTATTTTTCTTGAGTCTCGGTTGATATCTAGGTACACAAAAACCCAAAGAAAACAGCACAGTCCAGTTAAAAAGTAAAATTTAAGCACTTATTGCTGTACCACGAAACTGTTTGTTTGTTTGTATTGAGTCATACCAGTCAACATTTGAGCCGCCTCATGGGAAAACCAACAATCTGCATAGGCGAAAACAAAGACGCAGATCAGCTTCGCGGTAACCGCGAAGCTGATCAGCGCCTTTGTTTTCGCTACTTGTATAGTACAGTTCCTCTTCTACTTAAATCCGAAATTTCAAGATTCTAGCCTGCTTCTGTGACTGTACAGGCCGGTTTGTGTCGGACCTGTTCGGAAACCACATTGTTGGTTTTCCCACGAGGCGGCTCATTTTTTTCAGTCATGTAAGGACAAAGCTACACTTTCCTTGGTATTAACCAGTACTGTTAATATGCCTTGGATAAGGTGATAACATGGTGCCCCAGTGGGGATCAAACTCAGGACCTCTCTATTTGGAGTCTGATGCTCTACCACTATGCCATGGCACTTCCCATATAGGAAGGACAAATACTATATATACTCACCAAAAGAAGTTTTGCACCAGTTAATATTTTTCTCACTTTAAAAATTTTAAATA
Source organism: Rugalucina vietnamica (assembly GCA_964017185.1). Taxonomy (NCBI): domain Eukaryota; kingdom Metazoa; phylum Mollusca; class Bivalvia; order Lucinida; family Lucinidae; genus Rugalucina; species Rugalucina vietnamica. The sequence continues at coordinate 93,303 of OZ024880.1, read as the reverse complement.
ATGTTAAGAATAGATTTTTTTCAAATAAACTTTAAAAACTTAATACCATGTTAAAGGGCTGGACTTCGTGAAAAACAAATCAATATTTTTTCTTAAAAACATTAAGTAAAAATGTGCAAAAACGCATGTTTTTGAAAACACAAATATTTGGGATGCAGCAAAATGCCCACAATTTATTTCTGGGCTTCCAAACCCGAATTTGTTTCACATCCTCACTCGAATTACTGAAAACTATCATTTAAGGCAAAAAACTAAAAACTGAAATTTTTGGACAAAAACACTTTTTTTTTTTACCAAAAAAAAACAACGATTTTTGAGATTTTGTTTTAATTCTGAGAGTAAGCTTTAATAATAGTAACTCATCTCTCCAATAAAATGGGTTGTTTTTCCTTCAAACACAGCATGCAGCACCCCTTAATATTTAATTGGAGGTACTGCTTTTCAACCCATCCAAATTTTGACTTTTTGAAAAGCTGAATATCAAAAACATACTCATGCAACATCTTTGACATGAGATTGCCTTTAACAGAAAGAAAAAAGGCAGCAGGTTTTGGTGTGATCATGATTGATCATAATTGAAATGAATTTAGAGTTTACTCCAATATTTATTTTTTTTTCTCACAAATTGCAATTTTATCAAAAAGCATTTTTACCAAAAATTTAAGATTCTTAAAATTGTTTTTTTAGGCATAATCATTAGCTTTGGAGCTCTTGTGTGTGAATTTGGAAACAAGAATGTGTTCTTAACACTGTGGCATTTTTGGTGAAATTATTTTCCAATTTTCAGTATTTACAGAAAATGGAAATTTTCAATTTTTCCTAAAATCGTTTCCACAACACTTTTTGGTCTTATCACACACATTATCAAACTCTTTCAGACTGTGCAAATTCAAAAAGCTAGGTTGAAAATTTCTTAGTCAAAATGCCACTTAAAAACATGAAAAAATCTAAATGGTGCAAAACTTCTTTTGAGGAGGGTGTAAAACTTCTTTTGAGGAGTAAATATGGGGACTGTGGATCTGAACTGTAGATTAATATTCTCAATATTGCATTGCCTAGGTGGAAGAGTGAACATTCTAGTGTATTATAATGTACCTATTTTAAACCACAGCTATTGCAAGTTTTGTGCATTTCACAAGAAAATGATTATATTCTATACAAGATATACCTGATCTGAAATTTGAGTTATGCTATGTAGATTCACTGAATGCTTTGTGAGAAAACTAGTATTTTATCTCTGTGTTGTAAAAGGAGAATGCAAATAGAGAGAAAAATATATTTTAAGAACTAGCTGATTTGTTCCATTGTGGTAAATTCACATAACTGATCAGACTAACATTATGAAATCTTGCCCATGTAATAAACATGCATTATATGAGCCACACCATGAGAAAACCGGACTTCTGCCTATGCCAAAACAAAGGCGCAGACCCGCTTTGCAGTAACCGCGAAGCTGATCAGTGCCTTTATTTTTGCTACACTGATAGTACAATTCCTCTACTTCCTTAATCCAAAATTTCAAGCCTCAAGACATTTTCTGTGCATGTACAGTTCGGTTTGTGTCAGACCTGTTCTGAAACCCGGTTTTCTTGTGCTGCGGCTCATATTTAGTTGCACAATATATACATAATACATTGATTTTTTAGCTGCACATCCTGCATCTTTTACTCATAATTTGGTGTCTGGGATGCAAGTTTGGGAAAATTGTGGTACCGATGAATTGGGAAAAAAAATGTGAATTCAGGGGCCTTTTCTGACCTATTTTGTTACTGATGAAATCAGATTAAAAATTTGTTTGTTTGTTTGTTTGTTTGTGTTGAGGCTGAATGTCCCAGTCAACAATTATTTAGTAATGTCGGCAATGAGCCAGCGCTTCCTGGGTTTAACCAGTACTGTAGGGAGTTAATGTGTCTTGCACAAGGACATAACACAGTGACGCTTGTAGGGATCGAACCCAGGACCTCTTGACTATGCCACCGCGCTCCCTAGGGTTAAAAATTTGAATCTGGGGAAAAATAGCATGATTTGGGGAAAAGTAGTGCAAGTTTTAGCCAAAATGGGAAAGTTAACTTTTCAAGCTAACTGGGAGTGTTTCAGGTCAGTTGGGAATTTTTTCAGCCAAATGGGAAAATTTGGTACCCAAATCAAATACAATGTATCATATAAGTACAATCTCTGACATACTGCGTCAGGCCCAGTGGTTAGAGCATTGGATTTCTACCCCGGTGGTCCGGGTTCGAATCCCATCAGGGATGTGGGATTTTTTTCAAACTATGCATCATTTCTTAGTTACAAATTTTCATATTCGTAGCAAACGGGAATACAAAAAACTTTATGGTCAATCCTCTTTGAACTAAGATGTTCCAGGCAAAAGGTTTGGCAAAAGGCTGGGAATGCCACAAAGTTGTCTATGAAAAAAATTGGGGGAAATTTTGAATGGAAAAAAATGTCAAAAATTTGTTTTTCTTTCAGCCAGTTCACGCTACCATCAGGAAAACATGTCTGTGCAATGTATAATACCCCTTAAACCCCAATTTTATAAAGTAAAACTTTTTTTTTTGATTCAGTTTAACATCCCTTTCAAGATTATTTCAGCTCATATGAGACGGGCCAATCAGTAGGTGGGGCGAAAACGGGAGAACCCCGAGAAAAACCACCTAACACACCTGCAAGCAGAACTTGGCTTGTTTCACGTGGCCAGAACGGGGCTCGAACCCACACCAGACACAGCAGTGAGATGATCGAATGGTTAAGTGAGATAATGAAATATCAGCGCTCTTAACCACTTGGACACGGGGGCCGCCCTAAAGTAAAACTGGGATATACACGGGTACATATATTTTTTCTTATTTTTGCCATAAAACATAGATTTTGGGTACTCGTTAGAACTGCCTCAGTGAAGCGGTTCTAACGTGTACCCACAATCTCTGTTTTGAGCAAAAATATGAAACATAACGAAATTTTTCTGCTAAAAATTTTACAACTTAAACCCCAAAGAACGCATTTTTGGTGATAATGATAACAAATAGGTGCTAATTAATACTGCTGGCTGTTAAGAATAAGTTCCTTTCTTTGGCTTGGACCACATGTGGCCATATAATTCAGAAATTGTTTCTTGGAGCCTGCATAAATTATGATTCATTATAGACTGGAGACGAAGTAGAAACATAAGTAATGGCAGAGATAATACTTATCAGTCACTAGAAATATAGTATTCTATGAATGGGACAGAAGATAATGAATGAATTATTATTATTCTAATGAATATTATGACCAGTTTTTGTATCTACACATTCTGATCAGTGTAGATCTAAATTGTTGATTGGGGGTTTAGGCCAACCAGACCAGTCGAAACTAAACCCTGCAGGCTTGGAATAGCAGGTCATGTTATTTCTGATTTTACTCATGTTAATGCGTTTCAATTTTATGTAAAATTGTCAAAATCATCAAACTTGTGTATAGAGAAGCATCCGGATGCATTTTGTCATTGTTTTCTAATTGGCACATAGGCCACCGAAAGTTGGTCACTGGAACCGGGTGGTGCTACATCTGGTTAGTACCCCTGAGCAATTATATAGTTCCCCATGTTACTGGTTAATACACAGAAATCAGTGGCTAAGTCCCGACATGACTGTAAACTATTGATGGGATACACTAAATCACAAAATAATGAAAGGTAGGTCATTGAATGAAGAGGATTTACCAACACTTTAAGCGTTTGCAACAAATTTATATGACATCACGAAAACTTGTCCATGCACTATACAGAGATTTTTTTTCATTCTAAAAGTTTTGCTAATTTTAATGTTTGTTCAAAATGTTTGTTCTGAAAACATTCTTGATTGTGGGTACACATTAGAACCGCCTCGCCCACAGTCTGTGTTTTGGATCAAAAATAAGAAAAAAAAAAGGTATACCCCTGTAAACCCCAGTTTTACTATATAAAAGTGGGGTATTAGGGGGTATACATTTCACTGGCATGTTTTCCTGATGAATAGCTGGCTGTCAACATTTCAATTTCCGTTTTCAATTCTTTTAACAGCAGTCTACCAGTCTATCAAGAATCACTGCATAGTGGCTTCATTTTCACACGCAGGATTACTATTTGTAATTTTGCGCGATATTAAAACAATGTAAATAAAAGTGCTGAATGTATGTCAAATACATTTATTTCATTCATGGGACATTTGTTTCTTTGCATCAACTACAATGACCATGTCGGGATGTTGTCTACATTTTATAGAACATGTATCCAAAATTTAAAGATGCCATGACACTCAAAATGTGCGTGAAAATATAACAACACAAGAAAACAATGAAAGCTTGCATGTATGGATGGTTTGGCTTGACTGGGCAGGTAAATTGCTGTCGCGAGTCTAGGAATGAACGATTTCTGATTATACTGCACTTGCTTTGCTTTATTAATTTGAATGATTGTGACCACTAAGTAGGTTTTATCCCACTCAACATATGAGGTCATATGGAAACAGGACATAACTGGAGAAATCCAGGGTCGAACCCACAAACACTGGTTTAAAAAGGTGAGTAGCTAATCCACTATGCCACACAGGCTTCTGAAGATTAATATGTAATACACCAGTCATTTGTATCCATGCAGCTACGTGTCTCGTATGTATCCTGTATTTTAGTTGTTTTACATTTGAAATTCCATGCCATAAAAGGTGCCTGGGAATGGTCCATGCCTACACTGCAAATTATTATCAGCATAGTCTGTTGGTTCATATCTATGCAATATGTCCAGGTATAGCTATAGCAGTAGGTAATTAATCCACCACATTTGGCTCAGAACCATGCTAAGAATGAGATAATGGCTATCATCATTGTCTGATATGTGCTAAAAAGTTTTACACTAAACTAAGGTATTTGTTCTTAGGGCTTTAAGAAAAATCTGTATATTGCATGGGCGTGTTTTTGTAATGTATGTAACTTTTAAATTTTTAAAGTCCCAAACTCACAGAGGCCGACAATAATGACCAACAGCTGGGAGATGTTCTGAACTTCAAACTGAAAAAAATATAATTGTGCATGTGCATTGAGCATGTGCATTGAGAAAACATGCCCATGTAATATACAAATTTTTCCTAAGTTGTAAAACTTGAGAATATTTTCATTAGAATTTTTTTTATATTTTTCTCAAAACATAGACTATGGGCTGAGGCGGCTCTAACGAGGACCCACAATCTATGTTGTGGAGCAAATAAGAAAAATAGGTATATCCTTGCATACCCCAGTTTTGCTATGTAATAATGGGGTTCAAGGGAGTATACATGTCATGGACATGTTATCCTGATGTGTGTTGGGGTGGGGGGGTGTTTGAAGAAGTTTTTAGGCCTGGATATTTTTTTCTGACCTGTTTGCTGTAGATACCCTGTGGTGAATGAACACTGGTACAAGTAGCCACACACTGTCCCTCTCTTACTGCGCAGTAATTTCTTGAAGTAGAAATTTCTGCAATTTTCTGCCAATGATGTCTGTCTGAGCCTGTAATAAGAATAAAAACGAAATTTGACTATGTCTCAAGTCAATGCCAATGCTTGGTTTACATCCAAATTACGGCTATTTCATCAGCAATAGACAACCAGAAGACCAATGGTCCTGTAAACGCTCACCTGATCTGGACACCTTTACTTGTAGTGGAGCTAATGATCTCGGCCCTCAGTGCCCTGGGTTGTGGCCTTCATTAAGAGCACAGGTGGCAGCCCGGCAGGATGATATGTTTTCATGGTATAAGTACCTGATTGTTAATTTAGTTTTTCCCCACCTCGTTTTTTGTAGTGGGAATCTTTTTCTGATTGCGCCTTTTCCTGATCTGTGCCTACTTGTAGTTTTTTTTATATATCTAGGATTACTAAACATTGCTACACAGAAATATGAAAGCTCTGGGACTCCTGGTTTCTGAGAATCAGATTTTTGTATGGTTTTCCTATTGTAAGTTTATGGGAGATAATCCCAACGTCTGTCGCATAAATTGTCATAAAAACTAAACTCTTCTATCGATTTGCCTTAAACTTTCTACTGTAATCCTTCACGGATGGGGAATAAATATATAAAAATCTGCTTGAAGTCGAATGTGAAATAATGTTTTTATAGGAACTTTTGACTCGGCCAACGAATACAGAAATCCCGGTGCCAAATGACGTTAACGTCTTGGCATGAACCGGGTAGTGCTAACATGCATCAGACATACTGTCATAGCAACAACGTTTATCAAGCGATTTGTCTGAAACTTTCCATGTTTGTTAATATTAAATTGATTGCAAACCTACTTTTGGACAAAGTCCACAAACATTTTGCTCAGTACATGAGACCTAATGACCCTTGGGCAAGATTGGCAGGATTTATGTAGAGCACTACACACTTATGAATATATAAGATTTAAGTCTTGTGTTTTTTTTTCCCATGTTTTTCCTATTAAAAGACTATGTCAGATATTGACCCCCAGGGGCGATTTGGACCCCAGGGGGTGGTTGGCACAACTTATAATGGGGACTACCAAACATTGCTACATACAAATATACAAAATATAGAAGTTTTGGGCCTTGTTTCAGAGAAGATTTTTTAGTTTTTCCCATTGTAAGTTTAGGGATGCTATCTGTTGCCATGGAAACCACAATTTTCATACAAGCTGCTCCAAAACCTAATGCAATCAATCCCCAAACCCAATGATGATTCACATAAAATTAAATCAAAAAATCAAGATAGGCCCCAGGTCCAGATGTAGAAGGGGCATTCGGGCTTATGCCCCCCAGACACCTTGCAAAAAATATCTTATTAAGCCATATTTTGCACAAAATTAAGAAGATTCCTTCTGTTATCTTAATCACCTGCTGTGATATTACCCCAGTTTCTCAATTTATTGCCGGTGCCTTCATGCTGGGTTGTGGGCACATTTATGCACAGGCATTAAATTTAACACTATCTTTATAATTTCAAACTTTCCTCAAATTGCTATATCAGGATTCACTTTTACCAGAGACAAATTAGAAAAATTTCTTGTCCTTCACATGACTTTAATACTAGTGGTGTAACGATGCATCGGACCATCGATGTATTGCAATAGTGACCGTGCCAATTGTACTGCATCGATGGTAAAATTATACGTCGATGACTATCGCCGATAGTGTGTTGAACTATCGATAGTTTCGATAGTTTTCTTCTTCCCGCATTTTCAGAGTTTTTCGGCGAGTTTGAATGTTTATTTTCGTTTTCATAAAAGCGGAAGTGCCCACGGCGGCACAGCTGATTGTCAAGTGACATTAAACAGATTACCTTTATTGGTTAATCCTTATGCAATTATTGGATAATTGCCTCAATAATCAACACATCACCGTTAGTCATAATTTCACGCCGACATGTATACAGGTGTCAGCCGCTTCGTCACAAATGCTGGCTAATTAGTGTCACGTGTTGAAAGCGACTTTGACAAGGGGCGGTTGAGAGGGCGGAGTCATAAATTATTGACAAGAAGACACGCTACTGTGATGTAATAATTGCAAATTATCTACTGTTAGCCTTCGAACTAGACTTTGGAAGAACCGATCGCTGTGAAATTGTTTCGTTTTTATGAGCAAAATATGTTACAACTATCCATTAGCCGCATTTTTAACATTCATTAGGCTTGTAATTGTGTTTCCTTGCTAAAATCCCGATTCAAATGCATTTTCCAGGCTTAATTTTCCAAAGAAACGCTCTATTTTTACGTTGAATTTTTGGCTGTCATAATAGACCGTATCTATTGTTGCATATATATTATCCTCCTATAGAGGCGCACCTCAAACTGGAGTCTTCTCCTTTGTGACTTACTTACAGAGACATGTATGATCATAATGCCTCATCCATCACTGTATTTACACTCAACTCATAGATGTGGACCCCCTCTCTCCCCACCAAGCTCCCCCACCCCCACCCCCCCCCAAAAAAAAAAAAAAAAAAAAAAAAAAAAAATTTTTTTTTTTTATGATTTAATGGGCTACTAAAACACAACTGATAAGCATTAAATGTCTTGTTTATGCTTTTGTGGATGTAATACAATCAGAAACACAGTTTGACTGCTTTAATACCTTTTAATTCCTCCTAAAACAGGAAAATATTCTTAAAGGCAATAGTATCACAATAGTATTGCAATAGCACCCTGCAATAGTACTAATATCGCAATAGTGATTCCTGCAATGTCAATACTATCGCAATAGTCATTTTTGGACTATCGTTACACCCCTATTTAATACTAACCATAAGAGCTCATGATTTGTTTTGAAAAGTAAACTCTAATTAAAGATTGAAACTAATTAAATTGCAAGCTTATCACCAGTAAGGACATCATGCCTTTTCTGATTAACAGCTCATTTGTGTTAAATTGGGTACTTGTCATTGAGAAATTATCAATATTTGAGCCGACACAAACTGGCCTGTACAGTCACAGAAAATAGCTAGAAGCTTGAAATTTTGGATTGAAGTAGAAGAGGAATTGAGTAGCGAAAACAAAGACGCTGATTTGTCTTTGTCTGCGTCTTTGTTTTTGCCTATGCAGATTGTTGGTTTTCCCATGAGGCGGCTCATTTGCCACTGCAATTAAGTGACAATAAACAAGGTATTTAAGCAATCAACAACAGTGTGGAAGTCATGATCATGAATTTTGCCAATTGTTTTTTTCTGCAGTCTTGTAACTTCCTTATTTTTTGCCTGATTTTGACAAACTTTTTACCAAAATGTAGGACACAGAATGTAGATTCAGAAAAAGGGCATTGCGCTGGGAAAAAGGCATGGCGTGGTGCCATAGTAAAAGTGGCTACACCTCTGTATAAACAAACTCTACAGAAAATTTTCATTTTTTCTGGAAAAATCATGTTTTCGTAATGACTATAAAAACGTGCATAAATTAGTTACGTTATAGATAATCAACTGATTTTTTCTTCAAGTGCTGTGTTTTGGAAATTAATTCATAGTTCAATGACCTTTCATCAGGACCTTTTACGAGCCGAAGGCGAGTAAAAGGGTCCTGATGAAAGATCACTCAATAAACCTGTGTTATTTTGATTTGTGGTTTTACGTCCCGACTGACAATTTCAGTTACACGAAAAACAAAAATTATAAAAAGCAGGAAAATATAAATAAAACTCCAGCAAGTTCATAAGCGAATACTAGTCTAAACTTTTTGCGCAAATGCAATTTTACGCGGTGGGCTGTGATTTAATTTACGTAGATGATGGTAAAAATAAGAAAAGCAAGATGAGCCTCAATCATTTTTTTCATTTGATAAAAATGACTTGTTATGCTTCAGACAATTTTGATGCTTGACTAACACCAACTCACTGTCATACAGTAGCCTGGCTAATTGGCTAGCATGTACTTCACATTGAATAATTTAATTGTTTTGTGGTTATTTTTATGTCCGAAATAGCCCCAAACATAACTTTAGAACTGTCCAAAATAGGCCCAAACATAAAGGACAAAACAATTGATTATTAGCCAAAAGTACATGTAGTTGTAGTTAAATTGAGCGTCATTTACCAAAACGCGTTGAAAGTGAGCAAAAAAAGTAGTAATTTACAAATACTTTTTATAAGTACATGTACTTGAATGTTACAGTGCGATGAATCACGTCCCGCATCGCGCAAAGATCCATGCGCGATGAGATCCATGCGCGACGAACCAAAAGAACTTTGCGTCACTCGCAAACTGTATTATGTAAAACTTGCGCGTCACTCGCGGCCCCGTGGCTGAGCGGTTAAGAGCGCTGTTTCTTAATGACTCGATCATTTCACCGCTGTGTCTGGCGTGGGTTTGAGCCCCGCTCTGGCCACATGTGAGACAAGCCAAGTTCTGCTTGCGGGTGTGCCAGGTGGTTTTTCTCTGGGTTCTCCCGTTTTCGCCCACCTAATGATTGGCCCGTCTCATATGAGCTGAAATAATCTTGAAAGGGACGTAAAACTGTTTTTAGACTTTCTGTTTTTCATTTGAAGTTTTTATAACATTAAATCCAATACAAGTCAATATGAAAAGAGGCGGGCTCACATATTATTACAAAGCAAAGAGGCGGGATGAAAGCAGTACAATAACTTCCTCATACTGGAAGTTACAGTACAGATCTGCCAATTTGTGTTGTGTGATACTACAAGTTAGTTAAAGACCTCGTAGAAAAAATAATTAAAAACAGCTCGTCTTCGACTCGCTTTATTTTACTTATTTTTTCTACTCGGTACTTTAACTGTAACTTAAAAAAAAGATAATAATAATAATTTACACTCACGTGTCACTCGAAAAACGTTTTTAGAAGTGATTAAAAGTTTTTGCACGTTGCGCGATCGCTCAAAGCATCGCGTCAACTGTACTGTACCCAAGCTTTGTACCAAATTTTAAAATTGTAGGTTAAGTAGTTCCTGAGAAATCTTTGACATAAAAAGGTGCAGATTTGTATAGTGACAGATGGGAAAAGAAAAAAAAAGAAGACAAAAGTAAACTACAGAATCATAATCTTGTTTTTAGTAATAGAGTTGGTCATTCTGAACATGCATATAAAATCCGGATTATTTTGGATCTGAGAGTATATAAAGACGAGCATATAAATGATTAGTATATGAAGACTTTGTAACTTGTATTTATCAATACATTAACTATTACCTTTTAGACAAGACAAATTTTAGCTTAAGTGTGAAAATATAAACAGTATAACATTAGCCTAACCCTGTGCTTAATACTCAGTAATGACCCAGTCTCTGTAGAGACCCTGTTAGGCATCGATGATGATAATGCTAAAACATTTCGTAGCAGAAAATCTTCCTTTCGCCAGTGCGGTTTTGTGTCCATTTTGACCAATTTTTTTTTTCAATAGTAAAATTTTATTTTCTTATCATTTATTGCAAAATGTAAAAAAAAGTTGCTCGGCAGCGATGATGATACATGTAATTTGTTATCTAGCGTTTCTTTCGCAAACAAATCTTCCTTTTGTCGCCTAAATTAAGTGAGCTGTCTTTGTCTTTATGCACCAAATAACTTTTCTTGACATTTAACATATTCTATTTGATATTATTTTATTACAAAATGTATAACCCGGGATGTATAACAAATCAATCAAACGCTGTTAAATATCAATTGTGATAATAGCAAACACATGTGTGTTTGCTTAACGATAAACGCACGTAAGAAATTTACAAAAAAAAAATCTACATACCTTACCCAACAAAACCGACGGTAACGCGGCCATGTTTTTGTTGCAATGTGGGGGCAGACATTTTTGTTGGGAGCCACAAAAAAGGTGGTTTCGGCCGGTCCGTGGAAACACCCCAAACCACATAACGTACTCGCGTCCGAGTCAACTTTCACCCGGGTCAACTCGTCCCGGGTCAAATCTCACTCGCCCCTGTGTAAACTTGTCCCCTGTGTCAACTCGTCCCCCGAGTCAACTCGTCCCCCAACTCGAACCAGGGTCAACTCGAACCTGGGTCAACTCGTCCCCATGTCAACTCGCCCCGGGTCAACTGGTCCCCGAGTCAACTCGTCCCTGTGCCACACTTCGTCCCCGAGTCAACTTGTCCTCTAGTCAACTCGTCCCCGGGTCAACTCGTCCCCGGGTCATCTCGCAATTGCACCTGTCCCTGGTCAACTTGCACCCACGTCAACTCGTACCAGAGTCATCGCGCAACCGAGTCAACTCGCACCCAGGTCAACTCGCACCCAGGTACCTGCCTATCACACTACCCACCTACCTATCTACCAACACTACCTCCCACCTACCTAAATACCTACCTACCTACCTACCTAAATACCTACCTACCTACCTACCTACCTACCTACCTACCTACCTACCTACCTACCTCCATTCATTCCTCCCTCCCTACAGACTTGCATACCTACCTCGCCTCAGGGATTTTTTTGGCAATTTTGGGAAGGGGCCCTAGGGCCTTTCTGATTGGGAAAATTAGCAACGTAAACCCCGAATTTGGGAAATTTTCAGAATATTCAAAGTTGATAATATTTTCCAAGTTGACAAAGTTAATCAAGCTTATCAGGGATTTTTTTGGCAATTTTGGGAAGGGGCCCTAGGGCCTTTCTGATTGGGAAATTTAGCGACGTAAACCCTGAATTTGGGAAATTTTCAAAATATTCACAATTGATAATATTTTCAAATGTGACCTACCTTATTAAGGTATTTCATTTAGAATCATTAAATAATAACATAATCAAAGCTAAACACTGTTTCAAACAGCAAAGTTTGAATTTCACAATGCATGGAACTGTTGAAAAAAAAATCAGCTTTGATTGGGAATTTTTTCCTTCAAATTGGGAAAAAAGTCACCCAAATTGCATTGGGAATGGGGCCTTATTTCGGCCCCTGAGACACCCGAAAAAAATCCCTGCTTATGCATTTAGAAACATTAATAATATCATAAAATCAAATTTAAACACAATGTCAAACAGCAGAACTTGACTTTCACAATGAATTGAACTATAGAAAATTATTTTTAGCTGTGATTGCGAATTTTTTGTTCCAAATTGGGAAAAAAGTCACCTAAATCTCATTGGGAATGGGGCCTTATTTCGGCCCCTGAGACACCCGAAAAAAATCCCTGCGCCTACACTACATACCCCTCCCTGCCTCTTTCTCTACCTACCTACCCCTTCCCTACACTACCTAACTTCCCACTCACTCCCTCCCTCCCTCTCTCCCTCCCTCCCTCCCTCCCTCCCTCCCTCCCTACCTACCTACCTACCTACCTACCTACCTACCTACCTACCTACCTACCTACCTACCTCCACACAGTACCACCTTAATCACCCCGTCCCACCACTATGTATCTGTCTACTGACCACACACCTACCTAACTGCTGCACTCCCTACACTATACTATATTCCTCCTTCCTTCCCTAAGTACCCCCTACACTTCCTTTCTACCTTACTCCCTACACTAACTCCCTCCCTACTTACCTACCTACCTCCATCCCTACTTACCTTCCTACCTCCCACTACATACCTCCCTCCTTCTTTTCCCCCCCCCCCCTCCCTCCCTCCCTACCTAACCCTATTCCTACACTACCTTCCTCCTTACACTACCTAACTACCCCTCTCTACACTTCTTACCTACCTCTTTCCCTCCGAATATCTCCCTCCTCACACTACCCCATAGCTCGATTCCACATACACTACATAACTCCCTACACTACCTTTCTCTCTCCCTACCCTACTTAACTCCCTCACTAAACTTCCTACCTCCTACCTACCTACCTACCTACCTACCTACCTACCTACCTATCTCCCTCCTTACACTACTCCATAGCTCCCCCTCCC